>WUAM01000124.1:258405-362612 GCA_024336885.1 Actenoides hombroni
AAGGAGTCCAGGAAGGCTGGGTGCTCTTCAAGAAGGAAATGGTAAAAGCACAGGAAGGGGCCATCCCCATGTCCTGAAAGATGGGCTGTCAGGGGAGAGACCAGCCTGGCTGAATGGAGAACTTTGGCTGCAGCTCAGGAACCCTCCGGAAGGAGAGTTGATGGCCTTTGGAGAAGGGGCCGGCCACTCGGGAGGACTACAAAGACACAGTGAAGCTGTGCAGGGAGAAAATTAGAAGGGCCAAAGCCCAACTATAACTCAATCTAGCTATGGCTATAAAAGGCAATAAAAAATGTTTCTATAAATATGTTAATAACAAAAGGAGGACCGGAAGAATCTTCATCCTTTACTGGATTGGAGGGGAATCACAGTGACCAAGGATGAGGGACAGGCTGAGGTACTTATTGCCACCTTTGCCTTAGTCTTTAATAGCAGGAATAGTTGTTTGCTGGGCAGCCAGCCCCTCAAGCTGGGAGGCAGGGATGGGGAACAGGAGGAGGCCTCCATAACCCTTGGATTTGGAAATGGTTAGTGACCTGCTGCACCACCTAGACATAGGTGAGTCTGTGGGGCTAGGTGGGCTACATCTGAGAGTGTTGAAGGTGGATGTGCTCAGCAAGCCACCCCTCATGATTTATCAGCAGTCCTGCTAACATAGCAGTTCTGTGATTCTGTGGCACCCACCACCAACCCCAGTGCCAGTGGGTACATCCCATTACGTCACACGGACTCTCGTCCGTCCAGTTTGTTTAAATATCCCCTAGGCTGATCACCAAATGATGTGAAGTCTTTCTTGCTCTAAACTTTCCCAATGCTCTCGGGGGTTCCTGAAGGGCTGGTCTTACCAGAAAAATCTGAGGCAAGATGCACTGAGTACTCTGTTCTTTTCTGTGTCCCCTGGCTTGCCCTGTGCAGCTCTGGTCCCTCTTTTCCGTAGCCAGCTCTTTGTTGATGATCCATCTGTAGAAGCCCTTCTTTTTGCCCTTCACATCTCTTGCCAGACTCAACTCTAGATGGGCTTTGGCCTTCCTGACTCCACTCTGTGGGCTCAGATAGTCTTTTCTGTATTCCTCCTGGGTGACCTGTCCCTGCTTCCACCTCTTGCACCTTGCCTTTTTATATCTGGTTTAGTCAGGAGCTCCTTGTAGTATGTCCTTGGTTTAGTCAGAAGCTCCATGCAAGCTGCTGGCTGCTTTTCTTTGAATTCCTACATGTCAGCATGAACTATTACCGAGCTTGAAACCCAGGGCAGTGATCCTGCCATTTGTCTTGTTCCCTCCTCGCAGGATCCTGAACTCCACCATCTCAAGGTCATGGCAGCTAAGGCTGTCTCTGACCTTCAAATCCACAAGAAGATTGTGGAGCTTTCCAAGACCTGGCAGGCTCAGGCTACTTCTTCTGTGCAGGAGAGAGTTAAATGCTGGTACAAATGGCCGATATGCAAGAAAAGGCCCAAGGTGTTTTGCAATTATTGTAAAATCATGTTTTTACTTCTTTATCAGCCTGGAGATGCTATCGCTCCTGGGACACGCTAAGTAGATACAATCTTCAAGAAGATTAAGATGAGTTATCTTTCTTGCAGACAAGTATTCTGGCTGCATTATTAACATCGAGAGCTAATCTTCACTTGCACGCTTTCTAGAAGATGTACTTGTGTTTTCATTTTCGTCGTGTTGATATTTTTAATAAAAGCTACATAAAGTCATCGTGCCAAATCCAATTAGCAAAGATTTTTGTGATGGATTAACCTTGTCATGGTAGAACACACACTGCACCTGCTGTTCTGCCTTAGCACCAGGCTTGGGCTCTCCTGCAGTGAGGTGCGAGGTTGTTTGGCTGATCCCTTTCAGCTCACTTTTTCCTCCCTGTGTTCATAGGTCGTGACCTCCAGATGTCCAAGATTTTTCTGTCTCATTTATATACCTGACTGGCCTCTTCAGTTTGTTCTTTTGTCTTTCTCAGTCCTCTCTTGTCGCTGAACTCTGCAACAGATGGTTGTTTTTCCCCTTGTACCTTGCTTTACCTCCAAGGAGCCTTGCAAACGTTGCTGGTTGAGACTGGAGAGAAAGGCTGGTCATTGCAGCCCATGAGCGACCGAAACAGAAGGGGATTTAACACCCTAGCTGGGGAAAAATCATTGACAATTTTTACGTTCATGCTTAAGGGATCTGATCCCCATTGTAGCATAAATCTGTTCTGGGGAGCTGCCAGCACTGTTCAGGTGTGGTGGTGATTCAGACATTCCCTCCGCTTCCAGTAGGTACCTGTGAAGGAAAAGCACGGAAGGAAGGAGTTTGTCTTTGCTGCATCTCGTTGTTTGGGGTTTTCTGGGCCAAAGCCCAACTAGAACTTGATCTGGCTACTGTTGTAAAAGAGAGTAAAAAAATATTTCTATAAATCATAAACAGAAAAAGGTGGACTAATGAGACTCTCCACCCTTTACTGGATGTGGGGGAAGCACAGTGACCAAAGATCAGAGGAAGGCAGAGGTACTGAATTCCTTCTTTGCCTCAGTCTTTAATGGCAAGACCAGTTTTTCTCTGAGTGCCCAGTCCCCTGAGCTGGAGGACAGGGAGCAGAATGAAGCTCCTGTAATCCAAGGGGAAATGGTCAGTAACCTGCTGCAGCACTTAGACACACAAGTCTATGGGGCTGGGTAGGGTCCACCCAAGGGCAGTGAGGGAGCTGGTGGAGGTGCCCATCAAGCTATTTTCCATCATTCATCAGCAGTCCTGGCTAACCAAAGAGGTCTCAGTTGACTGAAGATTACCAGATGTAACCCCTGTCTACAGGAAGGGCTGGAAGGAATGTCTGGGGAACTGCAGGCCTGTCAGTGTGACCTCAGTGCTGGGCAAGGGTATGGAGGAGCTCATCTTGAGTGCCATCACGTGGCATGTACAGGACAACCAGGTGATTGGGTCTAGTCAAGGTGGGTTTATGAAAGGCAGGTCCTGCTTGACTGACCTGATCTCTTTCTGTGACGAAGTGACCTGCTTAGTGGCTGACGGAAAGGCTGTGGATGCTGTCTACCAGGATGTTAGTGGAGTGTTGGACATTTTTCCACAGCATTCTGGAGACGCTGGCCGCTTACGGCTTGGATGGGTGTGTGCTGCATGGACGGCTGGGCTGCAGCAGTGGTGGGGAGTCCAGTTTAACCCAGTTGGCAGCCAGTCACAACTGGTGTTCCCCAGGGCTCAGTGGCTGGGCCAGTTCTCATTAATATCTTTATCAAGGATCTGTATGAGGGAACTGAGGGCACCCGCAGTAAGTTTGCAGATGACACCAAGTTAGGCAGGAGTGTTGATCTCCTTGAAGGTGGGGAGGGTCTGCTGAGGGATCTGGACAGGCTGGATCGATGGGCTGAGGCCAATGGTACGAAGTTCAGCAAGGCCTAGTGCCGGGTCCTGCGCTGCTGTCACAACAACCTTGGGGAAGAGTGGCTATAAAGCTGCCTGAAGGAAAAGGACCTGGGGGTTCTGGTTGATAGCTGGCTGAATATGAGCCAGGAGCGTGCCCAGGTGGCCAAGAAGGTCAACTGCATCCTGGCCTGTGTCAGAAATAGCGTGGCCAGCAGGACTAGGGCAGTGACAGCTCGGCACTGGTGAGGCCACACCTTCAGTATTGTGTTCAGTTTTTGGCCCCTCACTACAAGAAGGACTTTGAGGTGCTGGAGCATGCCCAAAGAAGGGCAATGAAGCTGGTGAAGGATCTAGAGCACGAGTCTTATGAGAAGCATCTGAGGGACCTGGGGTTGTGTTGATCTCCCCTGGAGGCTCTCTACAACTACCTCAAAGGAGGTTGTAATGAGGTGGGTGTCACTCTCTTCTCCCAAGCAACAGGCAAAAGGAAAAGAGGAAACAGCCTCAAGTTGCACCAAGGAAGGTCTAGGTTGAATATTAGGAAAAATGTCTTCACAGAAAGGGTCATCAAGCACTGAAGGTATTTAAAAGATGAACAGATGTGGTACTGAGGGACAGGGTTTGGTGGTGTCCTGGCAGCTCTGGGTTAACAGTTGGACTTGATGATCTTAAAGCTGTCTTTATTAAATGATTCTGATTCAATGATTCTGTCTCTCTGCCTGCCTGGAGGGACACAGTGTCACAGCAAGAGGAATATACAGACTGTGAAGCAGTCCCAGGATAAAGTCCACAAGTCCGTAATGGGCTGAACTGCAGATCTAGCATAACTTGTCATGGTTGACTCCACTCTGCTAATGTCACCAAGCATTTGGTTGTGACATTGTTTCCTGTCTTAGGGTATTGAGGGCCTACAAAATCTCCTTATCCTCCTCAGTCATCATAGTCTTTGGCCAGAATCCTGGCCTACAGCATCAAAGGCTGCTTCTTTTGGGGCCATTCTTGGGTGATCTGCTTTTGATGCAAGAGGAGTCACAGCTCTCCTGCTCTACCACCAGCACTAGTGTCATCTACCTTGAGAACACACGCAGCTATAACTGTCCTCTTCCCCCTTGCTGATAAGGGACGGAAGAGAAGAAAACTTGGACCTGGTTCTGCGATCAGATGCTTCATGTTACTGGGCAGAAAACACAGAGGTTTGAAGTGTGGACCATCTGTCATCTCTTCATCTGACAGCCTGCCACAAAAACACAGCATCAGTGGCTGGAGAGTAAGTCTGCACAGCCAGCATCTGTGTCAGATGGACTCCTTTCGAATGCAAGGAACACAACTGCAGCTAACACAGCAGGGCCCACACGTCTCCTGATGGTCAGATCTGGTAAAACATTCAGCCAGTGTTCACCTCCTGCTCCCAATACGGCAGTCCTTCCATCTCCAGCCACCCATACTGGTTGGCCCAGACCAACCTAAGCAGAGTCCAGTGGGCCCCTGACATGCAAAGGAGGTTTATGTACAGGGTTCGTGCCTGACACTTAGGTTTGGTGGTGCTTCTGCACTACCTAGGAAAGGAAGAAGGAAACATGGCCTTGGAGGGTAGGGAGGAGAAATGTCTTTCAACTACGAGTAGGATGAAAAAATAGTTCTCCAGTATTTTGGGCTTCTTTTGGAGCATGGCATAGTGCCCAGCCTCCCACCAGGATGGTGTGCTTCTGCAGGAGGAGCTCTGGTGTTGGCACCCGGGGAAGGACAGCCCGTGGTGATCACAGCAACCTTTGCTGGCCTTTGCCTGGCTCTGGCCCCAGAGCAGCATTTCAGCCACCCTCTGTTCCTGCACCTGAGCTGTGAGCATTCCTTTCCTGCTCCCAAGGAATGTGCCTGACAGCAGAGCCCTGGATGAGACCCACCAGGTATGCTGCGAAAGGGTGGGTGCTGCACAGCCCTGGCGTGTGCTGGGTGACCACAGGCTGCCACTGACAAGCAGCTGGAAGGCAGAGTTGCTTCAGAACTGAGACGGGCACCATGTGGTGCAGTGGAAGGGAACCCGTTCCTAGAGCTGAGGGAGACAGAAGAGACTGAGGAGCTCAGAGCAGCGTTGTGGGTAACTCCGGGTGTCAGCAAGGAGCTATTGTCACGAACGCTGCTTCACCCAAGTGGCACCATTCAGAGGCAGGAGCATTTGTTGCTTTCCAGGGAACCTCTGACATCAGAACGAGTGATACTCTGTCCTCTTCCAGGGCAGGGAAGTAGAATCATTTGGGTGCTGTGTCTACCACGTGTGATCTTGTTTGGGAGATGCATGTACCTAATAAAATTGTTCCTTAGTGGTACTGTGCCTGAGCTGGGGGGTACACTTGTGTATGCCATAACTGGTTGCTGTGCAGCTGTGTGCCTCTGCAGCTATTGCTTTTACTGCTGCAGTTGCTATAGGAGACTATCAGATGAAGTGATGAAAGATTGCTCCCCTCACTCACCCTGGCGTACTGCCCAGCTTTGTGTATACTGCATACCAAGCATCTGAGCCTAGCAAAAACCTATCCCTGTTTCCTTCCTTTTCCTCTGCTGAAAACCATGGAAACCAAGCTGACTTGATTCTGCCCTGGACAAAGAATAGAAGGGTGGCCCAGAGACGAGGCCCTTGTCAGCACCACTGAGCTAACCCCGTTCTTTGCCAGGAATGCTCTCACAACACAACCTGTAGGAAGAAGTTAAGGCTTTATTTAATTACAGCTGCAACATGATTAGAGCATTCTGATTTAACCTATACCATTTGAGCATGTTCTTTGATGTGCTGCTTGCTTCTATATACTCACTGTCATCACACCAGGCAGACCCAGCCTCTCTGGAGTAACATGTGGACTAAGGCCACTCAGATGCGTTGCAGTCTTTGAAGTTTCCAAGGCAATGTTTCCTTAAACACCCAGCTGTTGGGCTGAGCCACGTACGCACCTCCTGGTTGGTCCCTTAGTTGGCCAGGGAGTTGCAAGGCTGGTGCTTTCCGACTCACGCAACAACTTACTGAGCTGCAACATTTTCAGGGTGGCAGAGACATGCACACAATTAATTTTCCTGGCTGAAGTGAGGGGCCTCCATCTGCCCAATCAAGAATAAACTAGTTTTGTGGCCTTATATGCAATTCCTGGCATTCAGGTGAATAGTGCAGCTCCCTCCCTTACAGGCACTCTGTGTGAGAGGTCATTGAGTAGCCACAGCCCTTTGTGGCATCCTCAGTCTCTTTTCCCTTCTGGAACATTGGGTCATAAAGAGGTCTAGCTGAAAAATGGGACTCTAAAAAGGATCCACTGGATTCTACCCTGGGTTGCCAATGACCAAAGACTCTGTGTTACCCTCCAACCTTAGTATCTGTTGTAGTTTATAAAAGAACTGGGGATCCATGCTGATCTACACCAGAACATGGGCTGCAATCTTGATCCCGCGTATGACCTATCTTAAACATTTATAATTTTCCATGGCTGCCCATCCATGTGTAGCTTATCTCTCCCAGCTTCTGACAGAAATCTCTTTAGGTAGCGAGAAATACAAGAGCTGGTATCCAAATCTTTCTCCCACTGCTCATTCCTACAGGAGAGCCTCACAGGGAAGACAATGGTTTCTGTCTCCTTGGTGCACATAACACTCTGTTTCCTTTGACTATAAAGAGAACTAAGGAGCTCTCCTTCCTTGAGTTGGAGTTCCAGGAAGGGGCAAAAAGAGGTGTTTTCTCTGCTGTTTAACTAGGGCGTGTTTGATGTGGCCCTAGGTGAAGTATGAGCATGGAAGAAAGGATGCAGTGTCAAGATCAGCTGGGATAGGTCTGAAGGAGTGCCAGAGTGAAGATGACAGAGTGGCATGGCATTGTCCATACTGCCCACTAGGATTGTTCCCGCATCCAGACCATGCCCAGGAGTAGCTGGTGAGGGTGCCAGTTGGAGCAGCTAAAGACCTGCCACAGGGGCTGGTGAAATGTTAACCAGCTGGGAGACTCCTGTATCACCATTAGATGATGTGCTTGGCACTGTTTAATTCATGTTATATCAACACACGTAACCCGAGATCCCACGGACTATATTAACGTTCTGGCCAGAAGATTACAAAAGAGGCAGTAGAGCAGTTCTACTAAGCAAACAAATTTTCATGCAGAGAATGAAAATGCTGTGCAGTTTTCTTACATAATGCACATAGACTGACTTCATAAGTGGTATAAAAATATTTACACTGTTGAAGCAGAACCGCATAGCAGCAGCGTCCTGTTCTTGGCCACAGTAATCCCAGTTGCAAGAAGCAGTTACTGTTTTTGGCAAAGGAGGCAGGCAAGGGCATGTCAGGGAGCAGCAACGGCTGGCTGCTCTCTAGAGGACAGAGGCACAAGAACCAACAGCAGCAGCAGAGCTGACAGGGCAAGGGTCTCACCAGCCAGAGCCCAGTCCCACACTACCTAAGCAAAGCGGGCAGGGCATGCCCAGTGACAGTGGCTGGCTTCAACCGAGGGTCCAGATCTGCAGGTAAGCTCATGGTGATGAGGCAGGTCCCAGGTCAAGCCAGGAGGTTAGTCTGCGGGCAGGCCTGGATCAATGGGGACTAGAGCTGAACTAGAGACCAGCTAGGCTCCAGTGACTTAGCTCGGGCAGGGACTGCCTGAACATCCTGGGCTGAGCTTAAAATTTTTAAGATTCAGGCTCCTGGGCCTTGGGGCAGGGCAAGTAGGTTGAGGTCCCAGGTGACTGAGTCAGGGCTGTTGAGGCTTTTTCATACCCCCAGAACTGAGACAGGGCAGCCTGTGCCCAGGCATCAAGTACACGAGCAGAGAGCAGGCAGAAACCACACAGTCTGCAGAGAGTCATCCACGGTCAAAAGGACTTCAAAAAGAGGACAAAGGTTTACAGAAGAAATAGCAACAAGATTTCCCTGGGGAAGCTGGTCAAAAGGTAGCAAGAGTATTACATTGAACCCTGACACTTGTTTCTGCCAGCAAACTAAAGGTGCCTGGTGACATCCCCAGGCACTGAGGCCACCTGGCAGGGGATGGCCCGTGTCTGTGCTTGCAAACTGTCTTGGCTGGAAAGCCTCGGACCACGCACAGCTCAGGAAGTTCCCCATGTGGGAGAGAGAAGGCAGGCCCACACCGTAGGCATTTTTGGAGCTTTGCCCATCCTAGGAGGGGGAGAGCTATTTTTCCTGTCCCAAAGCAGTCAAGTGTCAAGAAAGCAGTTGGTAGGTAGGGCACTAGCCAGTGAATGTGTGTGACGAGAGGACGTTTGGGTCTCCTGTCCGGGAGAGGGCTTGTCCCCCAGAGGGACTTGCTGTTCTGGGTTTCAGCAGCGGGCCGTGTTACAAATTGTGGCAGCAGTTGGAGCTGTCCCGCGCTCTGCCTGAGCTCTCGCCAAAGCCTCTGCAGCAGGCGTGCTAACGAATGCCGAGCTGGCAGGGCTTGCCACCAGAGCTCGTTCTGGGACACCCTCAGCCACGGTCTCGCTGCTGTCCAAGCCGAGTCGCTTTGCTGTGGAGTGTTACCCATCCGGGCTGTGGTTGCTTTCTTGCCAAGGAGAGACCCCCAAACCTGAGAATAGATCGTGGAAAACGCTGAATAATTTTGCACTTTTCCGAGGCCTCCTAGGATTTCCCATATCTGTGTCATCTCCTTCTGCTATCTTTTTTTTTTTTTTTCAGACTGAAAAATTCCACGCGATTTCTTCTCAGTAGAAGCCAATATACTCTGATCATGCTTGTTTGTTTATTCCCCTGTACCTTTCAGTTCTGGCTTATCTTTTTAAGACTGTGCAGCCGAAACTGAGTACAGTATTCTGGGATGGACTGTAGGTTTTTGGGTTTGGTCTCTAATTACTAATTTACCTTTTTTGTTGTTTTTCTTGACCACTAGTGTTTACCAAGGACGATTATCAGCAGTTCCAAGGTTCCTTTCAGAAGCAGCAATGGCTCATCCTTATACATGGGCAGTCAGGGTTGTTTCCTGATGCCTCTCCCGTAGCTTTGTGATTGGTAACATTGAATTTCCTTTGCTGTTTTGTAACAGACATTTAAAATGCTAAGATCTTTTCCAAATCTTTCTGATCAGCTTTAGTTTTGTCTACTTCAATTATTGTGACTTTTCATTGTTCAAAGGCTTTTCTAGATAGTTTATGACTATATTGAATATGCATCCCAGGGTATATTCATGTTAATATAGGAGATCTGTTTTGAGAACTAGCCATTTAGCCTCACCCTTTTTTCTCTCTTTTAATGAGATTTATCTTTTTTTTTTATGAGAGCACTTTTGATGAGAAACCTTGACTGAAGATTTTTTAAAAACATCTAAGCACACATCCACTTCCTTGTTCACTACCTAAAAAAAGATCATCGATTTTTGAGGCACACCTCCTCCCCACAAAAGCTGTGTTGACTTTTGTTTGTTTAATAACTAATCATAGCTCTGTTCATTCTTTCTTCCATTCCATTTTCACTCAGTTGTTTCTGCATGAAGGACAGACTTCCTGTCTTGCAGTGCCCAGGAGCACTTCCCAAAACTTTGCATGACGTTTACCACTTGCTATTTCTCTGCTAGCAAAGTGGGTTCAAGCAATAGATTGCACACTCCACTCAGCTGTTTGGCAATCGGTTTTTAAATCTGGCCACAACTCACTGATTCTGAAAACTTTTTACTATTTTTTCCCTCTTTTTTATGTTCTCAAACTTGTTTTTCTTTCCTCACCTTTCCGAGAGAGAATGCATTTGGGTTCCGTGTCTCCAGAGCCCTTTGTGCTCGTTGAAAGTGATGAACTTTATGAAGGATGACCATGAAAACTCATGGCTCATAAAAATCTACATGTGTGAAGAACATTTCAGGAGGTGTTTGACCCACCTCTTCCAGTTGTTTTCATCCATGTTGTATGTAACTCTACTGCCAGGAACCAAAGGAGCTGGGTTCAGTGCACAGTGAGCGACTCTGGGTAGGTCCCTTTCCAAACAGAACCTTTAAAGCTAATAAAGACATACAGCTTTTCTGTCAGACCTTTCTAAAAAATTCCAGCCAGGTTTTTTAGCTTCATATTGTGTTCTGCCCTTTAAATATATAAATATAGGGGTCAAGTAACATATAGATATAAGGGTGGAGTATATATATAAAGAAATATATATATCTAATTATATCAATAATCAACCAAGACACTAGTTTTGCCCTGACATTAACAAAGTGTTCCTCCCTGCTTCGTGGTTATGACATCTGCTGTTTAAAAAAGTGAGCAGTTAACAGAAGAGTTCCAAGAAGATCTTCTGATCCTTTGAGGAGGTCTGTCTTGAAAAAAGATAGAGACGTATTCTAAACTTCAATTAATCCTGATCACACAGGTCCAGTCAAATTACTGTATATATGGGCTTCTGATTAAAGCCGATGCAAATGCAGCAGTTTCAACCACGTGTCTTCCCTCACTTTCAAGAGGAGCACAAATGTTACAAAATGACTGCTTCCCAGGATACAAATGCAGCCTACTTGGGGATTTTCTGAGACATCTAGGTGTGTCTAGTATTATGATAAGGCGAACAACAGTACATGGAATTCTATCAAATACTCATTGCAAACCATGCTTAATGGCTATTAAAATTCAGTAGGTTTTCTACAACAGCTGTGCAGACTTTTTTTTCCATGGACATAGATTCACAGTAAGATTTGGGTTTGAAGTAATTTTTGGCTTCTGAAGTAACCTAGTTCAATGCCCCAGTTGAAATCAGGACTAACATCTAAGTTAATCACTTTGTTTAGGGCCTGGGACATGTTCTCTTTTTTCACTATCAGGAAATTGTGGGGGGTTTTTAGTATTTATAGCCTGCTGCTATAATTTTTAAATGCCTTAGAAATAACAGATTCAGCTAAGAAAAGTGACCTTTAGTGACAAAAGGAACCTAGCAGCACGTACAGAAGTTTTAGGAACATCCCTGCACCCTAGCTGAGGCATTAGGAGGATTTGGGGATGTATGCCATCTTTCGCTGCCCTGTGTTCAGCATATCTGACATAAGGCTGCTTTCTTATTTGGCTTGTTCTTTTTCAGTTCTGCACCGTTAGCATGGAATGACATTGCCACACAAACTTGTTTCTATTTCAGTCTTAACCATAAAAAGGTAAGAAAGGTTTGGAAAATTGCTCAAAGGTAGATGACAAGCCTTTAAAAAATATTCTGCTGCTTTTGTGTATGAATTACAGCAGGTCTTGTGAACACTCCTTTTAATCCCAGATTACTGGAAAGAGAGATAGCAAAGTCATATTTTATTCCCAGATATTCAGGTCAAGGATTCATACATGCCAATTTTATAGCAGCACAGTGCTGCTTTGAATTCCTTGTAGACTTTCTGCTTTTGTGTAACACTGAAAATTCTTCATTGTAGAACTTACTGGTAATTTTTCCCCTTTTCTGATTGTGTGTGAATCTTTTCTTTGCCTCATTCCTCAGTTTCCTAATCTGTAGAAAGGAGCTCTACATCAGGAGACCTACATTCATCTCAGGCTGTGGGCTAAGGCACTGTTCCTTACAAGGCATTCAGATACTTCAGTAGAGGACTCCAGAGAGAACTTTATATTTAGAGTGCAGGTTAGATTGACATACCTTGCTCTTCAGGGGAATTTACCATCTCATCATACTTACATTTTTATTGGGAAAGGAGTATTATGAGAACAGATTGTCTACATCATAAACAGAAGGGGTTGCTAGATTTTTGTCTGTATTTGAACTGTGCTAACATAATTTCAGGCAAGTTCCCCTTTCTCTGTAACTGAATTCTTAGGTGTCCCCTGTGATACTCTTCATCATGTCTGTCTGTTCTTATTGGTGTACTGAAAATCCAAGAGTAAACAATAACTAGAAAATAGGGTAGAGATGAGTAATCCTTGAGCCTAAACTAGAAACACACCCTAGCTGCTCAGGTGTAGCTCCCATAATAGGGCTTCATCATGAGTGTAGGAAGTAAGGAGCTATGGAAGCTCCTGGGCCCAGAATCGCTGGCGTGCACCACCCCACAGCCAAGCAGGAGCAGCTGTGTTCCCAGCCAAAGTGTTTAAGCTTGGCAGAAATTGGGAGTGGAGAATACTTAGGCCTAAGAAGTGACTTGCATTATAGGTAGGTTAACCAATTGCTCTCACAAAGGGAAAGGTCACAGTGACCTTTTTGGTAGAGAAAACTAAGATATTATATATTTTTATTACTTTTAAATGCATAAGGTTGATCTTTTTGGCTGGCAATGACATTCAGATTAAGTTATTATAATAATGTAACCATGGTAATAAAATAAGTGCTAATGTGAGCTTAAAGCAAATTATTTGGTTAACTAATTTTACTGAATGTATTAACTAAGGGCTCAAGTAAAACTAAGGATGCAGCTCTTTGTGTCTTTTCCTAATATAGTGCTGCCAGGAAACAAACTCCTCTGCTTCCACTGGGGTAAGTCAGGATGAAGGAGGCAGGCTGCTGCTTAACATTAGCAGTAAAGGTCTTGTTGAACAGTGTTTTAGTTTAGGTCAGGAGCAAACTTCTCAAGCAACTTCCCAAGCAGGTGTCCTGATCATCCCCATTTCCCCAGCGCAGTACCTATTGCGGAGTGGTGACACAGTAGGAGGACAGTCTTCCTTTGGGATGAAGCTGAACGGAAAGGTGTGTTTCAGCAGCACACCTGATGTGCTTCAGCTGTTCACGACCATTTAATCTATGAGACCAGAACAAAGCTTGGTCAAAATAAAGCTCTCTGAAATATATCTAGTCTGGATTTTGGTCTCTCAGCACTGGATGTTTCACTTTACGTATCTGTGCTATTCTTTAATGCAGACAGAGTCAAAAGATGTTAACTCTGTTTCTTGCTATCTACTTAAGTAAGCTTTTGACTTTCTGCAGTAATTTCGAAGTTAGATCAGAAACTGAATCTAACGAGAGTCACAAGTATGAGCCAATCCTACCCATTTGTAATAAGTCTGATGGGTGACATAACCACAAGGGTCTTTAATATAATCTCAAATGTTTTCAACTTCCTAGTCTAAGAGATTTCTTTCCTGTACACCTTTCAGGTCTGGTGTTGGTGTCTTGGACATCTCAGCCTTATGCAGACTTTCCCATGTGGATTTTATGGTGGAAAAGTTACCCATGCCCAGTAGAAGAGAGTACAGAGCAGGAGGTACAGTACTGTAGTTTTTCTGTTGGCACCAATACAGAAGGTAAGAATGGGATAGCTTTCTCTCCAAAGCAACAGGAGCTTCTGACTGTGCCCACCCTTCTCCCCCTTCATACCCAGTATGATCTGTTTCCCAAGGCACCAAGCCTCTCTGGTCAGCGTGGCTGTCCATCTGCTGGCTTTCTCTGAGCATCACAGAGGAACTTGTCTGTGAGAGCTGAGATACATGTAGCAAAGCTTTCTATCCAGCTCAGCCTTCCTGTTGTATCCCCAACTGGTCCTGCAGTGAACTTCTATCTAATTAAGATACTCAATCTTGTTTTATATCTAGTAATAGATTAGTTGTTTGGGTTTTTTTACTAGGTACTCCACCATGTTTCAAAATAGTTGGAGAAAAAATCTGGGTAAGACAGTCATTACATTCAAAGGTATCCTGTTGATACCTTCAAAAGGCTAAGAACCCTCTTTTAATTCCCCTCCCATGTTCTATGACAAGTCTCAAGGTTTCTTTTGTATGGTGTCTGTCCACTACTGTACCAATGGGACTGGGTATCTTTTTGACTATAATAACTGCCTGGAGGTAGAAACACTGTGTCTTGTGCCTTCATCACAGAGTTGGTAGGGGTTGGAAGGGACCTCTGGAGATGATCGAATCCATAACACAAACTTGTGTATAGCCATGCAGCTGGCAGGGTTACAGACTGGGAAAGACCTGTACAACATTTTGCTGTCTCAGTTCTTTTCCCTCTTTGTGACAGTGGGCCCTTTCTTTCTCATAGATAGTTCAGGTCAACCTTAACATTTTAGCATCTCACGAGCAATGAGCCTAAACATTCTTCTGAAGGCTAAAAAGTTTAGTCATGTTCTAATGATTTCTGAATAAGACTTCAGCTTGTCTCTGAACTTCATTCCATCAAAGTCTTCTGTAAAGGTCAACAAAATGCATATTTTTAAGCACGTTATGAAAAAAAAAAAGAGTTGGGGGGAAAGAAATACTCTTTAGAGCATTTAAACCCCATTGCCTGGTAGAGTTTGTTATAATCTTATACTAAACAAAAATGCAAATAAACTATTAATCCAGAAGCTTCACTTTTACACACATCAGATTTACCTTTTCCTTCGGCAGCTACTTGTTACACAGTAGCCCTTGCAACCTTTGAAAAAGTTTCCTTCATCCGCACATTTTGTCCCCACAGAGCTCTTAACAAAGGCTTTTCTTTACTCTTAGGTTCTCAGCATTTCTCCAGCTCCAGGCTTATCCCAGAACTGTGTTTTGTTACGTGTCTCCCTCTCTCAAATGTGCACTCAGAATCATTACAAAAGTTATTTTCTTGAATCTTCCAGGTCTGTAATTTGGAGACTGACACAGAAACAATTATTCATGACAAAGAGCAGAAAATAACACTCATTACACCGCTTTCTTTTGCCTTTGTGATTCCTGCCTATGTAAGAGTGGCAGTAGCACACCGAGTCTCAAATTGGCACTCAGCATAGTTCTTACTGGTCTGCAGCTGTGTGTGTGTTTAAGTGCTTTTTTGAACAAATATACCACACTTGGGCAATTCAAAGACCACTCACCCGAAGTTGTCTGCATATATTGCACTCAAACAAACAAAACAGAAACCAGCAAGAGGGCTGTGACCACCTGATGTCTTGCCAGAAATTTCTCTCTCTGGCAAGTTGCTCCCATCCAGAACACTACGGTAGCTGTCAACCAGCAGCACAGCAAAACACATCTGAATACATTCGAGTGTTGTGCATTTTGAAAACATCCCAGACCTTTTCTCATTGCCTGAAACCCCCAAAGTAATAACAAGCAAAAGTTTTTCAGAAACCATCACATCATTTAGCAGTATCTCCTGCTAATAGTTTTGTATCTGTGAAGTTCCCAGTAGACACGGAGTCAACTGCAGAACAGGTGATTGCCTACACTGTTCACACCTGAAATTAGAGCTCTCTGCTCCCACGGCCCATGTGCATTAACTGCATGCCCACTGTATCTGCACGAGTTTCGTACAGGAACCATAGTTTGGACCTAGGGAGTGCAGGGCAATCCTCCCTCCTGGCTCATGAGGGCAGAGACCCTGGGTATTCCTGTAGACCCAGGTGGCAGTGCTGGGCTGGAGTGGTTCGCTGCTTATAGGTGGAGTTCACAGTGAGGTTGGATGCATGTTCTCAACACACACACACACCCCCCTCTCAACCCCAGAACCTTTCACGTAAGCCCCTCTTACCTGCCCGTGACAGCCAGCCGTCCCTCAAAGGGTGAGCTGCAGCTTTCGTCCGCTCCTCACTGCGATACTTGTCACGTCCATTAACTTCTCATACTGTGTTCAGCAGTTTATCATCTTCAGTTCAGCTGGGTTCAGCCCAGGTCAGGGCCTTCAGCCTTTGCATGCACACTTGAGGAGGAGCGGTACAGATGACTGAACCGTGTAATGCCGTAGTTATCGGCAGACAGATAATCCCAATTAATTTGTTTGGAATGCAAAGTATCAATCACATCACGCTCCTACAACCTTTCCCATGTATCCTCCAATCCCCTATCCAAGGACTAGCAAGGACTCTTGAAGAAGCTGACACATCCTAATGGATAAAGCCCTCAGAAGCCTGGTCGTCAGACACACCCTGCAGATTAACAAAGCAAAATGCCTTCGAATATACTCTCCCTTCTTAAAACTCAGTATGCCTTGAATCCATCACATTGATGTCATGCACATTCTGAGCAGAGTCCTTTCTGACCTTAAGTTTACTAATCAAACAGAAGCTCACATTTCCCCTTTTTCAGCTCTGTCCCCAGCCATTATTCTGTAGACTCAGTCAAGGGTATAAATACTAAAGAGGGGCAATGGAAAGCAAAACACAGATACCAAAATCGTGTGGGCACAGATGGAGAATCCAAAGTTTATACCTAGCTGGGAAGATTCTCTGAACAGTTACATAATGGAAGTAATCACAGATTTTTTTAAAATGCTTTGAACCAGAGGAGTTTCAGACAGATTCCTGGTCTGCTTGAGAGAAAGTTTCCAGTATGGATGGCCATTTCCACCCCTTCTCCACGGGGCTGTTGATCTCAGACAAAAAGAGAATGTAAATTATGGAAAGAAGTCTCAATATCCGTAGTATTTTGAATATAAACTTCAGATTCATGATGCCACCAGAAGCCACATGGATGTCTGAATATGAGCTCAACTTGCTGACTATAAACTCCGTAGACTACTGCTTTGGTGAAGGAATTTCCCATTTAAAAATTACAGATTAAGAGGTTATAACTGTGGCCTGGAGAATACAGATATCAGACCTATTAAGATCAACTAGAGGGATGAGGAAGTCCTCACTGCAGAAGAATCAGAAGTCAGTGTGTTTAAATGTACATACGACAGCCAATATATTCTGTTGAAATGTTGCACTGAAATATATTGACAGGAACATAGTGGGAAAATTTAGAACCCAAAATGCTGACCAATGAAAACTACTTGTGTTCACGTTCAGGTTATTGGCAGGCATCAAAGTACATCGGTGAGCAAGCATTTTGCAGCTTACTGAACGTAATCAACATAAGGAATATACAAGTTTTCTAATGACTATATGTTGAAGATAGGAGTTTCAAAAGCATAATTTTTTTGGTATGGTATTAAACTTAAATTAGTGCTGTAGATGAGAAGAAAGAAGTGTTAGTTTGCTGCTTTTAGCAAGGGTTTTCTGAAATCAGAGGAAGCAAAACAATCAATCTTTAAAATCCCTTGAGAAGTGTGATCGTGCAAGTCCTCAGAATGTTCTCTGGTACAATTATCACTGAAAGGAAATGAGACCTATCAAACTGTGCAACACCTTCGGTTGGTGTTGCAAAATTACTGTAATAAAAGTTAAACAGAAAATGAAATGAAATCTGCACAGCACTGCCTAATTTTACTGCAAACTGTAGGCATCAGTTCACACGCTGGCCAATCAAAGGCCATGCAGTGATGACAATCCATGCTAATAATAACACAGAGGTCATTAAGAGGTGGCATGATTTTAACACAAATGAGAAAAGAAAATTATACTTGCCTATAGAATGTCTTCTAATGAAAAAAAAAGCACCCACTCCTCTTCATAAAAGGTACCTCTTGCTTTATAATGTTAGCACTAGAAATCTCATTCTAGAAATACATCCATTTGGTGGGTTCATATTCCACATTTCCTCTGTGACTAAAAGCAGGATTTTCTCATGCTGTATATGTTACACCCACTCCTCTCCTTCTGTTTAACAAAGGTATTTCTCAACACGTGACCTTAAAGGGTACGCCCACCTGATAGTCTCTTTAAGCTACACAGAAAATAAATTTAGTTGGGGCTTAGGTTGAGGGTTTGGTCCAAGATGACTCGTGACCTGTTCAGATTAATTAATTCTTTTGGCAGCATTGTGGTTTTGTTTTCTTTCTTCTCTCTTCCTCCTGATGTAGTAGCCTATTATTCTGATGCATTTCGGCAGAGCCTCTGCAGCCGGTTATCTATCTAAACAAGCCAACCCCTGATCCTCTGGTCACCTTGCTATGTTTTATCTATTTTGTGGGACATGATGTGTGGTAACATACCTTTGGTGTTCATCCTACAAACTGAAGAAAGAAACTTTTCCCTGTTCCCTTGGGAACGCAGAATCTGAAGCAGCTGAAAGAGGCGAGGCTCCGGCAGAGACGTGCCCGAGGTCCAACACATAGCAAAGCTGAGCTTGCACTCCCAGTAAGCACACACAGACATAGACACACACACACACAGAGCCCACTTATCTACATAACCACGCGGCTGGCCATCCGGATCAGCACAGACAGACCCACCCAGCACACAGACAAGCACCAACAGCAGCAAGTCATCCTGCTCTCCTCTATGGCCAACCAGAATGAAGGTCCATTCCTGGGATATACATAAAGACACAGGTACAAGGTGGATCCTTCCAGCAGCTGGGCTCAGTCACCCAATCTGCCCAGTAGCTGCCCAGACAGCCCAGTCTCCCCAGTCGCTGGGACGCATGAGCCCCTGAGACTGCAGTTTGACTGCTGCTGTTGGTGCAGACCCCACTGCTCACAGCTATGCACAAACACCCACCACTTTGCCAAAAAGTTCCAATGAAAACATGAATCCCTCTATAGAAAGTGAAAAAGGGTTTTACATACATCTCTATTCAGTGGAAACTTCTGCAATTTTCATATTAAAAAGAGGTGTCAAGCGTATTTTAAGACCATCTTTTACCTAGTTTGACTGATACTATGCCTATGCTGAATTTTTCATTTTTAGCTATACTTAATATTTAATAGTCTTCTTAGACATATCTGAGAAAGTGAGTAAGATGTGGCTCAGTTTTCAGAAGTATTAGATGCTTGCTGCTTAAATTAAAATCAATGCATTTCAGTAAGTTAAAAAAATGGAAGCACAGAACATGAGATCTCGGTGCGTCTTGCCTGGACCTAACTTGGAACACCTCCCCTCTGAAGAAAGGCTGAGAGAGTTGGAGTTGTTTGACCCGGAGAAGAGAAGGCTTTGGCAAGACCTTCTAGCAGCCTTCCAGTACTTAAAGGGGCCCTATAAGAAAGATGGGGACAGTCTTTTTAGCAGGGCCTATTACAATAGGAAGGAGTAATGGTTGTAAAATAAAAGAGGGTAGATTTAGACTAGATCTAAGGAAGACATTTTTTATGACAAGGGTGGTGATATGCTGGACCAGATTGTCCAGAGGGGTGGTAGATGTTCCAGCCCTGGAAACATTCAAGGTGAGGTTGGGCAGGGCTCTGAGCAACCTAATCTAGTTGTAGATGGCCCTGCTCACTGCAGGGGCTTGGACTAGATTGTCTTTAAAGATCCCTTTCAACCCAAACCATTCTATGATTCTAAACTTATGTTTAAAACAAATGTCAAATGGCTGTGCCTGAATGCAAAGAAAGGCCATGAACCATCTTATTGCTATCCATTAGTTTCATGTGCTGAGGTCTTAAAGTAGAACGGATACTATCAAGTTAAATAAATTAAACCATATACTAAAAATAGGCACCAGTTATTCCTCTCTTAGACTGCCTTTCAGTTTTACGGCTCAATTAAAAATGTGCTTGCTCAGAGCATGAGAAAAAGGTTTGTATGTATGACTAGTCCAGTGATCAGTTCAAAGGATATATGGGCAACTGGCTTCTAGTCCTTTCTCCAGTGACCACCCTCATATCTGATTACAAAATATCTAGGTGGCTATGACATGCCACTGAGCACTTAAGGAGCACTATCCCAAGTCAAGCAAAAAAAGCATCCCAAGCTGGGTCTTCTTCAACCAAGCTAAGTTCTTCCAAGAGCTGAGTACAGCAGACTGACAGCTACCACCTTCAGACTGCTTTCTGCGAAGGTGGGAGGCTTAGGCACTCTCTCTGAACCAATTCTCTTGCGTTGAGTCACCGGTAGGAATTGATGAGATGAATCCCAAAGGTGCACTGGCATTCCTTCAGTTCCGCACAGCCCACACGGAAGTGATTCTGGACGTGCCTGTCGTCAAACATAGAGACAAAGCAAACAAGCCCTGTTTTCTGAAGATCCATTTGTTTCATTTGAATGCTTACTAAGGCAGCCAGGTGCACAAACCCTCCTAGTGAATCCAGACTTGTTTTCACCTCCAGAACCATTTAGAACATGTAGTCTAGTGCTTGTTTCATGAATTTAGGAGATTTCACTGCCATGATATTAAGTATCTCTGATGAATTTGCTCCAAGATAGCTTTATTTAAGAAAAATTCACTAGAATAGGGCACTTACTCATGTCTTATATCTTCCTGATGTACTTTGTTCAAGCAGAGGCTTGGCTGTGTAAGCTATTTTAATTAACACTTCAAGCTAAGCCTTCACCATCTGCTCTCCTTTATAATTACAAATGTAAAGGGAATCTCATTCTCAGTAGGATCATTAAAATTCAAGATATTAAAGGAAAGACATAAATGCGTGCCATTTTATTCATTCCAAGGGCACTCATTTGCTGTGTTCCTTTTTACTGTTTTTGTCTCATCTAGGACTCAAAGGACGGAGCGGTGGTAAATGGTGCCAAAATATTTCCTCGACTGAGCTCTTGGGACTGCCTTTGAAATCATGGGTGACTCACATGAGCTTCTGAAAAACAGAAACGAAACACATACTGTAGCAATATTATTCTAGGGCAATAAAAATCTGCTTTCAGGAAATTTTATAGAATTTTTCTGTATCAAATTCCCAAGATTTATCTGTTATAGGGGGAAAAGGTATTCATCAAGAACATAAAAATAAAACCAGGAGTTATATAATAGCAAAAGATGCAAAAACTGAATGACAGAAGTAAATAAGTTTCCTTAAAGTACTCTAGTACTTACAAGTTATTATTTCCATTCTCCAGGTACTTGGAAACATTCTCAATTATGGTTTCTTGTGTCCTGAGCTGACTCAGCAGCTTGCAGAGCAATCTACCCTTAAGCACAAAGAGCCATAAGCACTTGTTATCAGCTGTACGCCAAAGACAAAGCTGAGTCAAAAGCCAACAAACTGCTAGAACCGTGGGGTAAGAGTCCTTTCAGCACCATTGATCAGTGAGATTTTGTGTAATAAGGAAACTCTTAGTGGTTAGTTCCGAGTATATTCAGGGAAAGTTTATGTTTTGAACTGTGTTTACTGGTAAAGGAGAGTACACAGAGGAAGCGATTCTATCATCGCTTTCTCTTGCTAATGGAAGCCCAACACAGGACTGCAAATACTAGTTAGTCTTTTGGCTTCCCAAAGTTCACCTACAAGACCCTTTCCCTGACTTCTACGTCCAAAGAGAGCCTCTAGAGACTTTTTCTACTGTTCAAGTGCACAGACAGATACAGTTCCTTTGCAGAAAGGGCATAATTGATACTTTGAATGAAAAGAGTTATGCTTGCTATTGAATTACTACTATTTTAGATGTAAACAAGGAAGATGTCATGCTATAAATTATTCAAGAGATGTTAAATAGAAACATTAGGACTCATAGAGGTTATAACTTGCCCAGAATTGGAGTCTGATTTGTTCCCAAATGCAGAAGAAGCAGGAACAATATTTTTAACAGTAATTCAAAAACAAAATTAAAATAATCCAATCTTAGATTTATAGCTTTTAACATTTCAAATTTATCTTGACTTTTTTCTGCAGTTCTTGGTAGTTAATATTAAATATTCTTACTTCATTAATGTCTCTAATATTTAAACTCACTGAATTATTTCAGCTTCCTCGTTGGCCCATATTGCCATTAGAATGGAACATTCCAGATGTAAGCATGTTCCATTAATCAAACTAAAAATGAGACATATCAAATGCCAGTAATAACTTAGATATGATCTATTATCTCTTTAGTCACAGTAAGTCTATTACTCAATTGTTTTTTATTTTTCATTTCGGTGTGCTAAGGTAGGTAGCAAAATATGTAATATAATTATAAATTTCCTGGCAAGACTAAAAGATGAGAGTTGAATACCACTCCTGATTTTCTGCCTTGTAACTTGAGGATCTCCCTCACATAAAACGTGTTCAGCTTACATGAAACTTAACTTGGAAATTCTTCTGCTCCGAGCAAGGCTTGGGGTGAGATGAGTTTCAGGGATGCCCTCCAAATGTCTGGTTCCACTGTTTATTTCAGTGGAAAAAGCCATTCTAATGTGATGCTCAAAGCTATGCTGGTAAAATGCATCATCACCAGCACAAGGAGACAGACCTCAGATCTTGCTCCTGCCCACCCAGCTGCCTTGATAGAAATGCCTTCCCACCCAGAAGCGTTATATTAATCTAGTGCTTAAAATGCTCTAGAAAGAGCTCCAGACCATCAGTTTGCTCACACTGGTACAAAGTGTCTTGCTGTATTGCTTTCCTGTTGCACCAGGTGGTTATACCGACTGAGAAGTTCATAAAATAATACACAGAGGGACCTGTGGAGGTCACCTGTTCCTCCACTGCCAGCCTCTGCAAGGTGGGTAAACTTACATCAGGTTGCTCAGGGCCTTGTCCAGTTATGTTCTGAATATTTCCAAAAGTGGAAGCTCTATATCACCTTTGGGCAGCCTGTTCCACTGTGCTTTTATGTTTGATAGATGAGGCTGATCCAGGTGGACCAGAGCCATAGGTAGACTCTATGTAGTCCAGTCAGTACTTTACACAGGAGGTGGCCCTCTAATAAAATTCTAGTTTGTTGTAAAATAATCGTACAGTACTACAAATGAATGGAAATTTCATAAATCTAAGGTCCAATCTTTCAGTCTTTGTCATATATATCATCCGTATTCCTTCAAGTCAAGGCAGGAGCTGCACTGTCTAAAGAAGAGCAACAAAACATACATGCTTACTCAGCATCTCAGCACAGCCATTTCCTTAGCTCCTGCCCATGGATCTAAATCATGCTGATACATCAGAGACTTCTTAATCAAGGCTACAGGACTTCATGGAAGAGGTAAAGTACACACTTTCATTTTTTAGAGTTAGTGCAACCATGTTATTGAAAGAACTGTACTTGCATGTGATGAAAGAAAAATAAGATCTGAAAAGCTTCTAAAACCTTCCCAATTGTGAGTCACCACAGAGAATTTACTGGCATCAATTTGTTCTCCAGTTTTAATACCAACTCGTACAGGATGCTATTTTAGTAGCAGTTGGATGTTTTATAATGTGCTTTTTTGCCCTGTAGTTTTTTTGGTAAAACTTCTTGTTTGCCTGAGAGTACACAAATATTTTGAAGATAATACAGGGACACTGTACACTCAGATCTTTAGTGCTACTAAATGATGCCTCCCATACTCTGAAGATTATGAAGAGGCAATCAAATGAGACTATGGCTCTAGGAATTTGGATTTAGATACAATAAAAATCCTAGAAATACAAGCTATCAGACTTATGTCCTTGTGATTCCTGTGCATTGCACGAGGAGAATTGGGCACTACACAAAACAGCCCAAAATCCAGCATGTTGAGCAGGCAACTGTTTGAAGTTAGTAACAGAATGAACCCAGTATCTCTCTCTGTGAATAGCATAGGGTACCCGAGGAGCTGCAGAAAAGCAATGCATTTTTTTCCCTCCTTTTTTTTTTTTCCTCCTTTTTTTTTTTTTTAAGAGGTATTGCTGAAAGTGCCATCACTGCTCCTGAACACCTTTTCTACAGCTGCAGTTAGATCATTGATTCAGTGGTTCTGAAACAAGGAAGGCTGAAGGCCTGGGACTCACTGCCCTAAATAATTTTCTCAGTAGAGAGATGTCTGGATTCTGATGTCCCCTAAAGCTTCTCTATTGTCTGTTGACTCTAAAGCCATCTAATGTAAAACTGTCTTAAAGATCCACAAACTCAGGGCTGTTCTTTCTTGTTGTCCTGTTGGATCCATGAATTTGGTGTTATCTTCTGGTCATACATATGTACCTGTGGAATATACCTCCTCCCTGCAGTTTTAACACTTCCTTTTAGGGCAAAGTGAACCCTCAGCATCTGTAATGGCTGTGCAAGCCACAGGCTTATGACAGAAGGATGGACATTGACACCCCTACATTGACACCCCTGTCTAAGGGAAAACTGGACATAGCTTTGGACTTCACTGCTGTTGTTTCTAGTTTCAGCATCCCAACTCAACTTGGGCAGGAGATATTTTAGCAGATGCAGAACTTCACTTGGAGCATATACAGAACCTGAAAGCTTATCTGGAAGATGACTAGTGAATTACAAATGTTTGTAAGTTCAGTTGGCAACTGAGCAGATGTTTTCTCATTTGTTATTTTGAAGCTTGACACCTAAGATTTATCTGTATATTGTATCTACCACTGAGGGCCTTTCATGCCATTTTCTTAACACCAAATTAAATTCCTGCTAGCAATCTTTTAATTAATTCTGATGTTTAGCAGACCAATCATCAGAGAAAGGCAAAAAGGGCTCATAAGATTTCATTTTGCCCATGCTTACTCCTACTAAAAATTATGACTCAGTAGGAGAAGAGGAGGCCAATATGTAGCACTGAATAATTCATTACAAATATTTCAGAACTCTGACAGCAGTTATCATTAAAGCTTTTACAAATGTGTTTCCTGGAGAAAATCCCATGGTTCAGATCTTCCAGTGTGGGCAGACTCAGTTTCACCCAAAACAAAAGCGGGCAACAGAAGCTTCAAGCAAGGGTTATAGTCTTCCAAATTTCTACCTTCCTGTGAGATAATCTCAAGAAATTTTGGATTTGTGTCCATTTTCCCCAAGCTTTTAGAACTGGCAAATAAAGACAGTACATGTTTTGTAGATGCAACCCAAATACAATTCCTGGGGAATTTGGTAGTTGTGTGTTAATCAAAGATCTGAAAAATTCTCGAGAACTAAGATAAGGTAGTATATTTTTTACTAGAATAACCTGCCTAGACATTAAAAAATAGGAAAATACAGAAACTTTTCTTTGTGTATTTAGCAGAAGGAACAAATGTTAAAGCCGAACAGAAAGTTGAGTTCTTCCTCTTGTGCAAATCAAAAATAAGCATATCCTTATACCTGATCATTTTGCTATAACTGCTGAAGATTTTCTTTCTGAATATTATTCAAGCAGAAGAAGAGTAGACCTCTTCCAGATGATTACATATTGTACCAGTTAAAAACTCAGCAGCTGAAACAAAGGAGTGATTGAACAACTGAATGTAAAAGGAAAAACTGAAGCAGAAGATGTTTAGTCTTGGATCACAAGAAGTGTAATTGAAGTACAGTCTGAATACCAACAAGCATAATTGTGTCCCAGGTACCACCTGCAATTTCTTCACAGAAACCAAGCTGTAGGTGATAAACTTCCTCGGAGGCCCTGCTGCCAGGGAGCTCACCCAGCAAAACCTGTGTATGCTGTGCACCAGCTGAATTGCAACAGCCACGCTGTTTAACAAAGCTGTCTTGAAAGAATGGGCCGCTGTGGAGGGGTCCCTACATGTCAGTCCTCCCACTGTGGGCCATCAGAACTGAGCATTACCTAACCCCTGATCACCAGCACCATTCAGCATGATCCTTCTGCTACCCAGATGTGTCTTTGGAGACAGAAGAAAAAAGAAAAAGAAAAAAAAAGAAAGGTGTGTACAGCATAACATAGCTGTAGCAGAGAAACAACCTGATGATTAAGTGGCAGGAGAAAGAGCTGCATCTCTGGTTTGTAAATCAGTTCTGGAATTATAAATCAGTCCAGCTGTTTGAAATCGGAGCCTATAGCTATTTCACCACAGGCCTGCAGCATCTCTCACACAGAGCTGGGCCTGATGCACGATGCCTTAGGTCCCTGTGTGATTTGTATTGCTATGGCCTGTGAGTCTGTAGCCTTCTTGACATTGTGAGCTGTGTAACCCTTCACACAGCTGCCTGCACAGTTCCTTCCCTTGATTTCCTCGTGCTATTACTCTCACGCTGCTGTGGCCATGGCCTTGCACCTGCAAAACCTAATGCTCTTGTTATGGTGGGTTCTCAAAATGGTGAGATGCTCACCAGTGTGAGAATCACCCCTTCTTTCCCACTTTTCTTACTCCTTGATTGTAGGTTGGGGTTTGCATTAAGGGGAAAATATTACATGAAGTTAGGAATGGAACAGGCCACCTTTTTCTGGGTCTTCCATTTCTTTCACACTGCTTGGCACAGCTTGTTCTTTCTCTTCCTCTTGTCCTGATGAGGCTGCTGCCCCATGCCATCCTTCATTTCTCTGCCAAGGGGTTGGGGCAGGCCTTGCCTCTGGGAAGTTGATGTGTTTATTTCTGTTAAAGACTTTTCTTTGAATAAAGACCAGCCACAGTCTTCCTGCCCTGTTAGCACTTTCACTTGTCCAGGATGATCTGAAAAATGTGTCTGACCACATACTTTGCAATGTGAGAGGTGCTTATGGTGTGGAGCTTAATTATTTCCAAATCTCTTTTCTAAAGTGGTATAGACTTTTGTGACCAGTACCCCCTGTTCCTGACCCCTAATAGTATGGTTGGCATAACTAATGCCATTTTATAGAGCAGATGGCCATTCTCTGTGACCAAGATGGCCATGTGTCAGTCCCCTTCTCCCTCCTTATCTGTCTCTACAGGTTCTGTGCACCAGACAGATTTCTTCTTCGCCTCCCTATTGGCCTCAAGGGCACCAGACTGACTCTGCCCCTCCTTGCCAGCCTTGAAGGTCCCAGGCACCTGGCCTGACTGATAATGATGATGATGATCCCGTCACAGAACAGAGACGCACAGCACCACACAGAGCATTGTCTATAAAATCAAGTAGTTACTTTCTCTCTTAAATGAAAACTTGAACTGGAGCTGCTTCTGGATGGCAAAACCCGTGATCTGTGTGAGATGCCTCAGTGTGTAAATTCCCTGCCCCAGACTCCCGACAAGACAGCTACATCCCATCTGCAAGTTAATGTTCACAGAATATAACCCCACGCTGGTTACAGATATTCCTGCAGGTCTCTCTCACCTAGGTGATGTTGGGACCGTGGTACAACACATTGTCACTCCCTGCTGGCTCAGCCACTGATGATGCTTGAATCAGACACCCACCCACAACGCCTCAGGGGCAACTCTCCCCTCCCAGTGGGCTCCACAGGGCCCCGCTCAGACCTTAGGTTCAGGAGCTCAACCATACAGCAGAAGCAGCAGCATCCAGGCCTCACCACCTGAGCCCATGGCAGGCAGCGTACAGGATGGAAACCCCTGACATCTGTAACCCTCTTTACAAAGAGGCACCAAGAGTCTCTACTGGTGGGACCACGCTTGACATGACTAGATCCACATAAACAATGTTCGTGCAGGGCGGGCCGTATCTGAGATGGAGATGGCTATTTACGAGCAAGCAAGGAGAGCTGGTATGCAATGTTGTGCCACTGTCTTTTACTTTGGAGTCTTCTGACCCCCGATGTCTCCTGGTCACCAAACCCCTGATAGGTGAAGTCATGGTGGAGGTTGCTCCCCAACATAACTCACCCACAGCTGGGGCATTTTGCCAAGGGCAACTTCACCCATTTTTTGCATGCTTAACTGGACTAATATCCTGAGACCACGAGGCTCCTTTTAATAGGAGTGCTGAATTCACATGAATCACACAGTCCTAGGCACCTCCTTGTCAGTGGCTCTGAGGGCTGCCGTTTCCTCAAACCTACAGCTGGCTCCTTTTCAGCGGTCAACCATTTCTTGCACGAGAAGACCCTGGAAAGAATTAAGTTGTTGCTTCATTTGCCCCAGGAGTGACATTTTTTTCATCGTAATGCTGTGGGTAAGGTTGGCATGGCTTCAGAGATGGCGTGAGGGCATGGCATGCCTCTTGGCATCATTCTGAAGGGCTGCATCACAGGCAGCATGCTGAAATGCTGTGGCCTTCCCTTTGTGAGGAATGGGGAACGGCCAGTGATAACTTTCAAGCCACAGGAAGGGGAATACTAGCACATGAATAAAGAGCTAATGTTAGTTACAGTTAGCACAGAGTGTGGACCCAGTCAGTAGGTTCCAGGGTCACTCTTTCATATGGTTTAATTTAGTCACATATAAACAGCCATAAGGGCTGTTGCAGAGGTTCCAAACCATGGTCCACTCCCAGTGGGTGTCCAGTAAGGCTATGCTGTTTACTCTGGTGAGGAACAATATGAAGGAAAATTGGTGCATACCGACAGGTTCAGGAGCGAATCGCTTCCTGGCGTAAACCTCAATGACACCGTGGATTTAATTCTAAGAAAAAAACTTTTGTTGCAAATAATTTGCTAAATTATATAATATCTCACAGGAAAATTATGCTGCTGGGAAAACTGACATGCTTTCATTCACCTGACTGTATAAAAAGTGCATTTTATAAAGAAGAGAAACATGAATTTTGAATGGCTTTGGCTACCACAGGAAAAAAAAAAAAAGATACATTAATGGGAAATTAAGACTTTGACTATGCTTTTCTGTAGTGTTTCTATTAAGATATGTTGGTTTGCATATGACTAACTCTCTCATTCTTTTGGTAGGGAAAAAAAAAAAAAGATGTGTAGAAATTATATACCTTATTACCATACAGTATGTCTGTGATCGTGACTGCTAAAGCTGGAATAAAAGAGAGACCTTTCTTAATCATCGCTTGGTATTAATACAAAGGCACCAGAAGGAGCAGATGAAACAAACCATTTAAGTTAATATACACTTGTCAGGCAAAAAGCAATAGGATGGCAAGACTCCAGTCTCTCAGGGGAAGGAAATTTTTTTGTTTGGTGAAAGCTGATATCTCAGTAAGCCACCCAGCACAAAAATAGGAAATGAAGTTAAGAAATGCAAAGCTCTTCCATTCCTCTCATCTTCTCTCCCTGCACTAATAAATTACTATGTTTAATGTTACGAGAGTATACAGAGGAGAAAGCAAGGCATAGCTTGTCATTGGAGCTTGACAAAACTAGAAATAAGTTTTCTTTTATTGCCAACATACAATTACAATTTTCATAGTGCTGTTACAGGTGTCAGCTCCCTAGAAATACTTCTGTCCTATTGTAGGTAAGTAATGCTTAGGGAACAGGGACCAATTGCAGGAAAACCAATCCCTTGCTAAATGAGCAGTCAGTGGAGTGCCAGCAGTGTCACGTAGCAGATTCTGAACAACACATACGTCACGATTCATTTAGATCTCTCAAAATTAAATGACAATGTACTCTGTGTACCAATCTTTATTTCTTTACCTCCTTAGGTAAAAATCAAATAAGGGCTCAATCCCCTTTCAACAGACTAGTCTAATTTGATAATGCCTTAATTTATGCCTTCATTAATGCACAAATTCATTAACTCAGAAAGGTACTAGCTCACAAATTCATTTTCTCACCCGATGTACAAGTTGCTCTTACGTTAGCCTAATAGTGCTGCTCCCACCATACCTCACTCGGGCTTTAGCATGAGCCATGTGTTTAGGCCAAAACCTGTGCAGGAGTCAAGTGAACACCCGCACTCGACCGCTTGGTATGGGCCAAAGGTCTAGTAAATCCCACGCCTCAGTGAGTGCAGGTACTGTTACTCTTCTTGCCTCACTGAGGGTGAGGGAAGGGGAAAACTTTGAGCACTTCCATGGAAGTCTTAGCATTACAGTTTGTTATTAGGTATCATACTTTCAAGTGTGATGATGTTAGCAAAAAATCTGGATATATAAACGTACTAATAGGAAGCAAATAAACCACAGAACTACAACACAGTGACCATAAGATGCAACATAAGATGCAACATAAGATGCAGTATAACAGTTGCAGATGGTGCATAACCCATAGAAATGCCATACCGATGATGATGTCTAGCAGTCTGTTCCGTTCCTGTTGCAGTCTTGACAGTCTGGTCAGGATCACACCTGATAGCAGTAGTCATCATGTTTGATAAGCTATTGCGTTTTTATATGTGGTGGTGAAAATTCCCAGTCCTTCAGTTTGAGAATGTCCCATGTCCCATCTTGGTCTTAAGGGTCCTGTCCAAGTTGTATGCCAATATTCCAACAGCATTGATGTGAATTAGCTTTTTGGTTTATACAAAGTCATTCTGTCATGACACAGAACATTATAAAGCAACACCAATACCTTTACCATTTAAGTAAATCCATGCAGTTAACATCCATTTAGTCTAAACAGCAGGTACCTGAGGTCATATTACTCATACAAAGGTCTTGTATTACTAAATGTGCAAGACAGTACTGTTCACAGTTCCCTCATTTTACAGCCATGAGCATGGATTACGTTACCTTTGCTATCCTTGTATTTGGTCCCTAGAACTCACAGCCATATTCTACTAGCTACAATAATGGGGAATGGGGTGCACTGATAAATGGGTTCTTCTGTATTTTCCCTATTTATAGAATCATAGAATTGTCAGGGTTGGAAGGGACGTTAAAGCTCATCCAGTTCCAAACCCTCTGCCACGGGCAGGGACACCTCCCACTAGAGCAGGTTGCTCAGAGCCCCATCCAGCCTGGGCTTAAAAACTTCCAAGGATGGGGCTTCCACCACCTCTCTGGGCAACCTGTGCCAGTGTCTCACCACCCTCATGGGGAAGAAATTCTTCCTACTGTCTGACCTGAATTGATCTCTCTCTAGTTTTGATCCATTCCCTCCAGTCCTGTCACTGCCCCACAGCCTAAAAAGTCCCTCCCCAGCTTTCTTGTAGGCCCCCAATATACCTTCTCATGAGGCATGACACAGTCAGCCATCTTTGTAACCAAGAAGATGCAGTGGACCACAAGGCTGTTGAGAACTGGCTGGATCATCAGCTTCAAAGGGTTGGGGTGAACAGCTTCACATCTACCAGCTGATCGTGAGTCACATCCCTCACTATTTGATACTGGGGTTAATAATACCTATCATCTTCATCCTGAACATGGACCATGGTGTGAAAGCATCCTCAGCAAGCCAGTGGATGCCACTATGGGGGAAGGCTGAAGGGCAGAGCTGCCCCGAGAGAAGGCTAAGGAGAGATCTAATTGCCACCTACCTGAAGAGGGGTTATAAAGAAGAGCAACACAAACTCTTCTCAGAGGCGCACAGTGGGAGGACAAGAAGCAACAGTTGGAAGTTGCAGCAAGGGATGTTCTGATTGAATATAAGGAAAAAGGCTTTCACCATGCACTTAAGCAGGTTCCCCAGGGAGGCAGTGTAATCCCCTTCTTCAGAGAGTTTTGAAACTTGGCTGGATGGGGAGCAGGGCAACTGGATCTAATTTTGAAGTTACAGCTGCTTTAAGCAAAGAGCTGGACTAGAGACCTCCAGAGGTCCCTTCTAAACAACATTTCTCTTTGATTCTCTAACTAATTAAACCCATGTTGTTTTATTTGCATCAAAGGGTCCTTAGAGATTTAAAAGCACAGCAGACAGAGAATAAAGTTCAACCATTTGCATAGCTAAACACATCGTATGCTTTTAGGTGTATTTCTATATTGCTATAAAAGGAGTATATATATATACACATCTATATATTGCCTGGCAGGTCAAATATAGCAATTAGGCACGTGTAGCTGTATCATGTGTGACTGAAACTGGACAAAACGTAACTTCCCATAAATCATGAACTCCTGTTTAAACTCCTCTTGCTTCAAAACCCATGATGTGCATGAGGACATCATGGGGCAACGTCTACCGTGAGAGCAGACCCCAGTGCCAAGGAGGATTCTGCAGAGCTGACTACGTCATGAAAAACTGCAGTAGGACAAACACCACCCAGGAGCTTGTGCTTGCTTTCCATGCTAATATTAAGAAAAAAGAATTGCCAAATTTGGGGTTGGGCAACTTAACTGACAGTATGTCCCCACTGTCTTGTTTTCTGTGGTTCTTGTTTATTCCTCTGTCGTAGCTATTTCAGTTTTCTGTAGGGTAGCTTGGTAGTCAAGAGCAGAGTAGAATATCTCTGATTATCTATGAAAAGATATCTATGAATATCTATAGATATCTATGAATATCTATGATTCTATGATCTCATCTACAAAGGTGGTGTTCATCAAAGGTATTTTAAGAAATCCTTTTTAGAGCCATTTAGGCTTTCTTTCCTGGCACAGCTGAATCTAATGCTGTTCTTTGTTATTTTAATTTTATTTTGTTATTTTAATTTCTCTTTCATGGTGTTTGGAGAATATTTCAGAGTTGATTTACCTCAAATTTGCAAATCTAGTAGGAGAAAACCACCAAAATACAATGCTTTAACTTGGTAAAGCAACGTAACCTGGCATAGGTGGAAATTACTGAAAATTATCAAGCTAGGTTCGTATTCCACAAAGATTAACCTTATGTCTTATTTTCAAATCCCAGAAAGAGCAAACTGTTTATAACAACTCTGGCCTTCCCAGCCAAAGATGATCCTTCTGAAGGGTGACTGTGAGTTTTCTGTTTGTAAAGCACCATCTCAGGAGCCCAGTTTGGTCAGCCGCCAAGTACCATTATAATGTGTCACACGAGTGCTCACAGTGACTGTGGAAAGAAGAGAGCTCTTTGTTTTATCAAGAGTTGTTGTGAATGCAAAGGCAGTTATTGAATTCTAGAGCAGAAATAGAGTTTGTCATGTGATTTGGGAAAGCTTCCTCTCGAGAGCAGCAGTGACTCAAAACCCCCTGCTCATAGGTTCTGTAATGCCGCCAAAGCCGTAACAGGAAAACACATAGAATTTTTAGAGCTTGTATTAAGTACATTTGCATGAAAAACTAAAGATAGATATAGCCCAAGCTAGACCTGGAAACAAATTTATTAGTACTTCCACAGAAGACCATATTTATTCTTAAGTCCTGGCTAAAAGAGACAGACTTCTTTTGAATTCTAACATTATGCAGACCAACGGTATAAAAGCATTCTTATTAGTTCTATTCTCATCTACATTTTTATGCACTGGCAAGTTCACTTGCTGCATCCTTTCTAAAATGAAGCCTTCAGCCCTGTTTCTTCTTCAGGATCAAGCCCACACAACTCATTATTGCATTGCAACCTTTAGACTGTAGACGCCTCGGGGTCGGAGGCGTTTCTGGAAGCGCAGCACAGTTATCCTGCAGAGCAGGGCACTGCTCCAAGGCCTGTGGATAACAGCACGACAACAATAACTAACTGCTTCCCGGGATTTCTTTGTTCTGCCATTGTTTTAAAGGAATGCTGATTTGCATCTTGCAGCAGATTGCATTTTGGGCCCTGCACCAAACCTGGCTGGAAGTGACATTGGTATGATTTGTAAAATACATCGCTCTGTCCCGTATCGCACCAAAAGAGAGGTAACTTTTAAAGCATGCTAGGAATGTGTAGTTTGGCACAACCACGGCAGGCATTCCCTCCCAGGCCTTTCTTCAGGCAGTGCAAGTTTCTCACGGGTCAAAAGGTCGATCATACGCTGATAGAATCCATGTGTCTTTAATGACCAGAGTGCATGCTTCTAGTAAAAACTGGCTCCACAGCATTTGTTGTGTCTTGCCTGTATTTCCTTGGCTGTAGTGAGAAGAAAGCAGCATTGTCCAATTAAGAAAGCACATTAGTGGAGCTCATAAATAAATCTATGAACAGATTTTCCTGCCAAGTCTATTCTCTAATTCATATTTCTCCTGGATTTAACAAGATTTTTCACAGAAGCTTTCTCACAGCGATTTGCTGCAGCACCAGGAGAGAGCTAACTGGCTTCGACAAGATACAATCACCTCTCCATAATGACATGCATTATTACCCCTGCAAATCATGTAATTATGATAAAGATTTCAAGGCAAAGAAGGTAATTTATTTACACGCTGTCCAGAAACATTCAGTCTCTTGATGCAGAGCAAAACCCGAATCTCAATATGAAGAGAGTTACTCTTTAGAGTTACTGCAACAAGACCCATCTGAATTAACCAGGATGGGAACAAAGGTGCTATTACTAAAGCAGTGCCAAGAGAAGTGCTACAGGGCACTGTGCTGAAATGTAGATTTATGGTATGTTATAAAAGCTACGTTTATTTCAAAATTAACATCTTTTAAAAGCAGCAAATCTTGGTTGGCAGAAAGCAACCCTCAAACTGAATTTCTGAGTGATCTGGACCTAGCTGAATCTTGTGAAATAACAACAGCCAAGCCTTCTGTTTTTCAGCTCAGCCAAAAAGCAAACCTTAAACATAAACAGTACAAAAGCTTTGGCACTAAGCAGAACCTCTAATTCAGCACTGAGCCAGCTATTGAAACCTCTAGACAATATTTTTGTACTCTGATCTATTTTTCCTCACAACTAAATACCCTGTGGGGGCTTTAAACACCATTGAGGCCAGGTGCCCTATGGACCTGTGGCATTGCCTTTGCTCCAAAAATGTGTATAGAACCAACAGTCAAGCAACGTGGGCTTGTTTTGTCTTTATTCTCTGAGTACAGATGGTGTTCAGTTCTGCTGAGTTAAATATCAGAAATGTAACAGCTACATCCTCCAGACAAGTGATTGCATAAATATGTAGATTTTGCAGCCTTGCTTTTGTATTAAATCTCACATCATCAGGCAATGTTTCCCCCTTATTAACTTTCACTACTGGTCTCATTTCAGACAGCACAGGCAACTCCAGCCACGTGCCAGCTCTGTGATAACAAAACATCCATGGCTACCTCTGTAGTCTAAGACAGAGCTCTGAAACCTTGTGCTTGCCACCTCAGCTGCCAGCAAGAAAAAGGGAGGTGTGTGGGATGAAGAATCAGATGTTGCCCACACATAACCAAGAGCTACTGATTTCTACTTTCCCTGCTCTTCTACAAGCCCATCTCTTCATGGTTTTCCCATGAGTTTTCTAGCTCACATCTTCTCCTTCCCCTATTTATCCTGTTCCCCATGTGCAGAGTCTCAGCCAGGCATCTGTCTTCTCTCCTTAGGATGACAGTATTGCAGATTGCCTGCAGTGATGGTAGCCCTCAACTATCTGTACCTGCAAACCAGGGTTTATAGGTACCCTCTGGTTTCAGTGATTAACCTTTGGTAATGTTGCTTTCACCCTGTAGCTGTAGCACCACTCAAAAGCACCAATGAATCATTTTTTCCTTCTGTCATGTTACAGGACATTTCCTGATCTGCAGCAGGGGAGCATGCAAGGTTGCTATGAAAGGAAGGGGTCAGGAAGGAAGCTGAGGTCATCTTTGGTTTATTTTTTTCAATTACACAGCTTTCTCTACAGATTGCGTGACCCTTACCTTTGGCAATGGAGCTCAAAGTGGTTCCTACAGAAGTCATTAAGTACTTGTGGTACCTAAAGGCATCAGGATCCAGACTGTGCTACATGCAGCATGAAAGCAGTAGTCTTTGCCCTCGGGAACAGTCACTTTCCAGCTGTCTTCACCCTCATCACATATTCTGCCCTGAGGCTGAATGGAAGCAGTTAGCAGGAGCTGTAAGGTGACTGCTGTCCTGTGAACGCCTTCCACTGCAAACTGTGTGGATGCCAATACTGAGTTCTCTTCAAACACAGTACTAGTATCATGGCATTCAGCTGCCCTCAGTAAGGGCTAAGTCTAAATTGCAAACTAGGTCCTAGTCTCCACTCTTCCCATCATCTACTCATCCAGTTTTTCTTCCTTTAATTGACAAAGAGAGGTGGTGGAATTTCCATTCCTGGCAAACTTAATCTAGTTTCCATGTTAGTCCTGTTTGGAGCAGGGGATTGGGCTAAAGACCTCCAGAGATCACTTCCAACTTGATATTTTTCTCTGATTCTGCATTTTATAAAAGCAGGTGTATTGGGTGTCCATGTCCAGGGGCATTCTCAGTGAGAAGAGGAAAGCTGCACCTGCATCAGACAGAGCCAGCTCCATCCAGCTTCAAAATGGATCCACAGCAGAGCCCATCAGCACCTCTGGGAAAATATAGTTAAGAAAGCACAAAAAAAAAGCTTTGCAGCAGCTGAAAGGGATAAGAAAAATGTAAGAGAAACATGATGTAGACATCAAGCTCAGTGAAGAATGAGGGAGAAGAACATGCTTCAGGTGGCAGAGGAGAGATTCCCCTGCAGCCCATGAAGAAGACCATGGTGAGGCAGGTTGTTCTGCAGCCCATGGAGGTTAACTGTGGAGCAGATACCCAACCACAGCCCATGGAGGTTACCAGTGGAGCAGATATCCACTTGCAGTGTGTGGAGGTTAACTGTGGAGCAGATATCCACTTACAGAGTGTGGAGGACCCCACACTGGAGAGAAGGTGGATGCCTGAAGGAGTTTGTGACCCCATGGGAAGTCCACGCTGGAGCAGGCTCCTGGCAGGAGCTGACATGGTGTCTGCAGAGTTGTTTCTCTCTGATATTCTCACTCCTCTCTCCAGCTGCAATTGTGCCCTTTTCCCCCCCTTCTTAAATGTGTTATCACAGAGACATTACAACTGTCACTGATGATCTCAGCCTTGTCCAGTGGGGGTCCATCCTGGGGCTGGCTGGCACTGGCTTTACTGGACGTAGGGGAAGCTTCTGGCAGCTTCATAGAAGCCACCCCTATAACCTTCCTGCTACCAAAACCTTGACATGCAAACCCAATACAATCTTTGTTTCTTTTTCATCATATTCCTCCCCCACGTCCTGTTGAGGAGGGGGAGTGGGAGAGCGGCTGGGTGGAGGCTGACAGCCAGCCAAGGTTAAACTCTCTGCACCAGGTATTGAACTTCAGAAGCAATTGCAGCCATACCCTGATCACTTTCAGCACATGGACAACAGTACAGAATTCATAGTGGGATTTATTCAAGTGCATAAAGTCATCAGGATGTGTCCTTTAATGCCCTCCACCATACCAAATCCCTTGAGCCTGTGCACAGCAGAGCTCAAAAAGTGTTGCCCTCTGCCACTCACAGCAGAAAATGCTCATGCATAAAAATACATGTATCTCATATGCTACAACTGTAAACCTCTTTATGAAGCCATTAAAATGATGGTAACAGATTTCAGTGTTAGTATTTTTGGTATATAATGTTGAGGGAAATGTGAGTGAAAGAAAATCTTGCAGCAAGGCTTTTCTATTTACACTTGGGCTACTTAAATCATTTAATATCATTTGAACCGTGCATTCATTTCCTAATTTAATTAGCAAACAATCAAACTTTCAATTAGCAATTTAAGTTCTTTGCTTTCATTGCTGATCTTTTGGGTGAATAAAGACAAGCATGTTACAGAAACGTAACACAGACTATTTCTCCACAGGGTTAAGAAAAACAAGAAACCCCAGTAGTAAAACAATACTGATGGCAAACCAGAGTTACTCCTGACTGAAGAACTGATTTGCTTCACACACAAAGGTGAGCAGAAGTCATAGTTTTCTCCCTTCCTCCTCTGCATCTATTTTCCTTGTAAGTTATAATCCTTTGCTCTCACTAGTGTCCACTTTTTTTCCAGAAAGAGGAAAAAAATCTGGTAGCACTGAGTATAGAAGGAACAAGGTAAGTACAAACTTGGGAAAAGGCTGCACACATTTACTAGTGAGTGCTGTGTAGCATTTATCCTGCATGTATTGACAAAACCTGCTTCAAATGTTTCAAAACTGGGCACTTGCAGGTCAAACAAGAGCGAAGCTCCAAAAACTTTGCAGCTGTAGAACAGAGTTCTGTACGCTGGCAGCAGCTGCAGGTAAAGAGGAGGTAAAAACACGTGAGTTGGTTAAAAAAGCTTGGATGGAAACATGCTTTTCCCTGGGGAGGAGAGGGGAAATGGTCCATTATCGGTGATGTAATTAATATGACAGATACAACAGCTGTTTCTGACACACTGCAGACATGCAAGGTCCTCCTGGAAGGAACCTCTCTTTGTAAGTGTGTGCAAACGTCCTGGATGCAGGTCATGAAACTAAACAAAGATGGAAAGGTCTGCTTTTGACTGCTGGTGGGGTGGGCAAATGTGATACTAGAAAATACCTGTAGCTCTGTAACCAGACATTGCACATCTCCCAAGACTACCCACAAGTAACCAACTCTGCAAAAGCTCGTGACAGTTCAGGATGTTCCACAAGCACCTGAATTTCTGAGCATTGCTACCACTACTTTTCATAGAATCCTAGAATACCAGGTTGGAAGGGACTAGTCTAACCTTTCAAGGTAAAAAAAATAGGTTAAATGAGCTGTCCCAGCACCCTGTCAAGCCAAGTCTTACAACTGTCCAATGTGGGGGAATCCACCACTTCCCTTGGGAGATTATTCCAATGTCTAATTGTTCTCATGGTGAGAAATTTTCTTCTGGAGTCCGGTTGGAATTTCCCCAGGAGTAACTTGTACCCATTACCCCTTGTCTTTCCCATGGGACTCCTTGTAAAAAGGGAGTCTCCATCTTCTTGGCAGCCACCTTTTCTGTCCTGGGACATGGTATTAAGGTCTGTCCCCTAAGCCTTTTCTTCTCCAGTCTGAACCAACCCAGTTTTCTCAGCCTTTCTTCCTATGGCAGGTCTTCCAGTCCTCTGATCATCCTCTTGGCCCTTCTCTGGACCTTTTCCAGCCTGTCTGAATCTTTTTTGTCTAGCAGAGACCAAAACTGAACTCAGTACTCAAGGTGTGGTCTGAGCAGTGCTGAGTGGAGCGGGACAATGACTCCATGCATTAGAGTTATTTGGTTCCTCTAGTTTATAAATAGAATACTTGTCTGTGCACCACTCTTCACCACGACTCGCCTCTGTAAGACCACATGGGAAAAGTCAGTGCACTGCTTTCCTCTCTCTCAGTGTTGGCTGCCATCATACCTCGACATTCAGGACCAGAGCTGTCTGCTTCTTCGTTTCACCTTCTGTGCAGAAAAAGCAGGTACAATAGCTCCACGGGATTTATTTTTAACCAGCTTATTTACCTTCCTCCATCTGTTCAAAGCAAACAAACACTGTGAACAGGACAGGTAAGAGGCTAGGCCCAGATCTATGGAGGTGGTGACCTCTGTCCTATTTTGTGCAACTCCTGATCTCCATATTTAATAAACAAGGGTTGGGGTGAGGGAAGTATATTCTTAACTTGGGCTGTACAATTGGAGCTAAAACTGCTCCACTACTGTTAGTAGTCAGTGGATACTTGAAAGGAAAACTTGAGGATAAAACAAATCCCCTTCCCCCTATTAAAACCCCAGCTGACTTATCTTTATCTTAGCACAAATGAAGAGCATACTTTCGTTCTTTCTTTAGAATGTAATCACATCCTAAATGGAGGGAAGGAATTGCAGAAGTAGCTCCTGATTTTGAGTATGGTTTTATACGTTGAGTTTGAGGGAGCTTAAGAGAAACTTTCAGAAATGCTGTGTCTCTGACTGTGGTTGTAGTCAATATAAACTGGAGGTGTTCAGCCATCATAGCTTCTTGGCAGCCAAAGATATCTCTGAGGAAGCTGGGGAGAAAATTACTTACCCTTTCTCTGAAAAACAGAAGTCAGATAAAATGCTGGTGAACGGTGAACTTCCCTTTGCTAATACTGATGATAACAGAGGAGGAAGAGCTCTAATTATTTGTTCCTTAGCAGCATGTGTTCACACTGAAATCAAAGTCCTCTCTTCTCTGAAGGACCTACTTGGAGTGAACTGTTTCCTACAACTGAGATCAGGGTTTCCCCAGCCGCAAAGTACTCCTTTTATCTTCCTTTTTATGTTCAGTATCTTCCAGCTGAGAAAACCCCAGTTCCTTTTGTCCATTGCCATTTAACTCTTGGCAGGCCTAGTTCCAGATTCTCAGGTAAAGTTGTCTATTTGATTTTCACTAAGACTCAACAGTCCAGTTTTAGGTTTCACAGTGACTAAAGACAAATATGCCAATACATGTGTCCACAGCCACAGAGTGAGCTCATGTCTCAACTAGTTTCATCCTGAAACTAGAGCTTAGGACTTGTTAAATTAGTTCCCTGTGATGTCCACACAGGTCATCTAACCCACCACCTCTCTTCAAGAACAAGGAAATACTTCCGATGATATAAACTTTCTTTTTGATATAGGGCAATCAGACTTCTTATAATTGTCTGAAAGAGGAAGAATGCTCCTGTTCTATGGGAATCCAACTCTGAATCCTAGAATCCTAGAATCCTAGAACGTATTGGGTTGGAAGGGACCTGAAGGTCATGAAGAGAAAGCAGGAGTTATTTCAATCAGTAATGACAGAAAATATTCATTCAAATACATTCATCATGTCAAGTGCCATGTTAAGAATCCTTTGAGGGCAAAATAGGCACAGCTGCAGGCAACTACTTTTGTCTAGGCAAGAGCAAGGCACAGAGGGGTCACATTTGCTCAGGCCTGAATCATCTTGCACAAATCACACGAGGAAGATCTCTCTAAAAAGCTTTTGAATAAGATCGGTTTTGACAACTTCAAATTCAACTCTTAAAACTAGGACAGACAAAATCTCCTGAGTTTAAAAGATAATTAGAAACAAATCTTTGCAGTAATTCAAAAGGAATTTTGAAAAGCAGAGGATTTGCCTTTCAGAAAATACATTTTAGCTGCTGTTGCACGTCACAAATAACTGTAACTTCATACAAAGCCTTTTCCACAGTGCTCCTCCCCATTGTCCTCACTGCAGACAGCGGACTGAGAGTCAGCGGGCTGTGTCAGGAGTTGACTCTCAGGAGCTTTGTGAGATTGAAAATCAGAGGCCTTTAAAAGCTAATTTCTGTTCCAAATAATAGTTTCAGAATAAAATTGAGACGTGCTTAAGAGAAGGGTTGGGTTTAGATATGATGCTTCCTTCGTTACAGTTATGTCATTTGTGCCTAGACAGGCTAACTGCTTTGACAGTAACGTGCTGGCTGTAAGCCATGCTGTGTATTTTAGTTCTCTCGCCCCCAGTGAAAGGTCTTTTACTCCCTGAAATCATCACACACACTAGGACTGAAGTCAGAGCAGTGACAACCAGTATTTTAGCCACTGCAGATGGAAATAAAACCCAATCTGATATGGCGGAGTCTGCGACTGCTGAAAAAAATCCCTTTGGCAGTTTTCATCTTAATGACCTCTGCTCATATCAGAAGGTTATGGCCTAGCAGCTTCCAATTTCCTCGCTCGTCGCCCGTACAAAATCATGCCTCCTTTCTTGAAAATGATTCTAAGGCTTTTCCCTGCAATGATTCATTTAACAATACTCTGCTTTTCAATGGTATTTAAACGCATTTAGACATGCTCATGAATTAACCTCCATAACCTCCATTACAAATTCATGGCTATCATACTTACTACACAAATTAGTTACTGTTAGATGTTCAAAAATCAATTTCATGCTTTCTCTCGTGCTTTGGGCTTACAAAAATATTTACAGAGCTCTCATTAGCTTTCCTCAAATCTGTCATTAAAAATTTTTTTGCCGCGATACCGAAGCCTTGGCAACAGCTTATGCTGTGTGCTGCCTGCCTATCATCACTGATCAGTATTGCTGCACCAAATTCCCTTTCGTGACTGCATCCATCTGCTGTTGCTTGTCTTAAACCTCAAAAGCAATTCGGGGCAGGATTACCTTTCCATTACAGATTGGTGTTGCTTCAGTCCCAACGGGATCGCTTTCGGGGACTGAAATTCCAACGTGCAACACGCAGAATAGTGAACAACTGGGCAGACAGGTAGGAAAAGGCAAAAGGACTTGCCTAAAATATCCTGTGCTGGTTTGGAGTCGGGGCACTGTCCATCTTTCTCTGTCTGCATCCTTTTTCTGACAGGCGTCATCCTTCTCGTTGCACAGGAAGTCCAAGCGTTCGAGGAAGGATGAGAAATCGAATTTATAAAAGGAAGTAAGATTACAATGGGATTTCTAGGGAAAGGGAAGAGTTACTCATGCAATTTTCCAAGAGCTTCCAAACTCTTAACTACTCATCTAAAACATGTCATGGGTGGTTTTAACCACTAGGAGCCGTATTCAGACCATCTCCCGCCTATAACGGTCCCTGGCAAATTCTAGCGTTCAGGTCAAGGGACAGACCTGTCACCCAGGGCTGCCAAACGCTGCCATCACCTACACCTCACCCATCCTCGTGTTTGGGATTGCCAAGCTCCCAAGAAGCCCCGGAACGCTCGACATGTCCCGTCCTGAGCTGAGATAGAAGCTCTGTTACAACATCAATTCCAGCCCAGATTTCCTCACTGTCCCAGTGCAATCTCATCACACCCAGCATAGACAGCCGGCAATGTCCGAGCTGGAAGGAGGGAAAATGATTTTACTGAATCTCACACAAAGACTTTCAGCAAAATTTGCAGCGAGAGGGTTGTAGGCCTTTCCGATTCCAGAGGAGTTTGTAGCTCTAACTGCTACTTGTCAGGAAGTCAATTCAGCTAATGGGGCCATTCTCATTAACGACCCATCCTGTTTTCACAAAGCTCTGGAATCCACAAAGGTCTGGAAAGGGGGCAAACATTGCTTGTCTGAGATTGGTAGTTGCTATGGGTTAATACACTTCTGCCTTCAGTTTGCTTGAAAACCTGATGTTTTTGGGCGTTTAATTGTTTGAAATACTTGTTCCTGCAAAGCTTGAAATGTCTCTTTTGGGGGATTTTGCACTCCTGTGATATTCACCATTTGAAGGCTCAGGTATCACAAATGCCTTTAGAAAAGTATGTTAGGACAGCTGCAGAAAGACTGAAATCTGTCTATCCACTGCCTGTCTTACAAAATAGGCTTCATAATATGAGGATTTTAATGCAAAAACCCCAGGTCTTTGTCACTTTTTTCAATCAGATCCTGACCAGTCTGACCAGTTCACACACACAAGTCTGCAGGACAAATTCACAGGCTTGTACGGAATTCAAAAGCTGGGAAAATTATTTAGAAAGCAAACCTTTTGTTCACTTTTTCATTACCCGAGGAAGTAAATAATAAACAACTGTGCATTTAAAAATGCATATGCAATTTTTTAGGTATGGCCATGGATTTGTGTAGCACGTTCCACATCCTCACTACACTGGCCACCTCCCTGGAAGCTGAAACACATCATCTCATTTTTCCCAGCCTACTACAGATGTGAGCAGAGAGGATTAATTCATTGATGCTTTGAGAGGTATTTAACTCCTGTGTGATGCAACAGGATTACAGTGCTGTGCAGTTATTATCTAAAGAACAAGCACTTGATAAACACATGAATAATCTACAGAAATCTGGTCTCATAAAGTTTAGAGTTCAACAGATATAAGCCAAACACCACTTGCTACAACTGCAGGTTTAAAAAGCAGCACTGAAGGCATCTTTAATGAAGTGTGTGACATCAGAGTGACCAGTGTGTCAGCTGTCAACTGCATCCATCTATACCTGATCATTCAGGATATAGACTCATATCTGGCTGCATATGCTACTACCTGCATCTCTTTCTTGTGTGCTAGTGGCTACTGAAATGGCTATGCCATAACCCTGTCACCTCTGACATACCACAAGCCTTCAAGGATGTTACTGAAGTGTAATAGCTACATAAAACAAGCTGGTTCTACGTAACTTCACAGTTCTCTGCTCTTCATTTGCAAAGAATACAGAGCCAGAGCTTAAAGGCTGCTGTGCTGGGCAACCAAACCATGAGAACCAAATAAATGGGACCAGGCCGTGGTGTGTGGCAGCAATGCAATGGATCCACGCTAGCCAAAAAGCTCTGTGTCTACTGCACACTCCTCATGCATCTTCAGGGCTGGACTCCCTTTCCCAGCCTGTCGTCTAACACTGAGCAAACCATTCTACTTACCTGCCAGAGATATCTCTCTGTAAAATGAGAATGAGGCAGCTTCTTTCATCCATGGGAATCACTTCCTAGCACAGTGCTTTGAGAACCTCTGATTAAAGGGGTAAATTTGCACAGTTTATTAAGTAGTATATAAATTCTTTCAAAGATCAGAGTGCATTTGTAGCATGTGATGTTGACACACGGACAACCTTTTCTGAAAGGAAGCAGTGTCGTGGCTGTGGACCAGGTTTTTTTAAACTAGCTACATAGAGAAGTCTTTCTAGCAACCAACAAAACTCACACAAGCCATTTTTGAGTGCCAGCAGCAGTGAATCCTGGTTTCCTGCAGACTCGTGCCCTGACTGACTGCCACATCTAAAGAAGCAAAATCACCAAGTGAAGCTTTTCCCACAACAGCAGCACCTACAAGATGTCTCTCCCACCTGGATTCTCTGATGATCCATGAGCTTCCAGCCTTTTCTAAGTATGCTTCAGGTGCTTTATTCACTACCCAGCTTCCTATTTTCACAAAGGTGTTAGGAACTTCTGTTCAACATTTTGTCTTTCTGTCATAGTTGACTGAAAATGCATTTAAATGTTATTGGCAAGAGAAGAAAGGATGGGGGGAAATCCATCAGGTGCCATGATTCTTCAAGTCTCCATAGGAAACCAATCAGAAAATAAGCATTTAAACTCCAGACAGCACCAGAGAAAGATGGAAAGACACAGCTCTCATCAGACAGAATGAAAATGCTCTGTCAGTAAATAAGAACAACTGTTTCACTCTCTGTGAAGGTCTCTTTCCAGGCAGCACAGAACATCCAAATGCAACCTTTTCCTCTGGAATCCAGCACTGATTGGATTTTTTGCTCAGCTTGCATATGCTGTTGCTGTACTCAGGAAGCACCTAGGTCTTTATCTGATCTCCATGGCAAAAAGCAAGAATAGACAGGTAAAATTGCAAAATCTGCTTTCCCCTGCTTAGAGAAAATAAATTCTGTTGAGCGGGCACGGAGAAAAGGGCAGACAACTTTCTGGAGGCAGCAAGAAACCTTCTTTGGCTGTGTTCCCAGTAGAAAAACATGCATTGTCATGATGCTAATTGTGTGCCAGGATCTGTACCTTTTTATGCTTTTCAACGAGTTAATAGCTGCTGCCACAGATCCAGTACTCCTGGAAGTAGCCTCCCTACCCTGCAGGGTTAATGTTTGCAAACAAATGCACAATCATTTGTCTGTGCTCAGCTGCACGGACAATACAGACACAGTTATGTGCAAACAACACCTCCCCTTGTAGGCAGCCAGTCACATGCCTGACATTAAGTGTAAGTCATGTGCAAACTCATCTCTGGCCGCGGGACAGATCCCTGCTTACCCTCCCGTATACAAATATACAACATCAGATGGCACTGAATACCTAAATGGAAACTCTCCTTAGTTTTACTGGAGTAGCAGACTGCAGCTCCTTTTGGTCTTTGTCAGCACACAGGTGGGAACAGCCATCTCAGTCCCAAATTACATGCAGAAAGCAGCACACTTAAGCATCTTACTACATTACTACAGTCTCTTGGGTGACTTCTAACAACAGTTCAGAGACAACCCCCCCACCCAGGCTTGGCAGAGCCTGGCCCCATGGCCAGTCATGGGTAGCAGGTGGCCTGAGTTGCTCTCATGAACTCAGGATGTCATTCCATCTGTCACAGGCCCCATAAGGTGAGTCCACCTTCTATATGAAGCCTGCCATGCAGGGTGAGATGCCCAGCTGAGGCTGGTGTCTGCTTGTGAGTTCCTCCAGCCCTCTGATGTCTCTGTCCCCTGGATCACTGAGCAGAGCTGAGCTCAGGGATCAGCTGAACCAGAGGAAGCAGCAGATGACCAGCAATTAGGAGAAGCCTAGTGCCAGTCCACTCCACCAAGTTCTGACCCTGGGGGCTCCTAAAGACTTTGGCCCTTGGCTAAAAGGCAGCATGGGCAGCAGATAGAGGTTTTATGGCGTGTTCAGCAGGCCCAAGTTTAATACATGATGTGAACACAGACCTAGGAAGCATGTGGGTGAAGTCTTTGAAGTTATATATTATAATAAAAGTATAATTAAATAGATGAAATTGGATGTACCTAGACCTATTTTAGGATACCGCCAAAAAAAAAAACCCCAACAAACAAGCTGAGTGTGATTCAGTGTGTTTTCCAAGCTGCACATACAATTTACTCTGGCATTCAGGGAGGGGAAGGCCACTGCATGCTCCACTGATAAAACTGCTTGCTGAGGCCTGGCTTCGAGAGGTTTTGTGTTTGCTAGTCAGAGTGCTGTTCGTGCACAACCCAAACCCTGCAAGGGGCAAGCACTTCATCCAGGAAGAGCTACCTGCAGGCTGCCCTGGGAGGGGAGATTGCTTGTACCTCTCACTCAGCAGAGCATGAGAGCTATCCCAGTGCCATCCCCTCGCTTGATGGGCTTGGAGATGCGGTTTCGATGGGTACTTGCTAATTTAAATCTTCTGGCTAGAGGTTGTAGCACTTCAGATATTCTTTTTAACTCCAAAAAAAAGGCACACCTGACAGTATGAATTAGTCACAGCTAAGGAAAACCTAAGAAAATGCAGTAAATTAGAGCAAAGCCTTGGCTCCCAGGAGAGACTAGTGGTTTTGTTAGCTGCAAAATACAGATAAGATTTTGTGACTGTTTCCTATTTACATTTTAAGAGCCAGGGTTGCTGGGTATTCCCTTCAACCAGGAGCTCTTGAGTGCTTCACACCCCAGTTGTTTTCCATGATTTCTGCACTAATCACTTCTCTTCTGGAAAATTCAATTCAAGCCCATGTCTATCTCTGATGCGGGGAAGTTCTAGGAATCTGAGGTATATTCTTTTTGCATCACTCTATTTTTGTATCAATGCAAACATTTTCCTGCTGTGTGGGTCTGCAGTGAAGTCCTTGCTACAAAACTCTCTTCTTCTCAGGTGCAATAGAGAAGGAAACCCAAAGGGAAATGTCCCTTTTGGAGGTTGTGGGGAGGCCTTGTGAGCCAAGCCAAAATGCAGATGGGGTCAAAAAGGACACACACAAGTGCCAGACGTGTCCACCTCTCACCCACATGTGCTGGAGCAGGATATTTTGCCAGGAAGGAAGTCACCTCCTCACCCCTGGTGGGATTTCCCCTAGTGTGCAGATGGCTCTGATGTGATGCAAAAGTCCCACTGCTTCCTAAGCAATTCCTCATCCCCCTCCTGTACCATCAGCAGCTGCTACCTCTCTGCTGAGGCAGCTTTGGGGTTTTACAGGGAGACAGGCACAGCAAAGGGTACTGGGTGACTGTAGCAGCCTTGCCCAGGCAGCAGTGTCCGTGGGATGAGCAAGGATCTGGCTTTGGTTGATGGTCCAGTTCTAGTACCCTGCCAAGGAAGGATTTTGCCAGGTTATGTTCAAGATGAGTAATTAGACTGTTTCCAGATATTGCCCAGAGAGGGACTCTGAAGGAAGAAAAGAGATAGTGGGTTTTATTTTAAAAAAGAAAAGGTAGAAGCTTGTTTTCTGAGAGTTGGATTGCATTTAAAGAGCCTGGCGAAACCTTACATGCATTTGAAAGATGCATTTTACTACAGAGTGAATTTCTGCTACCAAAAAAAAACCACCGGAGAAGTAGATTGGTTTTATTAAAATATTTTAAATGATCTTTCTAACGGATGGAGCAAGAGAAAAAGCAAGTTCAAAGTTTCCCATTGTCTTCCACCTGGGGAATAATCCATTCCTCTCTATCACACGCAGTGCAGGGGGAGGGGAGAGAAGCAGGTGAGCTCCTGCTGGCCATGGATGTTCAGAGTCAGAGGGAAGATGGCACGTTCTTTGGTGTTGTGGTGTACAGAGACAATACCCAGCCAGCAGTCATGGCCCAACAGCAGGAAGTACTGCAAGATTTTCATAATGGAGACAGAGCTAATTAACCATGAAGAAACAATTAGTTCAAAAGACCGATAAATGAAAGTTTACCTGAAGCATCATACCAACACATTAATCAGGAGGAGAGCAAGGGACAGATCCAAGAGTGAAGGAAACGGACAGGGCCAAACCCAGTTCTATGAAGATAAATCACCACAGAGGAAAAGCATGAATATTAATTTAGTGATGAATATTAATTCGTGTGTGTGTGCTCTTTAGAGGCTTGAGATAAATCCCGTTTGGGGTGCATTTACCAGAGCCTTGTGCAGTGCTAGGGAATTTGCTCCTGAAATTCAGAGCAGAAGTCAGAAAGTCTGTGGTCATACGGATGAGAACCTACATCTGTATATATAAAGTTTCACATGTTCGAGAGGTGGCAACCATTGTCTGTAATAGCTTTAAATTGCTTGGACTTCAGAGTGAAACAGACTGAAAACAGGAGGTGAGGGAAGTGGGCTGGATGAGTGAATGGCTCTGGAGCAAAGGGTCTGAGTGAGATGACTGAAAGCAAGGATTTGAGCTAGAGATCCTGAAAAGACACTGGAACAGAACAAGACCCTGGAGATTTTCTTCCTCTAGATATGGCTGACTATTCTTTCCACTGCAGCTGAGGAGACTGTCGAGTCTCCTACCTGAGCTGTTGCTGTACGGATGGTATAAGCAATGGCATTCCTATTTTACAAATGGATTTCTTTCTGCTCATTGTGAACAACTCCCTCCCAGCAGCACCCTGCAATAACTCTCAGGTGGAAGATGCAGGACTTGGGACTTTTGGTTCTGAACTGGCTCATGATGAGCAGAAGCTCCATGTATGGGATGTGCCAAGCTACCCACCAGACCACCTGCCCCCACCTGCCATCCTTCTCCAGGCAGCACCAGGCTTCCTGCTTTTTTGGGGGGGCACGAAGCCTCTTCCCACACTGCGGCGGGGGGCAAATTTTCCTCTCCTCACATCCCTTCCCCTCCTCCCTCTGCATGGGTGTTGCTGCCCATTCACTACAGCAGCACTGGATACCAGCACTGTGAGTAAAAGCTGGGAGACTACCAGCAGAGGAAATGCTTTGAAAATGAGATCTCCTACTTCTGTGCAGAGGAACAGGCTATTTTAGGACCAGATTGTGTTGGAGATAAGTGCTGGGACAGGATTACTGCAGCTGCTAAAGGAAATGCTGTCCTATTCAAAGGTTCCCAATAGTCAAGGCAATAGACAGGGTGTAAAGAAGCCCTCCAGGCTCACCAGTTCCTTTCCTCCCTCTTTGGCATGGCCTCTGCACTCAGAAGTGGTAGGCAGGAGTGTCCCCGGGCACAGAGAGCACGCTGGCTTACAGCAGTGTAAGGGAGCAGCCCTGTCTTTCGCAGCTTCCTAGAAGAATGATTTCCTAACTACAGCAGGGAGAAAGGACTGGCCTGCTGTCAGTCTGAAGGCAGCACAAAGGAGAGTGCTAACAGACAAAATTCCAGCGGTCCTGGGCACGTGTAGCAAAATCACTACGAAAAATTCAGTCCTGAGCAGCTCCCAAGGAAATCCCACCCCTGTGTCTGCAGGAGATTCACCGATTCCCTCTCCAGCTGCAACTCTCCAGCCATTGAAATGACATCAGATAATTCAACATGCTATGAAAGCAGCTACAGTGAGGGTCAAAGCTCTGTTGGGCTTCACCAGAAGTGCTTGAGCTGAAACCTTCCATTCATAAATTTTCTCCTAAGCAGTCTGTTGGGACTGTCGGGCCACATACATTTAGTATCACCCATGTCTTCAGCACATAGGCCCCATCTGCCGAGGCAGCAGCCTCTAGCATGCAGTAGCCCAAAGTAATCCCAGTATCCTGGCTTGGTGTAGAGTTCTCCAAGCTACATCTCCGTGCTACAAGCAGGAGAAGCTGCAAGACACACTGCAGAGCCCTGCAGACCTTTGTCTGTCATTGTGCTGAACAGTCACTCTGAGAATTACCTGCAGATTTATTACCCTTCAACAGAACTTGAGAAGAGCGCTGCTGTCTCTATTCTTACAGAGATTTACAGCTTATTCTGCCTAGAAATGGGGCTTTTTTTTCCTTTTCAATTGAGTGATCTGTCTTTTGGGGAAATATTTTATTTTGTACTGTATGTTTCAAGGTCTTTGACTGTGTCACTTGCACTTTATTTAGCTCCCCTGTCATACCAGCCTTGTGTACTCCCTGTTCCACTATCCATGGCAACCTTCATGGCTCATACATTTATTTTTCCTTTTACACATGTCCGTGATTCTTCCCAGACTGACTCTTGAGACTGGAATGTGGCCTTGAATGAGGACTTATCTACATGGGAGATTTTTCCAGAGATTTTGGGTTAACTTTTCTCTGCAGAAAGCCTTGCTGCAGCATACGTGTGCACAGCTGGAAGTTATACCAGGGCACTATCATGGTTCACAGTGTCTTTGTGCCACGATAAATTAGTACAAGCACTAACTCAGAAAAAGTCCTTGACTGTTACTGGAGAAAGGTCAGTTAAGAACTGCATTTACTGTGTGACTGCATCCAGAAAGCAAACATACATGAGGCTATATAAAGGATGGGATGAAGGGTTATGTAATTCAGTTACACAATGTATGTGATTGCTGTCATCAGAAGACTGTCTTCAGTGTTTGCTACTGTTTCAAAAATAAATAACAGGACTGGGGAGTTCAGGGACAAGCAGCATTCTTACAGCTATTAACAAAACTCAAAGAAAGATTGGAGCCATTTATCTGGGAAAGATAAGATGTGATAAATCAAATAATGAACAGTCTAGGACATGTGGATTAAGAATGCCTGTTTCTGCTTTCATAGGATAAAAAAGTGTCATTCAAAGAGATGAGGAATAGCAAATTACAATTCTACAGCAGAAACACTTGGTTGACATAATTACAAACCACAGAGCTCTGGAATTTACTTAAAACCTGAGAAATCTTGATACGGTAACAGGAACATACACAGTTGCAACACTGAAAGCTAAAAAAAAAACCAGAAGGGAGAGAAATGCTTTGGGATCTATTATATATAGCAGATTGATATGACACTGTCATGGAAAAAAAGATAGCAGAGCTTGTTTCCACCCTCTACTGATCTCTCCGTTACTAAACCCCCTCAGAAACAAGCCATGCCACCAAACGGCCATGCATCCAACAGGACAGTGATGTCTGTGTTCCTATGGAACAAGAACAGCACTGAAAGCAAAGGAGCTGCCCTCTTACTTCCAGAAATGTGTAACATCTGCCTATTGTGCCCTTGCTGATACTTAGCAGGGCTGCACACACTACAGCCACTGTTCACAAACAACTTTCAATGGTGCCAGTTCAGCCAGCGAAAAATATTATGTCTGAAGGAGCTCAGATTTGGTGAACTTTCATCAGAGCTGAATTCCAGCTCTGGTTGCCCTGGAAACAGTGGGATACTGAAGATACCTCATCTCAGGGCAGCTGTGTCTGAGGGGTTTGCTCGGTGCCAGGAGCCTTGGCCACTGCAGCACTTGCAGAGGCACCAACGACAGCATCACTTTCACTCTGCAACTGCAGGATGGGTCATATTGCTCATATTGCTCCTTGCTGGAGTTAATATTGGCTCACATCCAGCCCTGACCTTTTGAGCTGAGTTTTCTTCGATCAAATGCACGTCCGTGCCACATGGCAGCTGCTCCTGGCTTTAAGTTCCTCGTTCCCCCTCATCGGTGCGGACACCTTATCTCTCTTATCTGCCCTGACAAAGCGGCAGAGGGAGCTCAGGCAGTTCAAACGCATCCTAGAAGAAAGTGAACAAACGTCTGGCCACTCTATCATGGTTTGCTACCAAACGCACAGCTGTTCTCCAGTCGCCTTGCGAGATGGAGCCAGACCAGCTATTGTCAGCTCCATCACCAGTTGTCCACTGATCTTCTCGGCTGCCTTGGCCTATGTGTTACATGGAGCTGAGACACTGCAGCGTTTATAGCTCTCATGAGGAGCTGCGTGTGCTCAGTGCCCCTCGGACCAGGATCCTATTTTATTCTACTCTAAAGGATGTTATTTTGTGGGGTTTCCCTCAATCTCAAGGTTTTACAAAACTCTAATTAAAAAAGTCATGTAGCCAGGATCTAAATCCCCAGATTATGATGCATTCTAGGAGTTGATCATAGAATCATTTAGGTTGGAAAAGACCCTCAAGGTCATTGAGTCCAACTGTAAACCTAACACTGCCAAGTCCACCGCTGAACCACATCCCTCAGCACTACATCTACATGTCTTTTAGATGTCTCCACCACTCCACCACTTTCATGGGCAGCCTGTTCCCATTTCATCTGCCTCTTTCTCCTGGTTGGGCAGTCTATAACAGACTCCCACCATGATATCTGCCTTGTTGTCCTCTCCTCTGATTCTTATCCATAAACACTTGACCCTTTAATCACCATCGTCAGGATCTAGACAGTCAAACCCCTCCCTGACATACAGGGCTGCCCTACTTCCCCTCCTTCCTTGTCAATTTATCCCTTCTGAAGAGCTTCCAGCCATCCATTGTGGCACTCTGGTCGTGTGAGTCATCCCACCATGTTCCCCTAATTTCAACTGCATGATAGTTTTCCAGCTGCACAATGGCTTCCAGCTCCTCCTAGTCTTGTGTAGACCAACTCATGATAAAAAAAAATCCCGCAAAGTTCTGCCAGTGACACCAGTCACAGGGACACATATTGACCATCTGGGTCTTCCTGTTTCTTCCCTCAGCATTCCCTGAAGAAGAAAACAGTCCATGTGCACTGAACCCTTAAACAATCATCTCAAGGCCCTGAAGTCTCTCTTGACCACCCTTGGACTTCTTATTGTAACTTCACCACAGTGGCACAAACTGCTGGCTCCCAGTGTGTCCCCCAGTTCAGGAGACCCCCCCTGTGCACAGAGCTCCCAGCTGCTGATCGTGAGGGCACCAGAGCTGCTCCCCTCTGTGATGAGTGGGGGTGTCTTCACTGCAGAGCCTTTAGTAGCTGTGAGAGTTAACTGATGGACACGTCAGAACATCATGACTAGGACTCACCCATAATTGATATGTACTTGTACTTTTAAAAGAAGCAAGTAGTTAACGACTACCGTAATTAATTATGATAATTACTGTCCTCTCTGGAGTTCTTTCCACTTAAGAATCTCCACAATCTTTTTCTGCACTGTTTTAATTGATGGCCCTGTTCTGTGAGGTATATGATATCTATGACTATGGGCAAGTCACTTAGCAGCCCTTTAACTTCCACATTAATGGAATGAGGTTAAAAAGAACATCTTGTTTTACTGGCAGGAAGATGCTATCCAAGATTATGGGATATTCAACTTAGAAGAACCATATAAGTACCTAAGTAAAGAGACCCTTAGAGGAAAGCACCTGGAAGCTTAACTGTCCTCCACACCTGCTGTCCGACTACACCAGTGGCAAACCAGCTTGAGGCAACCCAAAGTGCATTTGGAAACTGGCTATGGGCGAGGTTTCCACAGCTATGTTTCTGGTAAATGCATTCAGGCTAAGTAGCCATAAGGACTAAACACAAGATTTGGTTTAGGTTTTTGTTTTCTCGAGCTATTCAACCCAAAGTGGGCTTCCCAGTTGTCTCCTTGGTAAACAGTCCATATGCCAGGAATGTATTTAAGGTTATGATGAGGTAAACGAGATTCAGGTTCAAACAGTAGCTCATATCTACCTGACTAGGGAAGAAAGACACAGAATTTCCTCCATTTCTACTAATTCTTTCACATAAATGGGGGGAAGTGTCTGTGGGCTAGAAATCGTGAAACTATCAGCTCTGTTGTGGATTTATTGTCTGGGTAGAGAAAGAAGGAACAGTTTGAAAAACTTTGGACTATTTCCAATTTTATTCAATGTTAGCTGTAAGAGTGGAAAAGAATAGTGTTTATATTTCATGTCTAAGTTCATAACTCTGCAAATTATAAAGTTCTTTTCAGGTAAAAGCATTGATAGGGAGCAGGTATCACATTCAGAATGAATGAATGAAGGAGAGCTTCCTTTGCAGACAAATACTCATGCCTGATCTTTCATGCCCTTGAATATGCAGGGAATGGAAAAAGCATCACATTACTTCTCCACCTAGGTGGAAATAATACAGCCCTAATGTTGAATCAATTCACAGAATAAACCCTGTGAATAGCTGCTGAGGAAATCGATAGGAGGAAACAGTGAACTGAACATCTATTCTGTAAATAGTCAGAAAAACTAAAACCAGATTTTGATTGTCCTGGGTTTTGTATCCCTGAAAAGTGTGAGCCTAAAAGCCAGCTGGGTGCCCAATTCCTATCCAGATTAAGAAATTCATTGAGAACCAAGTGGGGAGGTCGTAGAGAAAGAAGCATCAGAAAGAAATTGAAAGAACAGAAGAAGGGTGATGGAGGGAAGCTGGGCAGTTACAGATAAGCAGTACCATGGAGAGGTGAGGAGAGGAGTATCAAATGAAGGAACTGTTCAGAAGAAGAAGGAGTTGAAAGAGGAAGTAGGATGGGGTTAAAGGCAGCAAGTAGAGAAAAAGTTCAGTGTTTTTCTTTCTGATACAAGACGAGAGTACCAGCAGCGAGTGCCCTGTAAGAGGAAAACTTCCAAATGAAGAGGATAAGACCTCTGAGAAGGTGGAGGGGGAAAGATACCAGAGATAGAGCCAGATGTGACCGTTGGATTTGATGACTGTATAGAACAGACCTTAAATTTCACTCTGCTGCTCTCTCCCTTTTTGACAAATGGCAGATCTCCCTGAAGTGCTGCTGGCAAATGCTCTTGGATAGCTGTGATCTCGTCCATGATAGAGGAAGGATTCCAGGGACAACGTAACAAAAAGAGAAGGACAGGAAGGAGATGATTGCAAGGAGTGAGAGTACACAGAGGTTATGGGAGAGGAGGGTCAGAAAAGGGGGAAGTGTCAAAGATGAAGAAGAAAAACAGTGTAAATAAAACTTTATGCTGGTGAGAGAAAGGAAAGAATGGGCTGGAGAAAGAAAGAAGGAATGTGGATTAGGATGACATCAAGAAAACTGTCGGTGCATTGATGCTGACACAGCAACCAGTTTGCCCAGACTAGAAATAGATAATTGATACCATCTTTTGGGAGCTGCTGTTCATCAAAGCCCTTTAGTATAACCCTAGAAAACACCACTCTCTCCTTGCCCTTAATTTGTTTTAATGGAACATTTTTTCTTCCTCTTCCTGTATTTTTTAAGCAAATCCTTGCCACCTTTCTTTATCCTCAGCACTTTAAGCAACTGATGAGCTGCTGGTAACTTTGTTTGCAATTTGCAGTTCATTAGAAGTTCAGTGGAGGCCAGGGCATCACTTGTGTGCAGGGTGAATCGTTGAGCAAATGCGTTTGGTCTGAGCCTTGTCTGCCTGTCACTTATAGGTGCCATCTAATCCTGATCAGTCAGCACTCACTGGAGTTTCTTGCTCTACAACTCTAATGTCAGTGGTGATAACCATTGAAATGAGGAAAATCCCCCAGTATTAGCTGCACAAAAAGTGCAAAGTTAAACACAACGTCACTGAGAAAAACAAGGTGCAGGATAAGTGAGGCAGGAAGAAGACCACGGAAAGCTGAGGATATGCTTACCCATACTTACACACCCATCTTACACACTTACCTTACACACTCATCAGTTGGCACCAAGTTGCAGGTTGCCAGACCGAGTCCCACTCCTTCCTTTCACACTCACCAAAATGCCACTCAGTGCAGGTGATGATTTTCAGTGCTCCACTTCTCTCTGACCTGCAAACTCTTCAATGGCAGGAGGCTTGCAGAGCCAGGACTGAGCCTCTCTGTCCTAGAGCATGGAACACATACTCTATCCTGCAACTGGGCTGGGAAAGAAAAGTGGAGTTAGATGAGCAATAGGGTAAAGAGGATTATGTTTGAAAACACAGGGATGCCCATCTCCACTGGGTTTGGTGCCATAATTGTATAGATAGTGACCTAATCATAGATACAGTGCAATGCAGCTCCAGGCACAAACCTAAAACCTTTCTCAGCCTTTCTGATTTCCACTGTTCTTCCCCAAGCAGCACCTTTAAGTATTGCAAGGAGGCTCAACAGGGTACCAGAAGGAACAGCGGCAGTTCCCATATACTCTGAAAGAGATGCAGGATCTTAACCTTCTAGAAAAGCCAGAATTTCTAGAATTTCTAGATTTTAATCCCTAGAAAAGCTGTGGCTCAGCCATACAACTCCTTACTCATAACCACTGCTTTCACCTAGCAAAGGGGGAACTTGACTCCTCAGTGCACATGTCCAGATATTACCCGGGATCTCTTCTGATGAAGTTTCACAGTGTAATTTCTGGTTTACATTCCATGCGTGGTCCCTTAAGATGGCACTTTCTGAGTGTTTGTTCATCTTCGTGCAGCTCCAGAGCTTTATGCTGACACAGTGGCTTCCTGTGCTGGGGATCTGCATCTTTGTACAGTGAAATTATAAAATCTGAAATAAAATTAATAATCTGAGATGTGATTCCTTTTCCTCCCGCTGCTACTCAGTATGTTCAGACAACAGATGTACCAAACCAACCTAAGCATCTCCTCTCTTGTCAGCTGCTGTGTGCTTAAGAGTCTTGTGTCTCCACAATTTGCTCTTCTTTTTTCTTTCATCTGCCGGAGGGAGGTAATGAACATTTAAGTACTAGGTGTAAACCCATCTGTCCTGGCAGAGTGGCTGGAGTTGCACAGAGCCTCAGAGCTGAGGATCATTGCAACCAGCCCGATGGGTGGTTCTGCCCGTGGCCAGATGGATTCCATATGTGAGATCATCTGTCATGCAGAAGGCATGGTCATTAGCTCTCTTTCTAAGAAGTCCTTCTGCTCTCCTAGATGAAATACACTGGCCCTTACCCCAGAGTGTTGACTTACAATGATGTTGTCAGTACCAAGTGAGTTCTTCTTTGTTACCTTTCAAAATCACAATACCTCTGTTCATTTTTTCATCACCACGGACAGATAATGTTGCTCTTTTATTAATTTTATTCTTCACACAATTTTTACCTCTGCATGAAAATGATTCCAGTGTCCAGATACCATTGAGAAACACCATCTTGGGTGAGGATAGTAGTCTGTATTGAAGATATACCATACCTGTGCTTTTAACATTACACTTACACCATCAACCAAAGAGTAACATGCTGCCACTCTGCATATCCGTGTAACATGCTGGACAATCAATCTACTGAAGCCAACATCTTCATCCTCATTTCTCTTTTTATAAGGAAAGCAGGTTCTCATGCTCAGAGTTCCACAGAGAATCTTACATGGCAGTGGGCAAGGTAGCTGCAGAAAGGGAGAATGCAAACTGTTTCCCATGTCTCCTGGGGGTGGGTCAGGTATAGCAAGTTTAAACTGAACCAGAAGAATTAGAGGTGACAGAAGCCTGTTTGACAGAGGAGAGGACAGTGGTTGGATGCCTGGGAAGACTGTGAAACCTCTAGCACTGGCAGTTTGTCCAATCTGTTTCTCATCTCCCAGGAGTTAGTTAGGGGCTAGCTCATCTGGATTTTTTCCTAGCCAGTTTTTCAACTCTGCTTTCTGCTCTTATGTAGCAGCAGATGTTCAGATTCTAAATATTTCCCAAAGATACCCAATTATTATTAAGTATAATTAATACCAGAATCCCTAATCCGTAATCCTGCTTTAAACTGGACCCAGGCCTATTCTGTGTTTACAAAATAAATCCTCAATGTGAAGATCATCTCATTGAAAAGCAAGAAGCAATCCTGGCTCCCAGTCTCTCCCTGTGAGGTAGAGAAATACTCACAGAATACAGAAAGCAAGGAATATTACTAGAACAAGTAGCTGTTTGCCATAGCAGTTCCACAACTTGAAGAGCAATTGAAGGAGCTGGGCCTGTTTAGTTTGAGGAAGAGGAGGCTGAGGGGAGACCTCATCACTCTCTACACCTACCTGAAAGGACATTATAGAGAGGTTAGTGCTGGTCTCTTCTCACAGGTCATTAGCGATAGAACGAGAAGAGGGAATGGATTCAAGATGCAGCAGAGGAGGTTTAGCCTGGGGGGTTGGACTCGGTGATCCTCAGAGATCCCTTCCAACCCCTAACATTCTGTGATTCTGTGACATTAGGGAAACATTTTTCACAGCAAGAGTATTCAGACACCGGAATAGGCTGCCCAGGGAGGTGACTGAGTCCCCATCCCTGGATGTGTTTAAGGGTCATTTAGATGCAGTGTTGGGGGACGTGGTTTAGGGGTGAACTTTGTAGAGTAGGGTTAATGGTTGGACTCGATGATCCCGAGGGTCTTTTCCAACCTGAATGATTCTATGGTTCTAACTCAACACTTACAAACTCTCCAAATTCATTAGTGCTGAATTAATTGCTTAGCCATCTATCTAAACTCAAATGTTCACAAAAGTGATTAATATTACTCAGAACTACCAGTTTATGGATCATTGTCTGTAATCAGGTTGTGGTAGCTCGAGGTGCACGCTTCCTGTGGTTAACAATGGATTATTCACATAGGATGTGTGGCATAACTGTGTGAAGGCTATGGAAGCAAACATACCTTCTGGAATCGGCCCAATATGACTCACATAGTTTGGTAAAGATGAAATTGCATAATTCAGGGGTATTTTTGTGCACTTGCACTAAACAGGATGGTGCTGCGTTTTGAAGAGCAGCAGCGATGTGATGGGAACAGTCTGGGTTCATCCTGGTACAATAAATTAGAAGCACAACACAGCGTTTGGGAGGCTTCAGTTGTAAAGCTATTTCAAGAAACCCATGAGGATTTCACTCAACTCTGCAGCTGCAGTGTGTGCAGGCAAACAGGATGCTGTTCTATCACCAAAGGAATAACAAACAATTCCAAAAGAGGGGGTAATTTAGTTAAATATAGCACTTGAAATAATATACTAAGAATTGAAGTCTTTTGTGGTCGTTCTACCTTTTTGTGCAGTGGATGGGAGCAAAACCCTCCAACTGCTAATGACTGCAAATGGTGTTCCCGTAAGAGAAGAAACAAACGTTTGGAGATAACAGTCTGAAGGACAGTGAGGCAAGCTCTAGGAAATAAGATAAAAAGAAAAAAGCACCCAAATGTCTGAGATCATTGCTTTGTCTGCTTCCTAGGTCAGGTCCTTGAGGTCCTCAGCGCACAGAAACACTGGGAAAAAATGTGCCAGTCAAGGTGTTGATGGTCAGTGCACGAGCTTATTCCCTGATTTAGTGCAGCCCACGGACTAATCTCTTTTGTCTCCGAGAATCCTTCTCTGACATCAGCCAAAGTGGATGCTTCAGGAAGAGGGTAAGAACTGGACAAAGCAGACTCCCAGTTTGCAATCATACGCAGTTCAGGGACTTCCTGAAAAGGTGGGCTCAGTATATTAATAACCCTAAATCTCTCTCTCTTCCTTGAAGAGACTGCTTGAAGGGATGCTTTTGAAGTCACATCAGCTTTTAGTTCCCAAAACACACCATGGCAGGAAGTTCCAAAGTTTAACTGCAGGCATGAAGAGTCGCTTCCTTCCATTTGCTTTGAGCTTGTTCTCTCCTACTTAAAATTGCTGCTTCCTTATCCTTTTATTGGGAAATGCAATGAAAAATCAACCTCTTCCCCTTCTCCACGATGTTCATGTTACAGATTTACCCTGGTCATCTCTTAGATTGAAGAGGTAACCTGTTTAGTTCTTTCTTCTATTGAGTAGTTCTGCACTCCTGTCATCCTTGTTATTCTCATCTGAATCTTTTGAGCTCTATTGTTTGCTTTTTATGGGAGAGAACCAGAGCTTGACACAGGATTCAATCTGGAAGAGCCATAGATTTGTACAGCTGAGTAACAACATTTTCTGTTCTGTTCTCTGTTCCTTTCCTGGTGATTCCTAACATTTGATTTGCTTTATTGACTGCTACCAAATGCTTTGCTGAACTTTTGATTACATTATCTATCATAGCCCCAAGTTTTCACTCCTGGCTGGTAACAGCCAGCTCAGGGCCACATGTGAGCTGAGTGCTGCTTTTCCCCTTGTGCATCATTTCACTGTCCAGTCACTGAGATTCTGCAGTTCTTCAGAGTCTGAACTCATCCTTAATACCCAGAGTAGTTTTGTGTGGTGACTAAACCTCGTCACCTCGCTGTTTACGCCGAGTTTGCTGAGCAAACAGCACATATCTCCAGGGGACACCACTACCACGGGGGATCAACTTCTATCACAAGACCCGACCATGAATTCCCACTCTCTGTTTCCTGGGGTTTTTATTCATCCAGGGACCTTCCCATTTACCCCTTAACTTTCCTTAAAAGCCTTTGATGAGAGATACTGTCTGCAGCTCTCAGGAAATAAAAGCTGGTTATATCAACAGGATATCCTTAATCCAAAGGCTCTTTGACACCTTCAGAGAAGACCAGTGGGACCATATGGCAGGACTTCCCTTTATAAAAGCCATGCTGACTCTTCCACAGCACAATGTATTTACCCACTATTTTTTTCACTAGTCTCTACAAGTCAGCAGTACAACACCAACCTGCACTTAGCTTCTGACAGTGCTGGAAGAGCCGAGACCTCACATTCATCTGAAAGTCTGGGACAAAGTGCTCCCATGGGATCTGTATTTTCCGCACTGCAACTTTCAGGTGCCGGAAGAGCAGGAGTTGGGATATTTTTTTCAGTATTTCCTCTGAGTGTTTATTGTTGTTTTCGGTCAGGTCTACAAGGGAGTGCACAATACTCAGAGAGCATCACCGTTTCCCCGCGTTAGGATTCCTCTACCTACCCCAACATGTTACAAACAAAAACCCCCGCTGTGGCCAGTCCTCTCCACATTGCCAGGACTCCAAGAGAAGCACTCACCTCCCTTCAGTTACTTCTCCAAGGGGCAGGAAATGCCCCTTTTTCACCAATCTCCTAGAAACCCGAGGGTGGGAGTCCTGCCAAACAAGGGGAGGAAAAGCCAGACAGGTTAGTTGCTACCAGCCATCAGTTGCAGTCAGTCCCCAAGGGAAAGCAGTTATTTAGTGTGTGCTGAAATGATTCTGTCTGGTGAATCAGGAACACGTTTACAGCTCCCAGACAGCCAAATTTCCCCCTCCCTTTTAAGAGGGAAGTTCATGCAGGTGACAGTCTGCCTCCATCGAATAAACCGACATGAATTATGAGTCTTGGTTTTGAGGGTGGAGATTCATCAATCAATTTATCTGCACTGATTGCCTGAGAAAGCAGAGGACTGGCCAAGTCATCTAACTGGTCTCATACCTCTCTTCTTCTTGGAGTGGTAGGGTTCTGACTTCTTTAAATTTTGGAAAATACTGAAAGCAAAATAAATGGTGGAAAAAGAGCAGCTGCTAAACAGCTCAAGAAGGGCCTCGTGGTCATTTCCTCAAAAATAAACCACTGAAAGGTAAACAAGCTTCCCTCTCATGAGGAGTACATTTCATCCATTTCTAGGTTTTAACAACTTTTGAATGAAGTGAAACACCAGGACTTTTGGGACTTGCATTGATTGCAAAGATGTTTCTGGAGCCCTGAGCTACCCCAAGGAACGTATTGCTCTGACTCTTCACCAAACCCATCCCCATATACTGCACTGGGCTCGCATCACAAAGTTGACCCTGGGAAGCTAGAAGGGGTGTAAAGGTTTTAGCAGACACACTGCAGAGTGACTCACATTACAGAGTGCTGCTGGCAGGAGCACAGAGCTGCAGGAAGCAAACCTTCATCAGACTGAGTAATTCAGGTGAGCACAAGCATGACACCCAAAGGCACGTACGTGCTTGGTGTGATGCATCAGGGTGGGTAACCCAGTGTGTCCTTATGTAGGTGACCTCAGGAGTCTATATCATGGCTTCCTGGTATTTTGAATGTGAACCACACTGTTCCCTGTCATTGAGAAGAGCTTCCACCTGCCTGCCATGCCTCCTGCCTCTCTCCCATCAGTGCTAGGATGCTCTCAGATTATCGAATCAAGAAGCCCCTGGTTTTGTTCAGAAGGTTCCTGAGATCACCTGCTATGAAGAAAGATGGGATCTCTAGGCTGGCAGACCTCAGGATTCATTTTATTCTGCTGCTTATCTCCTTCCCTTTGGAAGAGCAGAGGTAGTCTAAATCCCATCTGATTTACCAGGAATTTGGGCACCTGGTTCTGATTAGCTTCAGTAAGGTGTATCCACATCCCATAGGAAGTTCTGAACACAAGGCTCTGACATGTTTGGATTCATCCCCTTCCAGATACATCCAGTAAAGAAGTAACCATGAAGGGAAACTAAAGGACTTGGGAAAATCTTGAACAAACACCCAAGCCTTATGAATTCAGAAGACCAAGATCCACCTATAACTTTGACTGTAGGTGAATGGTGATAATGAAACAAGTCATTTCCATGCATCTTTTGGAATAAATGGAAAAGCCGTTAAAGTAACACAGACCACAGACTAAAATACCAGTACAAGCACAGAATAGCTGCCATGAAAGTGGCATAATAAATGGTCATGGAATCTGAAATGTGAGTTGTTGGCAAAATTGCACCTTCATTGAAAATAACGATAAAAAAATCTCCTTTCAGTAATTAATTTGTACTCTGCCTCCAGAGGAACAGGAGCAATGCAAAGTCGTTAGTTTCTTCTAGGCACCCTTCTCAAGCAATCAACCCAAAGTTAGTATAAAGTTACCAGTTACAAAGTGACACCTTGCCCATTTGTTCTAGAAGAAGGTGCCCATGCAGGACAACTTCCTCCAAAATGTCCTGGAAGAACTTTCCAGCAGGTAAAAACCTAGGTAGTTTTGATAAGGAGAATAAATGAATGAACTGCCTTGTAAATCGTGTCCGTCCAGTAGGACTCCTGAGTATAGGAGAATATTGGATTAATTTGCTTTCCAATTTTAGACTTTTCTACTCCTGTGTTACTTAGTTCATGATGGACCTGTACAAAGCATGCATCGTATGCACTGGCACATTGACTGCCAAGGAGAAAGGGAGTTTGAAATACAACTGATATGATGATCTGCTGTGCCCAGTCTGTTCTCTTCTTCCACATATCTATGAGATAAATTCCAATATGCAGAACAGCCTCTCCTCTTTGAAGTGCAAAGAGCTGTCCTTGTTCACTCACACGTGGAAGTCTACCTCAAAAGCCAGGGGCAGCAAAGGAAGTTCTCCTAGGGAAAAATCCCAGTCTTGTTTTAAGATCCAGTCTTTGGTCCAGCTACGGGGTTGGTTGCACATCTATGGGAGCAATGCAGAGATGAAAACAAGTGGCCTTATGAAAACAAGCAGCAACAGTAGAGGATGGATGGATGGATGGATGGATGGAAAATCCTGCAGCTGCCACTTACATCCTTGTCTCATCAAGCTGTGATTCATTTCAGGGTTTGCTGTAGGAAAACCTGGACTATATTGAGCTCTACTGACTCTCCTTACAGGCCTCGTAAAGCTGTACATGATGAAGAGTACCTGAACTCCAATCACTCACTCCCTGTTTCCAGCTCATGTTTGCTACTTTTTGCCCGGCGCTCCGTTCGGAGCGAGGAATGTTCACATAAACACAAACTTGAAGGAAATGCCTAGGGAGCAGCTGCCTGCTGTGGAAATGCATGTGGAGGTCATCTGTGAATATCCACAAAGGAGAGCTAGCTCTGGATTAACTTCTCCGGCCGCAAAAGGTAAACTTGGCTTATCATTCATGTGTCCACTCAAAACTGACAGCACAGTTTAGTTTAACCCATCTGCCATGAGATGTTAATGAGTAAGTGATAAGCCATGACTTACTGAAAAGAAATTACATGAGAAATATGGAATAAATGTGATGATAATAATAACAACCTGCTCTGTTAGCTCCTGAAGAAGAAAAGAGATCTGCATTTGTTGAATGAATTCCAATACATCATTCCTCACACTGGAACTGAAGGGCAACCACTACAGGATACATATCTCCCTCAGGGTCTGGGGGATAACTGGGATTTTATTATACAGTGGAGCCAACCTACCTTTAACCACTGTCAGGAAGGATGTCTGGCTTTCAGATGCTGTCCCTGACCCCAGCATGCATCCTGCAACTTCCATTTCACTGCACCGCTATGTCCCTGACCCACACTGTGCCAGTCCAGAGAGCTAAACCAGCATGAAGCCCTCCAGTTTTTATGCCACAGAAAGATTTTTCTGGTGTAGTTCCCAGTGCCAGCAAGCAGCAGGACCAGCACAACGGAGGCAGTGGATATGTGCAGCCTGGTGAGCCTGACCATCCTTTCCAATACCAGCTACCCATTAATTAAGATCAAAAAGACGATAAAATCTCATTCTCAGCCTCCTAATACCACCAGGCCAAGCAGAGAACAGGAGTGGATGTCAGGGAAGAAGAAAAGGGCTGTAAGGGGAAGGAATGTGCAGTCATGCATGACCGTGAGAATTAATTTCTTCCATAAAATACGGCTCATAATATGAAATGTCTGAAAACCTTCTCAAGACCCTGTCCTCTAGCAGTTAATTTAAAAAGTATTAGTTATGGCTTAACCTACCTTGCAAGTACGCAAATGCCTCCAGCACAGACTGACAGGCAGGGCTGCAGACCTGGCAATCTAATTAACACTTGACAGCACCAGGGCCACTGTCAATGAAAGGGAAATGGAGGGACACCAGGTGAAGCTCCCCCACTGCAACAAGTACCAGCATGTGGCTTAATGACGGGCACGGTGTAGTAGTTTCACCTACAGGGAGGAGGGAGAGCCTCCAAGGTCTGGCAGTGGAATATCTGGCCGATGGTGTTTTAAAGTTTTCTGGAAGTTTTTCCTCCTGATTCTCCCCATGGAGATGTGTAGGGAAAGGGCACTTGCTAGGGAGGAATCCAGAGGAGAAGGGGCAGCAGCACTCTCCCTGCTCTCAGCATGGCCTTGAACTGCTGTAGGAGCTGATGCAGAAAGCGAGCGTATCAAAGGAGCATGCGGAAGTAGGGGGTGACAGGGACATATCTGCTGTCTGAAAAACTGACCTGGAGGGACAGGGAGGGATGTGAGCAGCTGGCTACGTGAGCACCTATCCTATCGATTGGTGAACTCCTGTCAGAGTTACATGCGGTGTGAATGCACGTCATGGAGAGGCACTTCGATTGAGAGAAACACTAATAACAAAAAGACCTTTCTCTTCTTTATAGATGATGGCAGAGGAGAGTTATTTCTACACCTCTGCCCCCACTGAGTCATATTGTTCACATAAATTAGCTTGGCCTGAAACAGAAAGTTCAGGAGCTGCCAACATCAAAGCCAGACATGGGTATGAGCCCATGGGAGGTTACCGGTCCCGTTGAGTTAGGCTGCTCCCATTGAGTTAGGCTGCTCCCATTACAGATGGGAAAGGTCTAAAGAAAAGCTGGAGAGCGTGAAGAAGGTGAGTTGGGTGACCTGCTTCCATCGGACACGGTGCTGAGCCAGGGTCCTTGTGTGGTGATAAAGAACACCTCTGGGTGAGCAACGCAGCCTAATCATACATGTAACAGACATTGTGCATCCTTTAAATGCTGCGTCTTCCCCCCCCCACCCCAGCCTGCCAGATCAGTGGTGTTATTCTGCTCCAAGCAGTGCACGAGGAGACCACTCGATGCAGATCCACTTTTACGTTCGAGTCATCCCACAAAATAGGAGGCTTGCTGTCATTTCCAGAGATGATACTGAAATTCCATTAAACCCCCTAACCCATGCTCAAAGAGAAACTATTCAGATTTTCCCTGTCTACCATTAGGGACTAGTGTTAGGAATAATCATTGCTTCACTCTAGCCTCATACAGCATTCCCAAGCTGTGTGTGTTTTTCAAAGTCACCCAGTCTATGTTCATCCATTTTGGCTCTTAAGTAAGCTGTTATGTGCTGACATCCTCTAAACTGAACCCAGAAGTGTTTACTGGACTGAAAAAGACATCACCAGATGGCTCCAATATAAGCCTTGAAGGATTTCTGTTCTTCCACAGGCACTAAATGTGGCTGAAAAATCAGCAGGCTGTAGAGTGTCTGCATAGTGAAATCACCTCTAAGAGGCTTTGTAACTGCGTTCAGTTCTGCTGTGCTGGAAAATGAGGATAATGAGCTCAATGTATTACACTTAAACTGGGGCTAGACTCCATATATAGTGGTAATAAGAAACACAGACTGAGGTTTTAAAGACAGCTTGTGGGGCTTAGCACTTTTGCGCAGTGGAAAAGGAGATGCCCAGCTACCTTAGTTCACTGGAGAGTCACAGCCATGAACTCCTAAGTTTCCAGAAGTCCCCAGCAATGGGGGATCATCTATCTCAGTTCTGAGAAGTCAAGTCTTGTGCTCTCTCTAACAATCAGGTTCACATAGTGCTCTTAGGCTGAGAAGCTAACAAACCACACGTACAAAACCTGTTGGCATATTTTGGACATCCATAGAAAAAAAATGGTTATTTTGTTAGTCACTAGATAGATCTCCTTGTGCTGCCCACCCAGTTGTCCCATGGGCTGCCCAATAAATCTTGCAGGGATAGATCTGGGATAATATTAACCTGACCAAATATGACTCCCTTTTTTTTTCTTACGGCCCTTTTAACCCTTGTTGAGTTTACCTAGCTCAGCACTACCACTAAAAAAATTGCACACCAGACTGCACCAAAAGCAAAAGGGAAGAAACTTGAATGTTGCTTTCAAATTCCTTGTGCAGGTCAACTGGCCATATCGTGGTATGGAAATTCAGTGCAAAGTCTAACGTGCCCATTTATCATCAAACTTGGATCAGAGACTGTGCAGCCTTGCAAACTCTCACTCTGTAGTTGCAGCCATGTTCCAGGCACTAAACAACCTATTTTTATGTGTCAGAGCAGACACTCAGAAAACCTTCAGCAAAATTGGTCCCACCATGGTTTCAAAAGCCCAGTGAGGGATGCTGAAGTCCTTCATGCCAGGCATTTATCACCAAACACACCAAACATTAACAAACAAAAGGCTCAGTGTAGGACACTCTGAGGCCTTTGCTCCTTGAATGTTAGTGGAGAGGGTCATCTAAGCCCTTTATAACCATTAGTGGCTGGTATCTGGCTACTGTCAGCCCAGTCCCCCCCCAAAAAACTATGATGTGGGCCACAGGAGGTCAGGTGTTCCATCTCACAGCCTGGTCTGCAAGCTTCAACAAAGCCTGTAGAGAAAGACAGCATGTGGGGTAAGAACTACTTCTGGCTCATGTCAGTCAAACTTTGGCAGCAGTGCCCTCTGTGGTTTCCACCTTTTTGCATCTCCTTACATACTCATTTTCTCATCTGTACCAGGTAAAACACTATGGAATCACCCAACACTCAGAAACTTTCTTTCCATCACAATTACCTGGAGTTGCACTCCAACCACTACTTCCTCCAGCCACTCAGCTTTCTGTTGCCTGATGCTTCCTTGAAGCTGGTTGGACATTTCTGTTTCAGCCAGCCTGTAATTCCCTGCCCAGAACAAGTTGGCTGTTACTGCACAGCCTGCATCATTCGTTTGCTTGGCTCATTCAAGACAAATCAAATAACTGGGTACTGCCTCATGCTGCCTGCGACTTAAATTAGAAAGAATAGGCCACAAGAACAACCTCAGTGGTAGAAGAAGTAACTATAAATAAGAAAAGGAAAAATGTTTCTCTTAGAAACCTTTGTTCCACAGAGGGAAATTGTAAAAGTGGTCCAGGATATTTTTGTTGCTGCTTTTTAATTTGAAATTTCATCTCTGGAATCATTTACAGACGTAGAGTGTTGTGCAATGTTGTTGCTGCAGTATGGGGATTGCTAAGATTAGCACAGTGACAGATCTTTTCAGAGTAAATTGCATATAACTAATAGGAAGCAGAAGGAAAAAAGGAACGATTGTACTTCAATCTCAATGCAAGTTCAGTTCTCCCAGAAGGTGAAACTGACACTCAGACCATGCTAAAGAGAGGCCCTCTCGGTTCCTTTCAGCTGGGTAATGAAGAACAATTCTGTGCCAATATTGCAAATTCTCATTTCCAATTTGAGACGAGTTTTACCAAAGCACAGGGATGCTCAGAGCTGGATTTGGTTTCAGGACCTTCCTGGTGACGCTGGAGGTTATTGCTTTGTGCTTCTAGCTTGTCTCCCATCCAATGTCAAAACATGCTACAGACATTAAAATGTTTCCTTGTGAAGGGGTTATATAAAACCTATGCAACTCAACTTACATTTTGGCATCTAGGGCAAAACTTCCTTGGTAATATAAACTTGGCTTCAGTTCATCATTTCTGAAGTGAGGCCTCAATGTCCTCTGGAAGGGAAGAGCAATTCCTCTCCAGGTGGATACCCAGAGATTAAGCCCCAGGACTAAATCTCCTACACTCCAGGCAGGGTTTCTACATGTTACAAACCCTGTGACACCTCACAAGAGAGGATCCCATCTCTCATTCCAGCATGAGTAATTACAGCCTTCTCCCCAAACCCTTTTAGAGCTCATGGTCAACAGGGGACCTGTGCTAAATCCACATGGCACATCTCCTGAGGAGCTCCTGGCTTCCACCCCACTGAAGCAATCAAATTTCCCAGTGGGTCGCTGCATGTAGCAATAGGGAGGGACAAGTCCACGTACCTGCTCCACTCAACGCGCTTCTCAGCTCTTCACTTCACCACACAGACAACCCTCCCTGAAGACACTAGAGCATCACGATATTGCCAGATGCACAGCTCAATGGAAGTACTGAAATAAATCACTGCAGCCAAGGTTTCGCTTATCTGCTGTTATTAATCATTAGCAATAGCTATTGCTAATTAATGTCATTACACATCATGACTATTAATCATGATCTGCTGATGAAAGACATATTGCCTTTTGTAGAAGGGAAAGAGGAATAAAACAGGCAAGCAATAACCAAACTTGAAAATAATGATGGGGACCATCTGCAGATTCACACTGCAAACTTCACGCTAGAAGTAACCCCACGTCCCTGCCTCGGTGCTGCATCTCAGCTGTGTTTGAGCAATGCCACTTGCCACAAAAACCACACACCACGAATCTGGGCATACGGCTTTAAAATACTATTTAGTATATGATATCTTCTGGTGATACAAGCTCTTAACCATGTGGGAATGTGATTTCAATTAAAGCAGTTGTCTCTTCCGTGGCTCTGCACTGCTCCTCCCTCCCCAAGAACACCCCCATGATGCTATCTTTACACCAAGGTCTTGCAAAAAAAAAATTTAAGCTGTTCAGTTCAAACTGTTAGGCTGCATGCAAAAATCACCAAGAAAATGCCAGTGACCTTTGTTAGTTTGGAGGTGTGATTAGGTGACCCCAAAGATCCTTTGGTCCATGATGTTTACAAAAATTATCTGACATTGGAAGTGCTGGGTCTGTAGGATTTGTTTGTCATTAGGATTTAAACCCTCATTAATCACTTTTGGGTTTTATCTCGTAAGGAAGGAAAGGAAGAATTCCTTCCTTTTATATTTTAATTTCAAGTGGAAATTTCAATGCAGATGTCTGAATGTGAAATGCAGGAGTGGAATCAGTTCTGTGGCTCACAAAACTGATTTGCCCCAGACCTGAATTCATGATATATCCCCTTAAGCAGGCAGTTGAGAGCTGCAAGCACTCCAGGACAACTGCTTTCCCCATGGTGCAGGAGAAAGCTCGAGTACAACCTTCCTCTACCTGCCTTCATACTGCTGGATGTGGACATTGCCTGCTCAGAAATGAAATCCCTAAGCAGGAAGTTACTGGCAGTGGTTTGAACAAAGTCACTGCAATAGCAACTCACAAAGGTGTGTGGCAGAGGACAGGACATACCTGCTGGCTTTGGGTCTGCAGGCTCAGGGGTAGTGGGGTGCCAACCATGTTCTTACTGAGAAGAAGAGGTCAGTCCTCTCAAACAGAAGCTTTCTTGCCTCACATTCAGATGGTCACATCTCCCTCTGCTCCCGGAGAAAAGGCTGTTGGTCACAGTGGTGAGCTCATTAAAATGAGATCAATAGAGATTTAATCTAATGCTGAGGATTATTCAGAGAGGAATGCTCAGTTAAGTGTGCAGAAAAAAAATGTAACGCATCAAGTGAATCGCCAGCTGATTCTCCTGCTTTATCTGGAATTTAGCCCGGTATCAAGGAGCACCGACAAGCTCGGGAAGAGCTGTGGAAAACAGCTGATGCTTGGGGGGGGGAGCGGTCAGCAAACACGAGTTAGATGTGCCACAGCATTACACAAAACTTTTGCAGCAAGCTCCACAGCTACACAGCATTCAGCTAGGATTCTACACCTGCCAGTTGACACTTCTGTCCGCACCAGTTGCTCTGAGGATGTCCAAAAGCTGCTACGGTGAAGGTTTGCATCAACAGGATTTACCATTGCTCTTGGAAAGTTGAAAGAGTTCAGTTCAATGACTTTTACAAAGCTTACTTTTTCTTTGCAGTTCTTCTGTAATCCTGGCCATTTCTCCCTCCCTCCTTCTCCATTCCCCAAATCAAACCCACTGCCACCTCCCCAGCTTCCTTACCTCTCCGAGCAGTGACCACACACAAGAACAAAGACGATTCTCTTTTGAATGAAATATTTTATTCTCATGAATACACATGAAAACGCAGTACCAGGCAGTAAGCCAAGAAGCAAGAAAAGAGAAATATACTCATTAATTAAAACAAGCATTGCTTGCTTTGAACTAATAAAATCATGTTAAGAAAAAAAAAAATTGGAGCAATGAGTTCTCGGCCTCTTGAAGAGCAGAACATGCTCCAGCCCAACCAGAGGCAGCGGCACAGCGAGCGCCTGCATTGCTGCCGGAGAGGAGAGGAGAGGAGAGGAGAGGAGAGGAGAGGAGAGGAGAGGAGAGGAGAGGAGAGGAGAGGAGAGGCAGCACGAGATGCGGTCCCCAAACTTTCTAATTGGCAGGCACGGGTCCCTGTGCTGCCTACAGAGAGAAGAATTCATCTTAACACGAACAGCTATGTGGCCTGTTGGCACGATATCACAGCAATTTATTTTTTTTTCCCCCAGCAAGAAGCATTTAATCTTTGCCCAGACGTTTCAAGGCAGAGCTGTCTTGTTTCTCCCATTATGGCAGGACACCTTCCCATGCCATTCCCTAAAGTCAGAATTTTTGGGAGCCCAGCAGGATGAGGTCCAGCCAATCTCGACCTCCCTCATGCATCTTCCCCTAAGGCTTACGACTGCCTCTGAGAAGCTCATCAATTTGCCATCCTGAATATTTTGCCCAAGCTCCCACACTCCACCCCCATCTACATGACCAGAAAGGTTAAAAACATCCCGAGGCTGCACATTGTTAACAGCGTATGAGGCAACACTGCCTCTGAGGCTCTCCACATTGCCCTGCATCCTGGCCTGAGAAAGGCCAGAGACAGAGTTACATTCTCCTGCCTGCTATCACCTACCCATGGCCCTGTGGCTTTGCTATTTATCACTATTATTATCATCTCTATTTATCTGTGGGCCAGGGTATGCAGCAGGAGTCTTCCTTCCGCTCCCTCTGTGCTGTTCAATAGACTGAAGAGGGGGTTTGTTTTATACAGTGATTCGAGATGAGCTGTGGAGGGTGGGAAACCATCAACCAAAGGAGTTAAAAGACCCAGTGGCACCTATGGCTACAGATTTCTCAAAACAACTGACTTTGGTATGTTTTGTTGCAATTACCCACCAACTGGGAACAGTGGCATTTTAGGGCCCTCAGCAGCAAGCTGTCTTCTGTCTGTTCTGCTTCTGGAAATGTTTTTTCATGGCTTTTTGCAAAGCTTTTTGAACTCAGAGGGCCAAGAGCTCACTGGCACCGGGGGTTGCGTTACCCCCTTTGGCTGCAAACTGAGGCAAATGCCCATGGTACTTATAGCCTCCTGTCATTGCCCTCAAGAGTCTCCCAACTGGTCCCACAGCCAACAAACTGTATTGTCCTATGCTTATAATGCAGGAGACCACTCTGACGGTCACTCCACATCCATGCCTCTGTAGCAATCTGGAAGAAGCTCTAGGATGATACAGAGAGATTTGATGGAAATGTCCTTCAAAGGCCTCATACATTTATATGGAGGAAGAGCATCCTGTAGGACATACTGTGGGATGTAGGTTACAGCATCTTGGCTTGTCCCAGCACTGCCTATGTCTGTGGAACTTGCTGAGCCTCAAAGGGAGCCAGCAGGGACTGTACATCTACCAGAATAGCCTGCTGGCTTCCCAACAGAGGCAAAACATCTCCCTGCCAAGGCTTCTGGTGTCAGCACATTGTCAAAAGCCTGTAAAGTCTGGGCTAAAAGCTCCAAGTAAGAGTGATATTTGAAATGCAGAAAACTCCTACATCGTGGAGTCTAAGCTCCCTGACCCCACTACGAACACTCTCTGGATGCCAACAGATGTGATACTTTCTGTGGCAAGAATAGATGTGCAAAGAGAGTTTGGCAGGAGCTACCACAGGGTGCAAAGCAGAAGTGGTTGAAGGACTCTCTATTTTAGTGATGGTGAGTACAAAACCACCAAGTCCTTTAAGTTTGTACAAATTCAGCAGTTAAATACAAAGCAAACAGCACTCACTGGAGAAAAGGGTAAAAGAGAGGAAAGAAAAATCCATCTGATTTATATATAGCATAATGCTTGGTGTTTTTACAGTCATAAATTCTACAAGACCTTCTATAATGTCCTGGCACTGTTTTGTCTCAGGGTTATTTTGAGGCGAGTAGAAGAGACAGAGAGTGCCCAACTCCAGTGAAATTTGAAGCGGAAGATGTAGAGTTGCTGGTGCAATTCTACCCCGACCACACCATCGCCTCGTGGCAGCCAAAGGGCGATGGCCCCAGCCCCGAGGCCTGCGTGCAGTCTGCCAAGTGCCAGGATCGATATCTCCATCAAGAAACACCACTGTGACTGAATGCTCCTGTCGAGCAAACGAGCTGCACCTACCGCTCCCGCTCGCTGTGTCCTCGCTATAGCCATCACCAGGAGAAGCTTTAGAAGATGAAGATGAACACCCAGGCCAGACATTTTCAAGGAGAAGGGTAAGAAGCAGAACTCAGTCCAGAACTGCTGCAGAACCTGGCATGTCCGTGCGGCCCCGAGCACCCTGCATTGTCCCTACTCATGCAATTCTTTAAAAACAAGCAACTTTTTTTGCAATTTGCTGGCACGCCATGAAAAGCAATGCCCCCTTCAATTCTTCCTTTCTGGATTTTTTTATTGAAACCAGGCAGCCAAAAAAATGTGGCTCCATTGGAAACAGGACACGAGGACAATTTTCGCCTGTGTGGCAATTTTCTCCTCGCAGTCTGCTCCCAGCGACAGCCTATTCTTCTCCAGAACTCGAACAATAAAGGTCTCCAACAAAGGCTGGAGTCACACAGCTGGAGAAAGGATGCTCGAGGTCAGGGCTCCTTCCTTAACCTCCAGTAGGGTCAGGAAGATGGGTTGTTGTGCTGGTCCTGTTCTCCTGGGTGAGGCTCACCCCAGCTTGTGGGAGCGGCTACGCCAAGTCCAGGAGGTGAAGGAAACCCGAGGTCTCCTGCAAGATGGGGTTCACAGTGCTCTTAGACCTTTGAAGTTCATCCCCTTGTGCTGCACAGAGGCTTTCTCTACCGAGGTCCATATCAGTTCTGGACGGAGGGGCTCCCTCCATAGCTCTAATCTGTCTCCTCTGCTTAAAAGGATCATTTTGTCAGCTGCAGCCATTTTTAAGCCTCAGTTTTAGACTTTCTGGGTCTGGGATTTATTTCTTTTTAAAATATTTTCTAAGCCAACTCCACCATTTAGGAAAACACACACGTGCAGAAATACATAAATATATATTTTGCACACAGCTTAATAACAGTTTGGGTTGGGGTTTTTTTGGCCTTTGGACTCTATGCCTTTCTGTAACACAGAAAACCCATTTATCTACCTCGCTGGATACTGAGTGGTTAAATACATGAACTACTTTGAAGCATGTTGGCCTGGTGTTTTCCTAGTCAGGGCATCAAGATCCCTGCACCACAGCTAGGCTCAGGAAAACCAGTGAACCGTGTAAACCCCAGCACCTTTGGGAGACTTCACTGACCTAAAGCTCAGCACATACAAAACACATGGTTATTCAAAACGCAGGATGGAAAAGGAATTGATGACAGAGCCAGGTAAAATTGGCACAATCCAGTATATGTGTGTAGTTAAACTCCTATTTTCCCTGGCAAGGCAAGGCACAAATGGCAGGGACTATCTTTGCTCGCTGTTTTTATTCCCTCCCTGCCACTCAGTGCCAAAATGTCTTTTTTTGTTGTTGTTGGAAATTTTACGTCGTCTGTCCCAGAGGTGGTGCTTGGTGCTTTCCTGCTGCCTCCTCTAGCTGCTCTGGAGCCTTTCTGCCTCCGTTTCGCAGGCACAGACACTTTCACAAAACAGCAGCGAGCAAAACCCCCGAAGCAGCCACCACAGCAGGCCCATATTCTGCCACCTACCTCGTGTGCATGAAATTCCCCTTCTGCAAACCTTGCCACCCAAGGCTGATCCTCTCTGACCACAGCTTCCCACCCTGCGTGCTTTGCCTACGCTTGCAGCAGCAACACGCCTCTGCGAAGCCCAGAGAGAGGCTTTCCCTTGGGCATAAGTTTGAATTAATTATAAAGAGTTTTTTTTCTTTTAATTCCAGCACAGGCCTTACTGTATAATTGACAGGGTGGGACTCTGACTTGCAGATCTAATGTGCTCTGAGCATTAAATCATAGAATGGTTTGGGTTGAAAGGGACCTTTAAAGATAATCTAGTTCCAGCCCCCCAAGCCATGGGCAGGGACATCTTTCACTAAATCAAAGCCCCATCCAACCTGGCCTTGAACACTCTGAATGTTCAAACACTTCCAAACCAAAAAGATATTTCTCTTCCCTGTGAGTGATGTAAACACGGCCTGAAAACGAAGGGATCCAGATGTTCCTTGTGCTTCTCACATCATCACCAGCAGCAAAAACCCTCAAGTCAATGCTCTGCAAACGTCCAGTCTTGTGACCCAGGAGAGCCTGGCAAGGGAGGGTGTAACACACTTCTGCTCAGTAAAGCCACCAGACCTAGCACGAGACCAAACACACCGAGCAAGAAGACTCACTTTTAGATAGCCACTGTTCTTCCTACACCAGCACTTGAAGGCACTAATGGCAGAAACATGATACAGTAGAAAAGGTGTGAAGTTAGGAATTAATGCTTTCAAGACTATCATTTTTCAGTCCCTGGAATCTCATGTGGTGGGAGTTCAGCAAGAGCTGAAGGCATTTCTCTTTGCCACCACATTTGCAGCAGAGCTCCTACTTTCTTTTTCTTACCATGTCTTTTTAACCCTCTTTTTGCATTTCTCCAGCCCTTGCAAGAAAAGCTGCCCTCACACTCACGCTGTGTGGTGTCTGGATGTTGATACCCAAATGCTATTAGCAGCTCATCCATGGTGGAGCCTTGCTCGAAGGTTTGGAAAAGGACATTTCCAGATCTAAGACCTGTTATGGGCAAGCAGATTTTACCTGTTATTGGTAAAATTGTCATTTTGAACTCATGTGGCAACACACAGCTTCCCTGACGGCAGCTTATTAATGAATTTGGCTTTTTGCTTTTCAGTAGTTGGGTTTGTTGAGGTAAAATACACAGTGTTTTCACTTCCCTGCACGTATTCTTTTGCAACCACTTCGTACCTTTAAAGCAGCAACATAGGATGGTTTGTTTAGGAGTTGAGAGATATTTGGCTACTTCAATTCTGTCACTGTGTAAGATCACGTGGATGAGAGGTGCATTGGAGCAGATTCTTGTGAATTCAGCTTACTCTGAAATTCAGCTTATTCTGAAATCTGGATGTCGATGACCTGCAAGGGAGTTTTTGACTAAAGGAATGGCTCTACATTAGGCATCACTTTAGGTGTGGGTGGCTATGGCATTATTTGTAGATAAAACCCTGGATGCTTCCAGCCAGCACTCAAAGGGAGTCATATCAGATAACAGAAGTCCAAAGTGGTAGAAAAATCAAGGATTTTAAGACTTTATTATGAGAAGAATTTTTACCCCAATCTCCTTGTATGTCTATTAGAAAATCCCCCAATGATGGTAGTAATAAAGACTCCTTCATGCTGATACACCAAGAAATCTCAGTGCACTTGTCATTAAACAGAACATCTCTGGAGCATCATCCTGCAGTTCATGTTGGGAGGCTATAGAGATGCCCACGTCTTTGCCCCTGGCAAAGGGGCAGGTTGGGCTCTTCCCTTCAGCACTATCTGGTATAAATATCTCTTTTGTGGCAGCAGAAGCCACCTGCAAGCTCAGAAGTGGCTCCACCCCACCTTGGAACTCCCTTCTCTCCTCTTACACTTGTATACAGCTGGAGACCAAACTGTACGTATCCCATTCCCAGGGAATTGCTACCACAAAACCATGTTTATTTTTCTTCCACTGCGTTTGCAAGTGGGAGGTTTTGCTTCTTTCCTAATTCAGAATATTTAACATATTTTTACCGTGGTGACAGAAAGCAGTCAGCTATTGCTGTTAGGTCAAAAAGCAAGTCAGCACCTGGGGGTTCTGGCCCACGTTAGTATGTACTGGTAAGTTGACTGTGTGAAGAGCAGAAGAGAAATACTCTGTCACTGAGGAGAAAAAAAAATGAGAAAAAAGGCTTCCCCCTTGCCTCTTTTTGCCTATGGTAGCCCCAAAGCAGGTGGCAGCTGAGAGGGCAAGCAGAGGGCTTCACTTTGTTTTACAAGCAGAATGTAACATGTGGTCGCTTACACTGGTTGGGGGCTGTCTGGTAATGGGAAATTTTTTAATAATCTTCTTGGCTGGAGCCAACTTCCCCTTTGATGTGGTGCTAGTTTCATTAGTGTTCGTTCAAGGTGAATGCCTGATTAGCTATGGGCAGCTGAAGGGGGTTTTCTTTCCCTTTTTCTTTTGACGTCCATAATACCTACTAGAGATAAAGAGCACGCGTGCCCTTCCCATGTTGGAAATACAACAAGCAGTGTTAGACTAGAATAAGTGAGTTTGGGTAGGTTTGGTGGTTCAAATGAACTAATACACGCAGCCACAGCCAAGTGTTCTGTGCAGGCTTATTCCATCCTGCACTTCATGGAGTTCTCAGTCTTCTGGGGCTCTTCTCTCTCTCAAATCCAAGGCAGCTGCAGAATGGCTTGTAACAAATATTTCACTCCTCCTCAACACAGTGGCTTTTCTGCACAGTCACCTTGAGGGATTTGTGAGCACACCAGGTCTTACTGCGGGTCTCATTTCTACACCTGTAGAAACACAGCTAAGCAGGTAAGAGTTTCAGATAAGAGTTTCAGCAAGATCAAGATTCTTATTTTCAGTTTTCTGCTCAAATAGCCGTATCAACCCACTTGGAAATGGTCCTTCTGAAATGCTAGGTAGATCCTTTTTATGCCTTCTTTCCCTGGGAAAGCACTGTAATAAGAGACAGTTTATCCAGCATTATATGTGAGATCAAGAAAAGGGCTGCAATCTGGGGGGAAAAGGGTAAGAAAACTCTGGTTATCTGAGAACTCCTAAGAAAAAAATTCCTCTGACCACTTGTAAAAACTTCACTGATTTCTCTCTTTGATATCCTTCATGAATTTTAAGATAGAAGACACAGTAATAAGTACTCAGAAGGCTTTGCAGAGATGCCACAAGCTGTCAACTGAATTTCAGGCCAGTTTAGATGTCGCTCCTGCTCCCTTTCCAGAGCCCATCACGGTGCCATTCTTGTGTAAGTGCAGCTATTGGCGCAAAGGAAAAGCAACTACTTTCTCCTGCTTTGGAATAATAATACAATCATAACAGCAAGCACTTAAAAAGCTGTTCTCCACAGGAGATGCCAACGTGCTCTGTGAAAGGCTGTTTTACTGCCAGGGCAATAGAGACACGGAAAGATAGTGACTTGCCTGTTGCTATTCAGCAGAGCTGAGACAAGGATACAGGTTCCCTGAGGGGGATGTAGTGGCGTGACTAAAGTCAGCTTTGCATAAAACCTTCAGCCTTTTCCACAATATTTTGCCATTTCACGGTATTTCTGAGTTTGAACTTTTCTTTTTTTGCGTTCTCCTAGCCTTCTCCTCCTGTCTTCCTCCCCTGCCACTCATTTGGCAAGTAGCTTCTTCAACTTACGTCCCCCCAGAAAACGAGACATTGACTATCGCTTCATGCCATATGTTGGGGCAGATCTAAACGTGCTCTGCTTTCTCCTCGGGGGACTTTGGCAGAATTGGCCACTGTTTTGCTTCATGCCCGTACGCTTCTGTGCTCTCCAGGCGAAGCAAGAATGCAAGTACCACACAGCTGACAGGGCCAGTCAACATGTGGTCCCCATCTATCTAGAAAACAGCGATCAGGAAACAGCAGGAACCAAAGCAGTGCTCTCTGTGCCCAACATCCTCATTACATCTTTTCTCTTTCCATAGCAGCGTGACAGGACTCCAGGACACAAGATTCCCATCTACTGGCTCCAGCCTGAGGTTTGCTACATCATGAGGCTCATTAAAAAAGCAGAGGGCCTTTGAATAACGTTCCCCAAACATGGCTTGCTTGAACCGATCTCTCCCAGCACCCTACTGAATCTGCTGCCTGTGAAAGACAATGCTGTGTCATTCCAGAGAGCTGCATGGAACACTGAATAGACTTTGAGTAATAAAATATCATCAGTTCCCTTACCAGCTTCTTGAAGATTCAGAAGTGTTTTTAAAAGTAGGAAGAACTGCTGTCTCACTTCCCAAGAGTACACAGCACAGTTTCCTCCTCTAGCCCTGTTTTCAGCCCAGGAACCTACTCTTTAATTCACCACACTGTGCAGATTGGTGCTGCACGTTAATCCAAAGCTATCAAGAGATGAAGAGTCATAGAATCATAGAATGTTAAGGGTTGGAAGGGACCAAGACAGATCATCTAGTCCAACCCCCCTGACAGAGCAGGGTCACCTAGATCAAGTCCACCACTGTTCAGTTATTGTGTGCCTGTGTTTAATTAAACTCTTATTTCTCATTTCAATTTGTCCAGCTCTAACCTCCCAGCGCTGGCTGCTGTCATGTCTTTCTGCCCGAGATAAAAGAGCCTCCAGATACCTGGTGCTTTCCCCACAAAGCACAGATGCCAAGTCATCCTTTGTTCTTCATTTGGATAAAATAAACAGACTAGATCTGGCTATGAAGCATTTTCAGTGGGCCTCAGGCTGTCTCTAGCTTCTCCCTCCCACCACCCCCACCTCTTCAAGGTTCACTAAATCTGAGCATGCAAACTGGTTTCAGACACCAAAGGCAAAAGTTCACCCCACCCTGCCTTCTGGCATGCCCGGGCAGCATGGCTACTGTCACGTCTAACTTTGCATCTGTCTGCTTTAAGGTAGATTTTCTTTGTCCCAATCAGCTTATTAAATCTTTTATCTGATACTGTGTGACACTCTCTCTTTTGAGCAGGATGGGTTTTTAATCAAAATTGCCCTCTCACATCACTGTGAAATGGAGGTGGTTGGTCAGCTGGTAAAATCCTCTTACAGAAAGCCCAACTTTCATTCTTTCATATTCCGTTTCAGATCTGGAAAATTATCCCTTTTGAACTACTCAATATATTCATTACCATGTCAGTCCATCCTCTGCCTCTGCTGAAACGGAGTCCCAGCCATATGTTCCTGAGATACCGTCAGCTTCCAACGCACCGACCAATCTGTCAGAATGAAATCTGAAATACTGTTATCTCACGTTGGGTGTAATATCTTCTGGGCTAGAAAATGATCACACATCATTTGAAAAACTTCAAAGAGATTTATTTCTGGTTATATGAGACTTCCAGCACACATCTTTGTGATTGAGATCTCCCATTACCAGGTATTTCTTTCCATTTATTACGGATAAAAACTTCTGGAGCAACTCATCTCTTAATGTGAACCCGTGGTCTGTAATCCCCTTTACAGGCACATGCACACTCAGCCCATAACTGAAGTTATACCCCATAAGTTCATTAGTTAGAGCTTTAATGTCTCTGCATTTAACAGCTAAATGGGTCACAGTCTCCTTCCCACTCAGCCTTTTCTCTTGGACACACACTACTGGTCATACACAGGTTGCAGTCAGCAGTTTTAATGCTCCAGTCACCTAAGTCGGCCTCCTCTCACTCCATTTTGGCAATTATATCAAATTTATTTCAATTAACAAGCGTTTGCAATTCCTGTCATTGCCCACATTCCTCAGGAACATGAAGAATGAAGGAGAAACTGCTCATATAGCCACTGAATTTCAAGCCCTAATAACGGAAAGCAGACAATTTGCTTGGGCACGTGGTGTGCCTTGATAGGTAAAACAAATCTGCCAGTCACATTTTGGTAGGTGTTTTTAGGCCAATAACTGCCCTGTCCTGCTAGGCCAGGCAGCATGGCTGAGGAATGCTATTAATTATTGTCAGCCATCTGGGGAATAATGAATAAAATTTAGAGAAGAAGCAGGATAACAGTAGGGAGCTGCAGAAGCCTCTGTAGCATCTGCAGAAGACATCCAATGGCAATCTTACACTGCCCTGCTCGGAGGAAGGCCCTTTGCCTTTGTTTGGACCTTAGCAGGAAAGGATGTTTATAGGTTGTGTCTTTTAAAGTACACGAGGACTGAGTCAGAGGGTGTGTTTACATTTGGCTGTTGGGTGATTTTAATATCGGCACAAAGTCCAAAGAATAAATTACTATAATGGAAAATAAGGTGATGTCACTTTTTACTGACATGACAGAGTTTAGTGCTGCAAAGATAATGGATAAGGGAGCAAATCTGTTGGTATATCTGCTGCAGTGCATCATGAAGCTGAGCACTGGCAGGTCCACGGGATTTCGAGACAGAAAAACACACGTGGTAGTAGAAAACACTACCTTGCATATGTAAACAGGCTGGGAAGGAGGAGTAGCAGTAATTACTCCAGGAGTAGGAGGCAACCATTCCTGAAATAATCAAAATTTCCTCAAAGTCTCCAAATATACTCACCATAACCAGAGCAAGAAGAAAATGGGACTAATGCAAAGTAGCACTGCACCATGTAGTAGGATTCCTCTCCCTCGTGGGGTCTGGTTCCCCACTGACAGAGCAAAGCATCTTAGATACTATCAACCAGCCCAGGAAGAGTTAAATCTCACTGCAATTCACAGGATCATAGAATAGTTTGGGTTGGAAGGGACCTTTAAACGTCATCTAGTCCAACCCTCCTGCAGTGAGCAGGGACATCTTCAACTAGATCAGGTTGCTCAGAGCCCCATCCAACCTGCCCTGGAATGTTTCCAGGGATGGAGCCTCTACCACCTCTCTGGGCAACCTGAGCCAGGGTTTCACCACCCTCACTATAAAAAAATGTCTTTGTTATATCTAGTCTGAATCTACTCTCTTTTAATTTAAAACCACCAACCCTTGTCCTGTCACAACAGGCCCTGCTAAAAAGACTGTCCTCATCTTTCTTATAGACCCCCTTTAAGTACTGAAAGGCTGCAATAAGGTCTCCCTGGAGCCTTCTCTTCTCCAGGCTGAACAACCCCAACTTTCTCAGCCCTTCTTCATAGGAGAGCAGTATTTAGCCCAGACCTAAAGAAAATAAATTCTTTCATATCAAGCTGTAAAACTCAGCAAAATCAGATGCTGACAGGGGCACAAGAACACTCTCCAACCATCACAATGTGGTGTTATTCTGACAGAGATGGTTCCAGGACATTTTGGACCGTAGAGACTAACTCCCCAAAGCAAACCTCAGTGCAAGCAGGAAGAATATCTCCATTTTCCCAACCAGCTGCTAAGAGCCTTGGCCCAGCTCAAACCAAATCAGTCTCTGCTTAGCAAAGAGTCTTACATGCGTGCGAAAGCCAAATGAATCGGCAGCAGAAACAGGTAGGAGGATTGGAGGTGAGATCTTTAAACAAGCTGCCTCTGTTTTCCTCGGGAGGTGCTTGTGTTCTGTTCAAAATTGTTTCCTTCCGTTACGTCTGGTTTATTCTTTTTTTTTTATACATCACTGATAGGGTGGAGTCCTGCCAAAAGTGGACTCTGAAATGCCAGAAAGGAGGAGAGGCTCCTCCGAAGCCTTTCTGAGTCAGGAGGAGACAGGAAGCTGGGAAGCCACAGGCACTTCTGTTAGTGCACAAGTTCCAGCCCCAAACTGCTGCCTCTGGAAGCTGGATTTTAACTCATCATCTGACTGAAACCCATAATGGTCCATCACAGCCTGTAAGCAGGTGTACTTTTACCAAGGATACTAATTGCCCTGGAAATAATGCTGAGAGAGCTGCAGCCCAGAAGCCCAAGAGAGTCCAAATCCTTATGTGAGGCACTAACACTCAGTATTAATTTCACACAGAAGACCTTTTTCTGTTTGCTTTTAACATGAATACCATCCTTGGCACCCTGTAAGACATGCTATATTCCCATGAGGATAAATGGAGGTTTGTTGCAGCTTTGACTACTCTCTTGTCAGACACACAACTTCTAATTCACTATGGTATTTCTACTTGTCCTGCTTGGGTTGGACATATGTACTCCCAGCAGTACACTACTACTGTTAGTTTGGAGGGTTCATATCTTCTTTGTCTGCTTTATCTCCTGTAAAAAAAAAAAAAAAAGGAAAAAGGGATTATCTTGAAGATGGGTATGTGGCTCAGCCCCAAGGTTGAGGCAACATATCTGGAGGGACCTTTCCATCTCTACACAATGATATAGTGGGGTGCTCCTCTCATCCCAGCCTGCAACAGCCACAGTCAATTCACCTGTAAGTGTCTACATCTGGACTCATTTCATGATTTGTTCTTTTAATCAGCAGAGAGAAATAGGTTCACAAAGGATGTGGTTCATCTCATCTTAAATTTTGTGTCTCAACCAGCTCAGGTGAACTTCCCTCAGGAGGACTCTTTGTGCTTGTGAAAAGGGGAGAGCAGATGCTCAAATGGGGCTGATCTTAATGTAAGGGCCCACTTTTAGGTTAAATCTGAGAAAAAATGTAGAGGCCTTCTGCCCTTCAATCATCCTTGTGCTGGGAAGGAAAGAATCTCAGACACAGTGTATAAAACATTTCCCTTCCCACAGCCTTTTCCTCCCTTGTCATTGAGAAGATGACATTTATATTTGTATAGCAGTTAGCACAAGAGACCCCCACTCTCATTTCGTCCTTGGGCGCTGCTGTAGTAAAAATAATAAACAGTTGGATGTGGTGGTGGGGTTTGGGAACGATGCCAGCTAACATTTAAAGGACAGGCCTGGTTATTTCTTGATGAATAGCAGCATTTACAGAAGGCCTTTCACCCTGAGGTGCTTCACAAATTCTAAACACACATCACCACATCACAGAACGGGCAGAAAAGCCAACTTCAAAGTTTCAGATGGGAAAATCCCACACACAAGCCACTGCAGGGAGCGATTCACCTGCCAGAGACCAAGAGGCAAGGCACAGGGGAGGGTTTGCTGCTGGACTCAAGGCATGGCCATGCTGTAAAGCAGACCATAGGATCATCTTTCTCCTCTCTGGAAATTATTTGGATGGTCTACGAGTGTCTGCATGTAAAAAACCGTTGCTCCCACACTGCCAAAGTTGAAACCTTCTATGCTTTATTGTGTTTCAACCTTTGCAATGTCCATGTGGTTGTTCACCTCTATTTCCTCTCCAAGCAAGTGTTCCTCTCCACTTGCTTCACACGCGCTCGTGCCAGCCACGGCTTCCTTGCAACCAGCAGTCCTGCAACATCACACCAGTGCTAGGACCCAGGGGAGAAACTCTGTATAAATGTCTGTAGAAAAATGGCAACTAAAGAAACCTTAAAAACAATGATTTGGGAGTTTTAGCTGAGAGCGTGTCAGGAAAATTCAGCTGCTGGGATTTGTTTTTACATCTTCTGCAAACCTCAGAGAGTGAAAGAGCCTGAAAGTGAGTGTGGAGGTGAGGAGCATGCCCTGAAGGTGAGTCTGGAAGGACTTCCAGCCACCTGCCCCGAGAGTGCAGCCACCTTCCCTCTAACAGCAGATCTGGGACCAGAACAGGACCATGCCTTATGCAAGCTGCATCATAGGCATTTCCCAGCATCACCAACCACCAGGCAAGTTTCCATCCATCTTCAGGAGCCTCGATAAGGATTGGCAAACTGAACCTCATGCTCCAAGTGACACTTTTACAGAGGAATCACAGGAGAAAAAGTATAAAAGTGTGTAAGAAGCCAAGGCTCCAGAGAAAAACTTCAACATCTCACTGGCATCTTATGTAGTTTATACTGGACTTTCTGCTTTCTACAGTGCTCCCTGCCTGTCCCTGTGAAGTTCAAGTGCTGGTGGTGAGGGCAGAGGCTTTACAACTGGGATTTTTCTCCTGGAATAGGTAGTGCAATGCAGGTTCATTCTTTCTCAGCTGGAGCAGCCTGAATCAGCAGATAGATGGGACAGCAGAAGGACACCATTACAGTCAGAAGTGAGCGGGGAATAATAAATTGAAATATTTGGATGTGGTTGTCCAAAGGAAAATGCAGATGGTGCAAAAAGAAAAGCTTCTCTACAGTGTAAGTTATGAGACTACAAGCGAAATATGGGAACCCCCAAATTAGAGCACCTAGAAACCATCCTCTCCTTAATTTCCCCAGTGCTCTGATTGCACAGTTAGTTCTGCAAGGCCAGGTTTGGTTTCAGAGTGATTAACGATTAGCAGCAGTACCAATTTTTTTCAATCCCTTCTGCAGATCAAGGGAGGAAAAAAAAAAATGCAGCTTAGACAGAATTTCTGCCTCATGCCTCCTGCTCTCGGCAGGGCTGAATTCTCCAAACAGCAAAGGCAGCTACGGGAGGTTGTAGCAGGAGTATTACCAGGAGAGGATTTGCTCCATCTCATAGCTGACCCACCCACTCATCCTTTCAGAGCTGATGTTCCTTTTCTTTTAGTTCTGTTAATTAACTCCCCCCCAAATAGTGTGCTGTGTGATAAGAACTTGGATAATCTATTAACCATCTCCTGTGGCTGCCCCTGTTGAAATGAGATTTGCGTGTCATCGGGCACGCATTCCTGCGATTCAGAGCCCTCTCTAATTGCATTCTCCTGCATATTAACATGAATTAAAGCCTGGCTGCAGAGATCTTGCCTCCCTATTTTGTTCCTGTAATGGTTTTTGTTCTGGCTGTTGCTGCTGAATAATCCTGGCTTTGGCAATCAAACTGAACCTGAAAGTGTTATTGGACTTCACAGCAAACGATTCCATTTTAGGCAGTGGATAAAGTTTCCAGTGGAGCAGCATTGCCCTTGATGAGTTAACCTCCCTCTGCTCCAGTGCTTCCTGTTCTCTCATTGTCCTTTAAGCTTTATATTTAAGTTACTTATAAGCATTAAATAGGAAATTATGTACACTAAGAAACATTGAAATTATAAATAAGCTAATCCTAATAAAGGTATAGAAATCAATAGGTAAGGAATACTGAAAAGGTATCATTAGAGTTTGTCCTTTTCAGTCAACAGTGTAGAAGACATTACTACGCATTCTTATGCCAAGAAGTGAGAGTGTATCATGCCCAGACATTATCTCATTAACATCCTGTTCATTCCCAAATCTAAATCCAGATTACAATTGTTTAATATTGTGTGTATATATAATCTGTGGGCTGTCCACCTTTTGGAGAAGTCAAGGGATCCAAGGCTACTGCAAATACATGAATTTCCATTCCCACAGAAGACTAGCATATTCCACAAGTCCCTTCTCTGAGTTCAAAAGCTGCCTTTGAAAAGGACAATTCTTTGAATTAACCACTTTTTGAGGAAATGACTAAATTTGTACTGAACCCATACCACTTAAAGGTAACTAAAAATAAGTAGCATGAGCTAAACCTTATTCCATTCACCTGTAGCAGGACGAGTACATTAGGAGCATACCATGTAAGATGCTGCTATAGCTGGAAAAGACAGCCTGATCATCCTCATTCCCTGAGAGAAATCACACCAAACACTCTGAAAGAAGAGGATAAACACCCTGCCTCAAAGTTTCACTCCACCTGTGTTGCCCTCCAAGTGCTTGAGACACCAGAGAGGTGCTGCACTTTGGTGACAGCTGAATGGAAGGCTGAGGTTACCTCCAACACGCCAGAATTTTTTTTATACATCTTCAGCTTACAAATCCTTTAAGGAATTATAAACAAGAGAGTCTCTGGTTACAAAAAAGGTGACATTAGTCCTGGGAAGAACAGACTCTTCCCCAGGAGGTTGCTCAGTGGATCACATAACCATCTTCTGAAGAGAGAGCTAGAAACACCAGCACCGTCTGCAGCAGCTTTTCACCTTGCCAAGAGCAGGGCTGCAGGGGAGAGCAGAGAGCAAAGGTGATTTATACAGCACCATACTGGTGTGGCCACCTTGCTACTGACACCTAAACAAGGATGTTCAACACTGTTGTGGGTCCCCCTGCACCTCCCATAACCCTGGTTTGTAATCCAGCTCTGGGAAAGTTTGCATTAGATTACAGGTTTGGCTGATGAGGGAGCTGATGTTAGGCTTCTGTAGGAAATGTGCCTTGTAACAGCACAGCACGTTGATGAAGGAACTGAAACAATACGAAACCACTGTCAGACAAGTTGAATGGATTAAGAACTGGCTAAGTTCAGGTCTGAAATATAATTATAACCAGAGAAATTTTCTTTGAGTGGGTGTGTGTTTGGAGCGATCCCACAGGGACTGGTTCTTGGCTCTACACTATTGTGTTTTATCAACAACTCAGGGGAAAAAAAAAAAAAAAAGCCCTTTAAATCATTATCAACAATTTTTTCAGATGAAAAAGGCTGGGAAAACAGTAAAAAGAAAGAATACAGGTCACTGATACAAACAATTAATTGGTAGTCTAAAGGTAAGCAACTACAAACACATTAAGTCACCGGATCAGAGAAAGAAGGTCTTTGCCTGGTAGGTGCTGCAGAGGTTCTACACTGGAAAGCCATGACCAAAAAAGGCTTGCAAGTCATAGTAACTGTCCATGAACTGACCTAATCTGTATATGTATGAGAAGAGGAAATCCAGGGAGAAGAGGATTATGTTGTCTGAGTATCCCCCCTCTCCTGAAACTGCTGCCAACTCATTGTGCCCAGCTTGCGTCCACAAAGCAAGCGGGAGGTTGAAAAACTGGAGGCAATTCAAGAAAGAGACAGAAGAATGCACACAAGTTTGAGAGAGACGATTTGCAGGGAGAGATTTAAGGAGCTTAGTCTATTTAGCTAGTCAAAAGAAAGCTAAGGGGTGGCTGGACACGGATCCAAGAACCTCCAGGGAGAAATCCAATATCAGAAGTTGTCTCCAGTCTAGCCAAGAGACATGTCCCATGTCACCAGGTCTGACTTCCCATACCAGGGGCACATCTTAGTCATGCCCTGCCACCATAGGTGGAGAACACATTGACCTTTCTCTTAAAGAGAAGTCCAGATGCCTGATCCAACCAAGAGCTATGTCACACTCTGACAGGTCCTCCCGTCTAGTCAAGCCAGGGACTGGGAGCCTGTTACGCACCAGATTTGGAGTGTGAATGTGGCCAGAGAATTTGGGTCCAGGATCCTCCAGCTCTGTTTTCATTCTGTGGTTTTTGTCTCTGTTCTGATCCCGGTGCCAAAGAAATGTTGCATTGTTTGAGAGATTTGAATCTGGTGGCATAGCCTGTCTCAGAACAAGCACTTTCAAAGCTCTCATCTGATCTCTCAAGAGAGAAGCTAAACCAAGAGACAAAGATAGCAGGCACGAGCAAGAACACTGCTGTGCCTTTTCCTCCCAAATGAAGAAAGGACTATGCATTGACCAGTTCGAGGAAGAGAAAAATGGAAAGGTTGGAGAGCAACAACACTTTGGAATGCTGTACTTGAGAAAGAAATCAAAAATAACAGTTATTTACCTGGCCCATATTGCAGCAGCCTTTATTTCCACTGTCCTACCTGCCCCTTTTGGAGACCTCTTACCCCATCACTTCAAAGGCCAGTAGCCAAACGTGACAGTTAAAGAAAGGTCAGAAAGGGGTGGCTGACATCAGACTGAGTCCATCTGGCTGCAGATACTGCCTTGAGTGCGGTCCCTCCCTTCTCGTTTGTGTGGGTTTTCTTCTTCAGCTCTACTGGGACACGGCTGGAAGCACAAAGAGGGGAAAAATAACCGGTGAACACATAACAGGAACAATTTGTTCTTGGATTTAAAGCTGTCTATTGGACAATACGTAAGCCAGTGTTTTGAGTGAAATATTTGACTAATGATCCCTACAAGGAGTAATGGAATCATTAAGGCCTGGAAGTGATATGCAGGGATATGGGAAAGTTGGAAGCGGGTGTAACAGAGTGGGATGGAGGCAGTGTTTGAGAAAAGCCCACACCGTTGAAGGTCGTTTTTCATGGGGGAACAAGCTGTGAAGAAAGTACCTGATGAAGAACAAGCTGGATGCCTCAGCAGACTTTTAAAGTGTCTTTAACACGCTGTAAGGACGGGTTAAAAACAATGCTCCTGCATTTTGCAAGGAATCACAGTGCTAGCTGCATATTTTTAATTGCAGAAAATGATTGACTTGCACAAGCTTTACACAACATGGCTGAAACTCGGGCCATTATCCATGAGAATAATTGCACGAACTACTTAAATATGCCAACACCGGTGAAGCCTTGTTCTGGTTTTTCTCAGCAGTGTTGGTTCATCTGCTTAAACCTTGTGTTCACTGTAAAGATGACTTTCTCATGGCACTTCTAAAAGCTTATATGCAAGCGCAAGTGCAACATATAATTTGAGGTCCTTTTAGTTAATTGCCCACACAGCTGAATTCTACATAACTGCTACATTCCCAAAAGGCAAAATGGGAGCTGTTTGTTTATTTTCTCTTCAGTGGGAACTAAGCTTTCTCCTAATCAGTGACTGCAGCTGAAATGAATTCATCATCACAATAGTAAAACAAGAAGTGCATTCATTTAGCAGCACGTTAAACTGTGCGTGCATTTTAGCCCCTTTGCAATGTGGTTGCTATGGCATTTGTGGGTGGTGGTGAAGACGACAGGAGATTCTCAACATAAATGCCAAACCACGCTCTGATATATGTCATACTGACCTGCTATTAATTCAGTGGCTGCTCTTTTATCATAAAAATAAAATAAATAAATCAGCTCAACTTTCACTTCGAAAACGGATGCGAAATTCAAACCGGCAGCGGCTGGAAGAGTGTAAATCACATGGCAGAAACTTTAAAGGTTGCTTTTTTTGTGTTGCTGGGGCTTTCTGAAACTGTAGAAGGGCTATGATGAAATGGGAATGAGCTGACAGTTGCACTAAAAGGTTGGGTTGTGCACGTGCCCGTGGACTTAGTTGTACCAATTTCATCTTGCTGTAAAATGTAATGATTCTCAGGACCATAAATATGAGGTTTTTATTTCCTGAAAGGTTTTTTTTGTGGGTGGATGTGAAACCTGTAGCAGAGCTGGCTATTCCTTTGGTCCCATGCTCTTTATTTACAAAGAATTTGGAAGTTTGTTTTCCTTAACATCAAGAAGACTCAAATAATGATAAATCTCTTCCGTGGTTCTTTTCCCTGGGCCTGTCCTTCTCATCTTTGTGCCAGGGTCTGGGGCTTCTTTTTCAGTTGCATGGAAGCTGTTCTCCATCCATGTGTCCTGCACATGCCTTTGTTTAGGCAGGGACAGACAACTGCTTTGTGTAATTGTTGCTATTGTTTCCATCATCTCTGTCTTTAACGAAGACTACTGGCTACTTACAGTTACATTAACTCTTAACATGTCTCTCAGACAGTCTTGTGAAACAGAACATAATTATATAGGAAGCAGAAGGGATCTGTGTTTTCTACTCCAGGTTAGCAACCCCATGATCATCCTGTCTGGACCATACCAGTGCTTGGTGGCTTCATGCTCATAGGAAGGTGACACCCTTCCTGCAGGCACACATTTCTGAAACCACTCTGGAGGTTAGGTATCAACTGGCATTTAGAGTATGCTGGCACTGGACTCTTCCCAGGAGAGCAGCCCACCTTCAACCTGAGCTTCTCTGGTGGTGGTGACAGGCAACCATCGGAGACGTCGCACGGCGAGAAAGGTGGCGATTAAGACATTGCCTTCTGCTTGCATCGGCGAGTAAAACACTGCCAGAAATAACATCAGAAAAGGATGTGAAACCGCCTGGTAGGTGCCAAGGCTTGTCCTCTTGTCTTTCCCTGCATTGTTTTCTGCCCTGCAGATCCTGCCCAAGGTCACAGCCGGCGAGATGCCCGTTTCCGTCAGCCCCCAACCGCAGACCGAGCCCGAGCGGTGAGTACTGGGAGGCACGCAGGATCTCTGCACAGAGTCAGCCAGACTTTCTCTTGTGCTGTAAAAGCATCTCAGCTCATCTGGCATTTTTCATTCAGGAGCATTAACCTACAGTCCGATATAATTATGTACTATATGCTCTTAAATTTTTAATTAGTTACATGCACTCGAGAGCAAACAGTCTCTTTCCCCCCCCGATATACACATATAACTCCTCTCAGCGTTAATGGGATTTACATGGGTTTATCAAATGATAATAAAAGCCTGAACGTCAGCTTCTGCTAACATTTACTGTGTAATTTCCTGCTCTCTCAACACGCAGGGAGTAGAACTACACACTGTTAAGTGCAGCGTCACAGGGAGAGAAAAACCATTTAAGGTTAATGCACAGCTTTACCCATGCCATTGCTGGAAACCTGTTACGTACACAGCTCTCTTTGAAGTGTTGACAAATCACACAGAATGAAGCAAATCAAAGGGAAAACTGATTTAAAACTCACAGATGGGTCCTTTCTCCCCTGCAAAAGGGCACGTCTGTACTTTGCAACAACTGGGCGAGTAGAAGTCTTTGTAGGAGTCTGCACGTTGGTGGTTGCAGCAGCAGAACAGGAGGGACCACGGAGCACCTTGCTCTTGCTCTGAAGGGAATATATGAAGAAGATAACATCAGCTGGGCAGATTTAATCTACCCTCGTGTGCCTCCAGTCTCCCGTCAGGCAGGCGTGAAACAACAAGTCCTTCAGTGCTACCTCGGCATTCCTCGGGGCTGGAAACGAGGTTTAGTCCCAAAGGGTGGGACTCAGCTCTCCCAACTTCAGCTCTCTGCGGTCTAGGTGCCTTTGACAGCCTTCTCATCCCTGAGGTCTTTCCCGCAAATACAAAGGACTAAAACTAGCCCATCTGAAGGTCGGTGACAGCAATTCCACTGGAACTGTCCATCAATGGCCATGGCTTCTCCATGATTTCTAGCTACAAAGCTGTGGCCTGTTTCTTCCCCTAGAAGTGCTCTGGTCTTCAGTGATGAGAAGAAACCACTACAAATGGATGTGCAGAAGGCTCATCTCACCCCTGCTCCTATCAGGCAGCTTTAGGGTAGAAAGGGCTGCGTTATAAACTGAATTATGGAGCCACAGCCATTGTCGTAGTTGCTCAAACCAAACCATTTTTAAATTTCTTCACGATGCCAGTATTTTGTAATGCTTTGAGGGCTGAATTTTGCATTAAGAGTTTTCTTTATGCGAAGGCTTCTCACGCAACATGCAGAAACACATCATCTGGATACATTTTATATGCAGTTTCAGTGTAGTCTCAATACTGTCCTTCCAGCCATTTCTTACGTGCCACAGCAGAGGTGACTTGGAAAGAGGAAGCTGAATGGGAAGGGAGTGTGGAAACACGAGCAAATTTAGTCACCCCTGATAGAAATTCTAGCCACATGCTTAACCAGCTCCCAGAGAAAATCAGATTAGCATTAGCAATAACACCCCCCAGACCTGTTTATTGGAAAAACAGAGAAAGGAAACCTCTGTAGAGAGTGACTGCTCCAGGCTGAACTTCTGTTGGACAGATGCTGAAAACTGATCTCCCCTAGCCCCCTACAGCCAGAAGGAGTGACACACGTTTCTTGTGGCACTGTAACGTGGCTTGATGGAACAGCCATGCCTTTTGCTGCCTTTTATCCAGCCACTGAAATAAAAGAGGAGAGAGGGTTGGTTTTTCTAAACTTCCACAGAGGAAAACTTGCCTGTTGGAAGGAGAATGCCACGCAGGCTGGGCTGCGGGCGAATACAGCCAGGGGCATCCCACACACATACCAACACATACACAGGCAGCCATACACAATCTGCAAACACCCTGAAATCCCGAGTAAATATCTCGAAAATCAGTTCTGCTCCAGGGGAAACAAGGGGCCTGCCCACACACAGAATTAAGACGTTAATTAGTGTTTAAATATTTCCTTGCAAGCTTTGGCACTGTTACTGCTTCAGTGAGTATAAAAGTAGCAAGAACTATATGGGAGAAGAATTACTCTGTTTTTCAGTATGCAGGTAACCCGTGCATGTTTTTTATTACAGCTTAATATGGCATGATTTGGAACTGAGGGAAATACTTTTTAAAATAAAAAAGCATATTCATTTTGATCTAGCAGTGACCTTTCAATATGTTCAGGTCCCTGCAGGGGACACGAAGCAACTTGTGGTCTTCTGTTAGAAAGGATGAAGAAAAAAACCACTTCATGGTCACATAAAATCAAGGATCAGCCATGGGAAAATATGTTTTCACCCTCTTACGTATTTCACCAGACTTGATGACCTATTCATTTTGATACATTCCCCTGTATGACCTCAAGGTGGGATGGGTTTTGTTGGGTCTGCCAAGAAGACGCGTCACCTACAGTTAGAGAAGAACAGGGTATCTCTACTACAGCTGGCAGCAGACAGACAAAATACTGCTTACCCATTCCTGTAGTCATTTTGATATTTACCCATCTGGGATGGAAGCTATCATTTTGGGGGTTTGTCTCTTTTGAGTGCTGCCAGCAGATAGATAATAGAGTGCTGGGGAAAGCAAAGATGTCTAAGACACCTTGCTGAAATTTCTACTCTCTCTTTACTGTTAATATACAGCTCCAGGGGGAAGAGATGGATGGCAAAAAAGAATATGGATTTATACTTTAGTCTCCACACCCTGAGCTTTTGGATTTTCCTTTCTCGAGAATTGAATTGAATTGAATTGAATTGAATTGAATTGAATTGAATTGAATTGAATTGAATTTCAGTTGGAAGGGACCTACAACAATCATCTAGTACAACAGTCTGACCACTTCAGGGTTGTCCAAAAGTTAAAGCATATATTAAGGGTAGTGTCCAAAGTTTTTTAACTATTTGGTTTTTAATTTTTCTGTAGTCCAAGTTTGCATGTTGCCTCTCCTGGCACAGCAATTTCACTGCAGGTATTGAAGTTCTGCATTTCTCTTTTCAGGCCTCTTGGGACATAGTTATAAGCTAGGTGCTTCTGCTTCCAGAAACATGACTAGCTTGTCAAAATGGAAAGATCCTTGAATGCTAAATTTTAAGCAAGCATGAATGGTGGAAAGGTTTTCAGGCTGCATCAGAATATGCACTTACCAAGGTAACAGTCTAGCGAATAATCTTACATAAGACCAAAGCTTTATGGAAACGTGGATCAAGGATGGAGAGGAAAACCATCAGCACTTGGGTGCTTACTAATTGCTACCTGCATCACAATTGTGACGGCCAAACATTTTACAGTTTGCTTCTCTCAATGGCTGATAAATGGTTTGGGTTTATGTGCAATTCTTTGTCTAGAGAAGTTGACTGATATCAACAAGAATAAGATCAATGCTCCCCAAGCGCAGCTGCAGCAAAGCATCTGGCTGCCATCAGTACATATTAAACTCACCTCTCAAGGTTCTCTGCCACCAACTCATTTTTTCTGACCTTGAGTGGGACGTTTTATCTGTTGAGGTACCACCCAGTGTGCCTGCAGATGGGAATCCTTTTTACCTTTCAGAAACTGCTATCCATTTAGCTAAACCTGTACCCATAATGTGTTTTGGTCTCTTCAGATGAAACATCACAGAAGTGCAGGTATTACTGAAACACAGGTAGAAGCTGTGGATGAAACGGTCTTTCTGGAAACGACTCTCATGCTCTCGCTCGCCTGTATGCCCAGTTTGTCCTCAGCACATTCTAGACCCAAAGGGCTGAATGTGTTTTTTCTTTTAGCCGTGAGGAGGTGGATCAGCAGTGAGAATATTTCTTCACTTTATTAGGAACTGGTGCTTCTGTGCAACTCTGAGTAAGAGGGGAAGTAAATAAACGGAAGCGAGTCTCAAGGCTTTTTCCTCCCTCCTGGCTTTCACAGCTGATATGCATATCTGTGTGAATACATCTTACAACTTTTAAACACATTTAAGAAAACTGTATAGTAATTGAGAACCCAAACATGTTTAAGCCAGACAACCTCCATAGTCCAGTTCCCAACCCAGCGCCTCGAGCGTCTTTACTGGTGGTTTTAGTAGCGCAGGGCTGGAGCGAAAAGCAGGGAATGACAACAGCTTAGTTGAGTATTGCTGTTGAGGACTCAGCATCTCAAAACCCTGGCCCAAAGGACTCTCTTTTATCAGGGAAACTACATTAAGGTGCTAAATGTATCTCCCACAGTGAGTGATCCCTGGCCCCTGTGCAAGGAAGTGCAGAGCTGTGATGTGCTTTGCCCCATGACTAGGAGCGTTCGAGGTCAAGCTGGACAGGGCTTTGAGCAACCTGATCAAGTGAAAGATAAAATCATAGAACAGTTTGGGTTGGAAGGGACCTTTAAAGGTCATATAGCCCAACTCCCCTGCAATGTGCAGGGACATCTTCAACTACAGCAGGTTGCTAACAGCCTCTACTAACCTGCCCTTGAACAGTTCCAGGGATGGGACATCTACCACCTCTCTGGGCAATGTGTTCCAGTGTTTCACCACCCTCATCATAAAAGATTTCTTCCTTATATCTAGTCTAAATTTACCCTTTTTCAGTTTGAAACCATTACATCTTGGCCTACAGCTACAGGCCCTGCTATAAAGTCTCTCCCCATCTTTCTTACAGTCCTTCTTTAAGTATTGAAAGGTGGCAACAAGGTCTCCCTGGAGCCTTCTCTTCTCCAGGCTGAACAACCACAACTGTCTCAGCCTTTCCCACAGGAGAGGTGCTCCAGCCCTCTGATCTTTTTTCTGGCCTCCTCTGGACCTGATCCAACAGGTCCATGTCTTTCCTGTACCGAGGACTCTGGAGTTGGACACAGTGCTCCGGGTGGGGTCTCAACACAGTGGAGCAGAGGGACAGAATCACCTCCTTTGACCTGCTGGCCACACTTCTTTTGATATAGTCCAGGACATGGTTGGCTTTCTGTTGTCCCTGCCCATGGCAGGGGGGTTGGACTGGATGATCTTTACAGGTCCCTTCCAACTCAAACCATTCTATGATTCTATGGTGTACATGGGTTTTGGAGCTAAACCCTCCCTAGAGCAGACTGACACATCCACCTGGGGCTCTTGGGGCTCTTCCCTGTTGCCATAAGGCCTAATTAATTTTCTTTTTTGGGGGTGTAAAGCGTGTTGGAGGACTCTACAGGACAAAGGGAGATAAACCCATAGAACTGGTTGTGTGATCCCCTGGGTGTGGTCTATTAAGTGAACAAACCCAAACACTACACCTAGTTTTTATTTCAGAGCAAAGTATTTGAGTGTCTCCCAAAGCCAGGTGGGAGTGACCTGATGTGTCTGCATTGCAGATGACAGGGGAGGGGACACAAAAGTGAATGGGGAACTAAGTTATTTAAGAGAGTAGAAGCATCTTAGAGGGAGAGAGGGGAACTGGCTGCTGTCTCTAGATACAGAACAGGATAAATGGGAAAGGAAAGAAAAGAATTGATTAACCTAAGGCACAACTTGGGCAAACACAATTAACATCACAAACATGGTGGCTTGAAAGAAGGTTTCTCACTCTAGAATAGGTTACTACACATCTGGGAAATTAACTCTTTTGAGGTTAAATCTGACCAATTCAAGATTAGGCTCATGCCATGAGGTGGTTGGTGCTTAAATAATAAGGAAAAAAACCCCAAAACCCAAACCAAGAAAACCCTCACCAAGCCAAAAAAGGACTTGATCTTTTGGGCTGGGAGTATCATTTGCTCCCTCCTTAGTCTGTTCTTCCAAAATTCTGCTGAACAAGAGAGGAAAAAGGATGAATCATTGCAAAGCAGCAAATATCTGTCCAGTTTAACAGTAGTAAAAGCCATTCTCCTATAGTAATCTCTTCCTCTGTGGGCTTACTTTGGTTTATTTTGGCTCATAAATGAAACTATCAAGTATGTCTCTTCAAATTCAAGACAAATACTTTAATTTAGAGCAAAAAAGGCAAATAATGAAGGATCGTTGATCTATGTACCTAAAAATAAATATCACCAAGCCTGTATTTAAAGACATCAAATATCCCACAGGTGACTTTCCAGTAATTCTAATACTTGACACTACAGGGGTGAGAAAGGCAACAGAAGCCTAAGGGACTCTAAACCAGCCCTCATTTATTGTGGTCAATAGTGTGGCATTTGTATTATTTTTACTGAAGGGACATTGTTCAGTTGACTAGCTTAAAAATAACACTACTATCACTGCTGAATTTGTTCTTTCTCATTTTTGTTTCTCATGGAGTACTTCTCAGGCAGAGCCTGACTGAAGGGGTGCAGGGACTGGATCTATCCGCAGAAAAACTTGGGCTGTGAACTGCACCATAATTTCCACTAGCTGTAAATAAACCTGCTCCAGTGCTTCACCTGCCCTAGAGAAAGGGTGTTCTCTCCACTGCAGGCAAATTACAGATAAACTTGAAATTCCAGAACCTCTATTGCCAGACTTCATGTAATATTGTATCGAAACTTAACATTTCTGACTTGTCCGCGTGCGGAACAACACCGCTTTCAAAACAGTTCGCTGGTCGAATCTCTCAGGTGCCACATTAAAGCAAGCCTCCTAAGATAGTAATTCTGTGCACAGAACGTTGGAAGTTAGCTTTTTTTTGTAACAGAGAATGTTTAGAAAAAGCTCAATACTTCTTTTGAAACTTTACAACTTACAAAGAGAAATCCAATTGTAAGCTGAACTTGAGAACAAACCAGCGACAACCGTAAAATTAACAGCTCGTTTGGCTTTAAAAGTGTTGTAAGAGAAGACTACTAATTTACACCACGATCCAGCAGTACCTAAAAGACACTAGGATGTTGTACTGTATTACGGTTAAAAGAGTTAGCTGCAGCTTGTCCTCAATAAAACAAAAACTTGGGAATTCATGAAAAAATCCCCAAAGGTCGGTCTCAGCTTTTTAACCTGGCTAAGGGGAACCGCGCATGGCTTGGCAAACTGCAAATGGAACCAGAAGCCAGGTTCTCGGAGTTTCAGGAAATCAGATCTCTTTTCCTGTCTATAAATTTTGGAAATCTTTAGAAATCTCTTTAGTGTACAATTGGCCACCTTGAAACGCGCTAAATTCTGAACTCCTCTAAAAGAGAGCGTTGGTTTCATTCAGCAGAGTGTTGTTTTCACCTAGAGCTCGTAACACTAGAGTGAATTCCTGCTTTTGCAGCAGTTACATGTACTTTTTATATGTATCATACATGTCCCCCCCTCCCAGTAGCATGTTATAACAATGTGCACGTGCAGGTAAGAACATGATGGCGATGTGTGTGTGATATTATAACCATATTATATTATAGCTGTGGGTATAATCTGGTCCTTTACAAAACCAATTGCTAGAAAGCAGCTAATTATTTGGGAATTCTCACTTTGGAAACATGATAAAGATGAACAGAGACTGACACTCTTTACAGTACACAGATAACTGTATAAAACTAAAGCTTACAAGTGTTTCTCACCCTGGGAAGAGCTCTGCAGCTGCTTCTGAGTTTCTGAGCTAGTCACTGGAATACCTTGATATCCTCAAGGATGTTTTCTTTTTCCTTACTAACTCATAACAACGACCAAATCTAGAAATATTCCCAAAATATCCTATGTTTCCCAGAGTATTTACATATGATTTCAATGTGAACTTAAGGAGAAGAATATCCTCTGCAGATAGTCAAGTTTTCCATGACACCTGGTCCGAAGCGATGGGCTTTATTTCGATTCTTGACACCAACATCTGTGAGTTTCTGTTTTCAGACAAACTGCAGAGCACACCTTACAACAAAGGGAACCAATATCTACTTCTCCAGACAAGAATGGCCCTTTTAGGTATGAAATCCCTCGAATGCCTTAAGGGTCTTCTTTACTACATACGTATGACAAATTTATTACTTATTTTTATTACGTTTTGGTCGAAATGACCTTATTTAAATAGTAGTGAAAGACAACATTGGGATAACTACCAAGAGTTTGAAAAATCTCTATACTTGTTGCACCTGCTTGGTAAATAAACAAAGCAGCTCAGACTGTAACTAGCTTAACATAAACAGATTTAAAAACCCCAGTCTGACGCAGGAGCTGATCTAGCAACACCAGAACAAAACAGTAAGGCAGTCTTTGCTTCTCTGTTATGCACAACTCCAGCCCTTCACTGAGACTGTAGGAGTTTTTTTCTAAGATACAGATAATAGACTTGGGAAAACAACTGCATGAAGAAAGGGAAAACACTTTGTCTTCAACATTCAGGCAGCTTCAACTTCTTTTCTGAACCTCTGCTGAATGTAACTCCCAGTATCTCCCCATAGCTATCAAATCACTATGTCTGTTTTACAGTCTAGAACTGAAGGCATCAAAACACTAAATGACATTAAACCCCACATGAAGCAGAAAAAAACCCCAGACCTAACACTGCACTGCTGCTTCTAACTCGTAAATTCTTTGACAGTTAAATATCCTGTATGTGTTTTATGCTGATAAGTAAGACTCTCACAAAGCTAGTGTTGTGATGTGCAAAAAAATGTTTCTGAATAAATAATAAGAAATAATCCACATCTGATTTATGAGGCTCTTTCCCTTCCTGCATACTGAGCAGCCAGATAACTTGCTAGAGAGGCAAACATCCATTAGAAAAAAAGTGTTTGACTCTTTTAGAAAGAGATATCCATAATTTGGTACAGTCCTTTCTTGAAGCAGCCTTTATTCAATGCAATAATTCTATTATAAAGCCAAATAATCATACTTTTAAAACTGGTCCAATAAAAAATCAAACTATTATATATAATTAAAGCCATTACATATTTATCTTTTTTGGGGGGGGTTAGGGGGGGTGTAGAGTAGCATTTTAAAGAACAAATTCTTCTTGAAGCTGTGTTATAGGTCATTCAGCTGCTGGTTTTCTACAGCCAACAGTGACTTCGACGCAAGAAGGTCAGATTGCCACAAAGACCAGAAATCTTTGTGCCAACTGAAATGCATCTGCCTGCAATCTTTCTGTTATAGTAATTGCTTTCAGAATAAAGGAACCCAAGAGAAATATTTGTTTTCAGTGCTTGCTATATCAAACTGAAATGGCAGACAACGTGAGGATATACAAGAGCACAATCGGTGAGGAATGCGGTCTGCTCTTCAGAGGTTATTGTAAAGTTTGAACTCACTCTTACATCCGCCTCAATCAACTCATTGAGTCCTCCAAAGCAAAACACACTGATTTAAGTCAAACCACAGGTCTTCTCTCTTACGTTTTGGGTGTTTGGGTTTTTTTTTTGTGAGCGTAATCTTCTTCCCACAAAGTAAATAAACTCAAGTGTGGTATTGAAGCAGTCAGCTACAAAGGCACTTCACAGAACACCTCCGAAAGACGCAAAGTTGTTGCGACTGTACTGAGAAAACTGCAGGCAGAACCGTGTGTGTGTGAGGTGGAGAAGGGGGCAATGCAGCAGCTCTCTCCTTTTCCATACCGCAAATGCACGCGTGCCGATGAACGTCGGGCAGTGTGCTGAAGGGATCGAGAGCAGGGCACTTACGGGTTCAACAGTCTCGCAAAGAAAGTATTTCCCAGTGCATCACTCTCTTCTAAAGATATCTGCTATGATAATTAGCTCCATATTTTATCCATGGCAGAGGCTCTCTTCAAACCCCTTGTGCAAGAGCAGTACCCTTTCTCTGCAGAATCCTCAATGAGAAGAAATGATCAATTTTTAATTAGGCAACTGAAGAGCGAGGACCTGAAGTCAAGAAAATGACAATCCTCTTTTATTCCATGTTTAGTTCCACTTTCGAATCAGCACAGGATGAACAAATTAGAGGAATGGCAGAAGTCTTCTACGTCCTGCCTGACTTAAATTTATGAGGTCACTCATTCAGTGGTTCCTAAGTAGTGACTTCATGTAGAGAGCAGGGGCTCTCTATGCAGCCACCGTAAAATGAATTCATACAGGTCAGCAGTATCCTGCCTATAACTTAAAGTAACTCTTTCTAACAAGAGGGAAATGTAATGCAAGGGGATTGACTCTGAAACAGGATACAGGATGGGAAGATTCACCTCATCCCAGAAGTAAGTGCTCAAACACGTCCTCTTCACCATGCCTCACAGTGCAACAGAGCTATCAAAGCCAATGACAACTGGTCTGGTGGTGCAATTAGAGCTCTTATTCCCTACTCTTTTGTTAGACAGCAGGGAAAGAGTAAATTTCCAGGGCCACAACTCTAGGGAAAATAAGGAGAACCCTATAACTCAGAGGAAAGGCATATGGAATAAGTACTAGTCCTGTATCCCACTCCTAAAATCCAAATCAAAACAGTATCGAAGTCTTCATGATTCTGGGACAGATTCAAAGATCACTGGCCATGTTGTCTCATCAGAACCCCTTCCACCCAGACATAAAAATTAGGTTGATAACAAATCTGTAGATTCTACAGTTGAATAAACAGAGACTGGGAAAGAAAGAAAACATTGGAAGCATCAGTATTCACACACATTCAGAATCATTCACTGATGAAGACTCATCAGCAATTACCATTAATGACCCCAGAAAATAGACTCCCTACTTGTATTTGCTTCTGTGTTTGAAAATAAATCTACAGAAAAATATCCTCTGATGTTGAAATGCTACTGTAAGTGTCTGAAAGGATTGCAGAAATCAGATTTTTTTTTTTTTTCCATTTGCTCAGATGTTGACAAAAAATGTGACAGAAAAAAAAAGACAAGCTTTCCCAAATGTGGTCATTGTAACCTTTTAGACCAGGGGGGTTCAGAACATTAGTTAATCTTATTATAAATGCATAAGGCTTAAGGCAGTCTTAAAAGAAAGTAAAATAACGAAGTCAAAATATTCCTCAGCAACCATCCCTGCCCTCCTTGCTAGCTGGACTGATGTCCCATGGGCCCAGTGGAGATCAGGGGGATTAGATCCATACATCCACATCTGACTGCTATAAGTGTGTTGAAATTTGCATTAAGTACAAGCACTCCTTTGATCAAAACATCGCATACATTTTACACATCAGGGGGCTCTACAGGAAAAGAGAAGCTTACCAAAGCAGCTGAAGAGATTCTGGGAGGGATTTGACAGAGAACAGAGTGATGCTGCTGCTGCCACAGTTCCTGCAAAAAGCTGACTTGATCTGATTAATGACAAAGACCCAGAATCGTGTAAGGACAAAATAAATTAAAACAAGGGTTTTGTCGATACCGGTTTGACTAAGTGACAATATAAGGATGGTGGGTTGGTTCAGAACTGGAAGAGACAAAAAGTCTTTACTGGGAAAGCCACCAGCACGGTGGCTCCAAGCCTGGCTGTGCCACAAGGCAGCCCTGCTGAGAGCTTGCACTCCTCAACACCCTCCTTCTCTCTCCAGCCTTGCTGAGGAAAGAGTGTGACACAGCTTAAGGCTTCGAAAGGGCAGAAAACGGCAGAGGAGATGTCAGAGAACTCAAGCGTTTCTAAATGTCCGTAAGAGCTCCAACCAGTTAGGCTGTTTGGTCTCAAAAGAATGAAGTTTTAAAAGATAGGGTTTGATTTGGCTCAGCTACAAGTTTGTCTGAGGTTTGGTTGGGGGAAGAAAAGAATCTCTGATGGGAAGAGCAGCCCTTTAGGATACATCATGAATTTTCCTTTTCATTCCTATTTCCTTACTTGGAACAAATCTAACTAAGGCAATGTGGGACCTTTCTTTTCTTTCTAGGAATCAAAGCTACCAGTCAGGACAAAGATACTGTTTGATTTTCTAGAAAGATAAATAAAGTTCTGGATCCCATCCTTCCACCTCGTCGCCGTGCTGAAAGGCTGGGGAAGACGTTACCGTAAGGGGAGCACCGCTGCAGACACACCTTGTGAAATGCAGTAGCAGTTCTGGGAGGGTTCCCCTGCTGCCATGTTTGGGTTTTAGCCACTTAGAGCCAGAAAAAAAAAAAGAAAGATGTCTTGTTTTTGTTTTGTTTTGTTTCCCACTGGGAAATCTACGAGGTTATTACCCTGATTCTAATTAACACATTAACATTTGCTTTGGAGGTCTTCGTTAATAACAGCAACTCATCAAGTGGGTCCCCCAGCTGCTAATTAGTTTTTTCCACACCAGATTTTCTACCTGAAATTTCCTTCCCGATCCTGTGTAATTTTGCCCATTTGCCTTGGAGCTTCTCCTAAGAATTTCTTCGTGGTTTGTTTTGGCTTTTTTTTCCTAAGAAATCAGGAAAACCTCCACTAGTGACTTTCACTCAGCTCCTACTCTACGTGCTGCCCAGAAATGATAATATAATGGTTTGTTTTTTTGTTTTTAAACCCAGAGAGATGCAGAGATCTGGGCATTAGCATTATTAACTTTTGGTGCCTTTGATTGTTCAGTTCTCTGAACCACGAAGGCTTCTTCATCTGAGGCTGATTTAGATGACTGAAAAAAAAAAAAGAAAATATTTTCCTCTCACAACGAAGCATGTGACTGTGTATTCTGTGAAACACTTAACATCTTGCCATTTTCTCCTTTGGTTTTTCCACATCCCTCCGCATTTCCTTGCCACAGCTTGAGCCAGCCCTGCAGTTCAGAGCTACCTGTCTCTCCTCAGCCTGATTCCTCCGGTTGCTTTAATGAATATTTCCCATCCTGCAGAAAAGCTGGAGATGCCTGGCTGAAGGAAAACACCGGAAAGAACTCGTTCTCTTTAGAGCCATTACCTCAGCTCCATCACTTAATAAACAGAAAGACAATATGTGCTACACTGTAGTGAAGTTTCCTACCTTTTTGTTTATACCAGGGCAGCACGGGTTTAATAACCATTGCAAATTAAGCGAGACAACGGCATGGACTGGACAAATATTACTATTAGTATTAAACTGAATGTCTTACCTCAATATTAATCATTCGGTAATAAATTATAGGGGATAATCCTTTTTCCACTTACCAGCAATCTCTGCACAGACAGAGAAGGCAAGGGAATTATTTTATTTCTCTGCGCAAGTTCTCAAGTACCAAAAGAAAACAAGAATCTCAAAAGACAAAGGTGCAAGTCACATATCATAAAAGCTTAGCTATGTAAAGATTTAGACTAATTACCCAGGCTCTCCCACAGTCAACTGGGAAAAATAGAGGTAATCAGAGAGCAATTCATTGTATTCTTAGTAAGCAGGATGAGTAAGCTTCTGGATGTGCCTTTCTCGTCGGCAATTAGTTTGGACAAGACCATAAAGTTGGAGGGGAAAAACAAGAGGCAGAGATTTGCATCTGGATGCTTTATAGTCCATACAGAAGCCGTGACAATCATCCTCCTTCTGTCTCATGAGTGTTTTGCTTTTCTTCTGCTGAAACTAACATTTTGGATAATCATGTAACTTTTCATTGGACATCAACAGAGCTCCCCTCTCCCAGCTGACAGCTTGAATCACCAGCTTTTATGGAGCTTCCTCTGCATTTGACTGAAAATTATGTCGTGTAAGACGAGAAAGATTTCCCTGCAAGTGTTTTATCAAAACCAGTGTGTTGCTGAAGGCTTCTGTTTCTACAAGCATTCTGCTAATGAAAGAAAGCGACAAGAAACCAACCAACAAAAAATTCTCACCAGGACCTGAAACAGAGACTTTTCAGGAATTGCTACAAACCAGCAACTTGATCCAACCTTTTGGGGTTGCCTTCAGCCCATTGAAGCCAATGGTAAAGCTCCCAAGGACTTCAGACAACAGGCTTCTTTTCCGCGTGAAAAAATGTGTAACTCTTTAAAAGACTGAGCACAAATATAAGAATCAGATTCAGGGGTCTACCATTGCTCCAGCTTTACTCTGTCTCCTGGGTAAATCACCCACATATCTCTTCACTGCTTTTCCACCTGTGAAATGGAGAGAGTTGGTACATTGGCGTTGCCCAGAGCACCCACAGAGAATAAAGTGAGAAAACCACAGGAATAATAATTCTTTATTAAAGCACAGACATTCGAAAAGATATCTAAATGAAGACTGTTTATTAAATCTGTATATAAAACCAGTAGGATACACTACAGAAGGTAGGTATTGCTACTGTCTTGTACGTGTAGGATATAACCCTGGTGAGGAGCTTTTCGGCCTGTTCATCCAGTGAGCAACCTGTGAGTTTGGCAACTCAAACACCGTCTCAGCTTTCCAGCGTAAAAAAACCCAGGGATAACGACCTTCTTCGCAAGCTTGCTCAGGGGCTAGAGCACTTTGGCACCTTTGGATGAAGGCTGAGGCAACGGAGAAATGATTCATAATCGGGATCAAATGCGTGGAAGTGTCGTTTAGTGCAATCCCCTGCTATCGCTAAGAGCCGTGTCATAAAAATTTACGAAGCTCCATTTTCCTTTCATTTGCTCTTCCCAGTATTTGTAACGCTCTTTCCCTGTATATTAATCAGAAAATACAGTCCTGTTTCATTCGTGCATTTCCTTTGGGTTTTACTATCCCAGTCCTCAAGACCACTCAATTTCTCCAGTGTGTTCTCGTGAACATTCTTTTTATTGACATCTCCCAACTTTCTGTCGTCGGTAATTTTAATTAGCACATTTCTACCTTTTCTGGCAAGAGAATCAATAATGATCCCAAGACCAATAACTGTAAAACAACTGAATTCCTTCCTTCCTTCCTTCCTTCCTTCCTTCCTTCCTTCCTTCCTTCCTTCCTTCCTTCCTTCCTTCCTTCCTT
>WUAM01000124.1:364726-375158 GCA_024336885.1 Actenoides hombroni
AGAGCCGCCCGGTTCTTCGGTATCCCCGGGAGGGCCGCTTTGCGCGGCGGGGACGGGGCGCATCTCCCCTCTCCACCCCCGCGGGGCTCGCCTGGCTGCACAGCCGTCCGTGCACGCCCGAACCGTCCGCCCTGGCTGCCCGCGGCCGAGGGCTCGCCGCGGCCGGGGAGCGAGCGAAGGGCTCCGGCCGGCCGAGGCGGAATGGAAGGTGCGTGCGGGGGTGGGAGGGTCCGGGCAGAGCCCCCTTCTCTCCCCAGCGGCGCCTGCGAGGGAGCCTCGTTGGGCGGTGTTGGCGGGGGCGGCGGGGGGAGCGCGGCGAGCGGGATGGGAAAGGAACGGGAGGAGAGGAGGCTGCGGGGAGAGGTGATCTGCTGCACCGCCTGCCCCTTCCCCGGGCCGAAGCCATCCGCCCCCTCTGCCCCGGAGGCTCGGCCCGCAGCCGCCCTTCGCCTCTCCCCCCCCTCCCCGGGGCCGGGGCGGCCGCTGCGGTCCCACCGGATGTGGCGGGAGGCGGCTCGGTGCTGGCGGGGCCGCGGCTCGGCTCGGCGGAGCGGAGCGGAGCGGGACGGTCCGTAAAGTAAACAAAGGGAAAGGCAAGGGAGGAGGAGGAGGAGGAGGGTGAGGGTGTCCTGCCGGTGCCGGGCTTTGCCCCTTCCTCTCTCCAGGCGTGCCGGTAAATCTGTGGTCGCTTCGCAGAGCCTGGGTGGGAGCGCGGGGGAAGTGGTTGAGGTTTCGTCTTTCTCTGCCTTTTGGGGTTTGGTTTTTTTTTTTTTTGGTGGGGTTTGATTTTGGTTTTTGGGGGTTTTGGTTTTATTTTTGGTGGGTTGGGTTTTTTTTGCGTTATTTTTTTTTTCCTGTTACCGTGCTTGCTGGAGTGCGGGATCGCGTGATCTGAAGAGGAGCAGGGGCAGCTCTCGGCTCGCGTGCACCCCTTAACCCGGGGGTAGCCTCCGAAATCTGGAGCGAGGCGTGGGGAGCAAGCGTTGCTCAGCACGGCTCTTGACCCACCCGGCTGGTGCCAGCGAAAGGTGGGTGAGGTAGAGGAGCCTTTGCACTCCTTGAAGTAATTTGATACTGGTTTTGGTGGGGTTTTTTTGGTGGTGGGTTGTTTTTTTTTTTTGTTGTTGTAAATCCGGGTTTGGAGTATAGTGGGAATTGCACTTCTGCAGCTGTAACAGAGTCTCCCCCTCCTCAAATCCCCGCGACCGATTTCGAAGCGTGTGCTGTGTATTGCCAGTTTTCCCATCCATCCTCTTTCCCGACCTCCTGTACTGGGATGATGCTGGTTTGGAACAAGAGGTGGTCTTTGATCCCCCCCCTGCTCTCCCCTCCCCGGGCTGACGAACTGTTCGCTGCAGTTTCGGTGTTAGCTGACTTGCAGTCGGTGCTCTGAAAGCAGCGTGTGTCCCGTGGGCCCTGGGAGCGGGGGCAGCTCGGGTCTTGGCAGTTTGGCTGGGATAATAGCAGTGCTGTAGTAAATGTGTTGAACAAAAAGCTCGCTTGAAAGGAGAAACACTTGAGGGTTCGTACTGAAGTAGTGAACGTATATGTTAGCTTGGAAGTGGAGTGATGTCGCGGTATTCCTTAAATTCAGGCTCCTTTGGCCTTTGGTTGTTCAATATCTTCCCCCCCGCCCCCAACCGCCTTGTGTTAACTGGAAAAGCCCCACATTCCTCAAAACTAATCTGCCTTTATCATCCCCGAGTCTGTTAAACCTGAGCATAACTGGGTTGGGGCCAGAAAATAGCAAATGTGACACGGTTATTTGGAACAACTTGTTTGCTTCGTGCTGTTGTCCCTGTCCCAAACTCCAGCGCTTCCTCTCTCCACCCAGCTCCTTTCTGGTCACCTCTGAAATCAGGCTGTTCCCCTACCTCCTGTCTTTGCCGAAGCACCTTCGCCCGTACGGGGTGATTTGCAGATGGGAGCCACGGGCTTTGGGTTTCTTAAAGCCAGGTTTGTGGCTGAGGTTCTGTCCAGGGTGTTCATGTGTACCTTTGAGATTGGAGCCCGTGCACGACACTTGGTGGGCATAAAATCTGGAGTACTGGTAGCAAATGAAAACCCAAAGAGGGAGGGCACACTACGTTTTCTCTCACGAGGTGGTAAACTCTACAGGCTGTCCAGCAAGAGAAGAGGTTTGAAATGAATTTGTGCTGTTATGTCTTAAATGCAGGTTTTGTAGAACGTGGCTTGGACTGATGTTTGTGTTGGGTGACCTTTTATTTTGCAGGAAGGTTAAAGAGGGTGGCTCTGGAAACAAGAAGTTACTTCTTGCCATTTGTTTGAGTAGCAATATACAGTCTTTCATATGTTACAGTGTTCATAGTAACAATCCAGGCTATTCCCATTCCTTTTATATCCCTCGGGATTTTCCAGTCCTTTCCAATATGACAGGGAACTTTTTGTCTCCTCAAAGTGCAGTTTTGAAGCACGTTGTGTTGCTGGTTGTTAAATGGATGTGTGTGTGTTCACTTACAGGTTTTTGACAGCTGCCTGTGCTGGTGTTTAAACAAGAGTCAGGCAGAATATAGGTAACTAAGGTTGTAAGTTTGCTGTAAAATCTGTATATTCAAATCCTGTGCGTTTTTAGTCTTGCATAATATTTTTGTCTTAGACGTTGTTTTACATTTGATGTAGATTATGGCATAAAGTGCTTCTGTGTTCTCAAGAATTTCAAGAATTGGTAAAAGTTATTTATGCTGGAGTTTAGATCTTTTCTCTTGTATCAAAGCTGTCACTCTGGGATGCTAGCGGTGAAAGCATGGGGTTTATTTACTTCTTTGGAGTCCTCATTTCAGACAGCTGTCAAGGAGAACTCAAGTGGGTGACTGACGTTCAGCTCCATCAGACGTGGTTCCCAGGCTGACTCTGGTTCTCCTCTCATCTCATGTTAGTGGAACTCTGAAGGTTTGAGTGCTGTGGCCGAGTAACGTGGAAGCATGCACATACTGACTTCATTTCTGGAAAAGGTTTTAATTAGAGGTCAGATATAAAAAAAAAAAACCTGCAACAAACAAATCCTTCTTGGATCGCTTTGAGCTCTTGCATGGGATGGCAGCAGAAATAATTTAGGAGCACTCCAAAACTCTTTAATTTTGAACGTACTTATTTAGCATCTGACCTACAGTGACTCTTGTCGTCCCGAGTGATAACTTCCGTGCCTGTTAGGAAGCTGTGAAGTTGAAAGAATGGAAACTTAACTGGAAACCAAGATAGCTATCTGGTTTGAATTAGTCTTTTTTGGTGTAGGAGAAGAAGAACTTGTGTGAAGATGATCGAGGGGGTGTTTCTAAAAGCTGTTTTTTTCCATGTCCTGCTCTCCATATTCAGGCAGGAGTTGATGGTTCATCAGATAACCTGTTGAAGAAAGTGGCAATTTCGGGACTGAACCACTTGAAAACCTGCAGGTTTTGTGTTGTAGGTTTAAATTCTTCTTTTCCTTATCCAATTCCTTTGTAAATTTACATTCTTTCTACCACGTCGAGTTTCCTAAGGCAGGAGCGTGGTGCTTGCCGGACACTGGGATGCAAGTCTTGTACCTGGTGTGACTTTTGAGGGCTAGGCCTGATTAAAAAAGGCCCCAACCACGCAGAAAAGAATATCAGACAGCCAGAAGCACAGCAAAACCTTCAGATGGCTTGATCTGTTTTTCTCTCCCTATTAAAGCAGACAGAAGACAGACAGTTGTGATGACCAGTGTGCATTGTGCTGAAGGGTGCATTGTGAACTACTAACATTTGCAAGGGGGTGTTTTGAAAGCTGCTCCAGAGGGTTGTGTGGTTGGAGGGAGATAGAGAGCTTCATGTATACGGGAGAAACAATTTCAGAGATGCCAGGAGAACTCAGAAACTGGGTGCTTTCTGGTTCTAACAGCACTGAATCTGGAGATGCACGATCACTGGTGGTGCCAGTGGTTCATAGGCGAAGAAGAACTTGGAGAATAGCTTCTGGGATCTGGTTTACAAAGTTGGAATGCAATTTCTGTCAAGTAAAAATCCGAGTGGAAGAGGTAAAGGGTGAAGGATGAAGGTAGAAGGCTTTGTTAGAGGACATCTAAATTTTCCTTGGATCTGCAGCAGTCAACAGCTGAACTGGTAAAACTCTCAACTCCTCTGTATGGGCTTTCCTTTGTCCCCTGTGACTTCAAGACCTTTTTCCCCTCTTTCTGCTTCTCTGCAGTGGTCCTTTGCACCTTTTTTAATCATGTTCAGGGCGTATAGGAAAACTTCAAGTAGTTTTTGTTAGCTTCCTATTGCACTGAAATATTTTGTTATTATTACTGGGTTTTAATTATTTTTTTCTGGGAAGGGGAACTGACAAGCACTGGACTCGGTTTCATTTTGCTGCAGGGTTCCAATTTCATAGAGTGTAATATAGGTCAGTTTAGACCTTAATCCTTAAGATTAATCTTGACCCTTTCCCTGCCCATGGAACTGTAATTTAATTCATTTTAAAGACCCTGGACGAATTTCCTTCCTTTTGACCAAAAGCATGTAAGTAAAATGTGTGCATCAGTTGTCCTGGAGACAGTGGTGAGAGATTACATCTTCTTTGCCACTTCCATCCTTCTGGGTTATGTTGCTGAATAATAAATTTAGAAACATTTAGACAGTGTCTCTGTCAGGAGTCCTTGAGAGTGGCACTTTGGCAGAGGTAATGAGAGAGCCAAAGCTGTTCTCGCTGTTCGGGACAGTAAGAAAGAGGTCAGAGGGCTCTACTGCTTGCTAACTACTCCTGCTTCCTGCTGCCATGCTTGGGGTTTTTCATTGTTTACCCACCCACGAAAATGTGCAATTCCTGCTTTTGTTTCACTTCATTTTGGGGGAGGGGAGAGGGAGCAGACCATCCGAGGCTGTAAAGTCCGTTTGGAAGGCAGAGGTAATTTTTCCTTTGGTCCCGTTGAAGTTCCTGGGAAGGATTTGAAGCAGCAGCTGATTTATTTTTTTTAATATGGGAAGGAGGAGCTGCTGCTCTTTCCTGTTTTCTTGCCGCTAGGATAGCAAATAATGGGGTTGCAAGGGGTTAGCTGAAGCCTTGTTGAGCAGAAGCTCAGAAAGAGCTGAATGATCTATTTTGTAGATCTGAACACACCTCTTGAACCAGGTACCTACTTTTTTTTTTCCCCACCAGGCCTTTCTTAACACTGCAGGGAGTGTTTGCTGATCTAGGCTGGGATGTACAGCAGCCAGTAAGGCCTTCGATCCATCAGCACTTGAGAATTAATTTCTTAGCAATGCCTTCAAAATCACTGCTACTTGAAGGTAAGAGACTTATAAATCCCAGTGCCTGAGTTATACCCAGTGGTGGAGGTTTAGATCAGTCAGTGCCTGCTCCATCCTCTCTGTCATGAACGCGGAGGGGTTTGTCCTCAGCCCTATTCTGCAGCGTGGTCTTTACAAGAGGATTTCCTCTTGCTGATTTTAGGCAGTCTTGTAATTTTATTTTTTTTTTTATTATTATTATGAAAGATGGTGTGAAAGCATAAAATGTGTTGCTGTTTTCTCATTTTCACATAGGAATCTATTCCTGATCTCTCGTTTTGGACTAGGCAGTCGTAATCTTTCTGTCCTTTGAGGCAAAAGCTGTCTGTTCTGGTTTAGAATACAGGAATTGCCATCGCCCACTTTTTTTTTTCAAGTAAAGGTTAATACAGAGAGGAGAAAAATGAAGTTAGTGTTTCATGGAGTACAGTTCCTTTGTATATTTTGTTAATTACCAGCTGTTTACCAATTTTTTTCCCCCCTGCTATTGCTCATACACTTTTCTTCAAGCAGAAATTCCCTTTGCTGGTGGCTGAGTGCTCCTGTGCTGGTTCTGTGCCAGTTGATACCTCAAGTTTTTGCAGCCTCCCTCTCCCCTTGGCTGCTTTACTGATGCTCTTCTGTAGTGGAAGCTGCTGAAAGGCAGGGATACTTCATAGTTGATTTCACAGCCTAGGCAGTAGCACGCAAAAGTGACACTGTGTAACAGGTACCTCTCTAGTTAGGTTGGTGGAACTAACTCTTAAACTTCATGCTACTTGAATTTTGTACTCGTCCTTATTTCCTTTTCTTCCCCCTTTCCCCCCAGCAAGTTCCGAAGCTCGATGGAGGTGTTCTTGTATTTTTGCCAGTGTCTGGTACCACTGTTTGTCTTAGAAAGAGACAGGAAACGTTGATAGAACCACAGCATTGGAAGTCAAGAGGCAAAAATCTGACTACTGCCTCTTCTGTGGCTTATTTGCCTTTTGCTGAATGAACTAATTTAACTGTTCCTTATTCCCCTTTAAAATAAGGACAGTGCTTTGCTCAGGCTTTGTCCACTGGCACATAAGCACGTGGCAAGTCTGAAGAGCTTGCTGTAGAGGGGCTTGAAATAGCCCTCGAAGGAAAAGCAGAAACCATAAGGGTGGATCAAATTTGTTTGTTTAAGGTGCCACGGTACTTCTTGGAATGAACCTTGGCATGGCCATTGCAGTTAATTCACATTTGTCAGTGTATTTGTTGACCAAACTCAGAACTGCATTTATAAATAAATAAATAAAATGCACTTGAGATTTATCTCATGAGTGAGGGGGAGGAAAAGGCTGGTTGATGATACCTCTATAAAACTGCACATCCCGAGTGATGAGCCAGAAGTCAGGGGGGTTTTAACCTCTGAGTTCTCTTTTTAATTGCACTGAATGACAGCGAAGTCAATTGTATTGAATCCTTTAATTTTGTTCCATTTCAAACTGGTTTTCCACTGCCAGGCTGCACCCAGGAAACCTTTTACACGCTGCTGACGTGTCAGGTCTCCTGCTTGCAGAGAAGCTCTTTGCCAACGTTACAAATTGCAGTTTCTGTTCTGGCTCTTGTGTTAACAGCACCGTTATGGGAATGCTGTTAATTAATGGCTAAAGAAGGAATCCTGAATTTTTATCAGCTCTCATTTTCTATTTCAGGCTTAAGCGCTGTATCCTAAAGGCTTCTAGATTCCAGTGGGTTTATTAATTATCTTGTCATTTTGCATAAATCACAGAGCTGGCTGTTTTCTGTGCTTGTTCTGGTGCCTCTCAACTCTACAGCCTCTCTTCCTTCTCTGTGTTTAGTGAATTTTGTATCTTGTTGTTCAGGTATCTGCTCTGCAGGTTCTGCAAGAGCCGAGTCAGCTGGGATGGGCAGGTTATTGACTGTGCTCAGTTTGTGATCAACCCCGTTCTGCTGGTGGAGAAAAAAGAAATGCTCCACTGTGGTGTAGCAAGGGGGTGAAATACTTGGAGGAATTTTTCTGTTGAATTCGGTGCTGGTGAGATTCAGAATGCTGTGTTTACTTTTGGGCACTGTTGGTTGGAAAAGGATTTTCCTCTCTTGGATGCTTTCGGAAGAACGTGACACGTAAGAATTGAACAAATTCACATCTTAACTTTTTATCTCCTTGTAGTCTTAAGTCACGTGCGTTAAGCTACTACAAGGATCAAGAAGATAAAGGCTTATGGGGGCTAACCCAAGAAATAGTTACTTAAATAATAGGACTGAAGACTTGGGTTACTTGGGGAGGAAGCCTTCTTAAGCTAAGAATAACAACCCACTGATGTAGATTAGGGAGGGGACTCTGTCACTGACTGTCTTTAAGAACAAATTAGATGTGTGTCAGAAAGGAGCTGCTGTTGATCCCTACCTCTGGAGTGGCAGACTGACAAGATGACCTCTTGAATCCTATCCAGCACTGACTTTATGATGCCAACAGGTACAGAATGTGGGGTTATTGTTTCCAAGTTTATGCAGTGAGTCAAAATGTAGCTGACAGAAACCCCAGCGACTGATAGGTATTTTTCTGAGCTCTTGTGAGTCCTCTCTTCCCTTGCCTGAGACTGCAGCTTGGATGGAAATCTGTTGCAGGTGAAGCATCTTGTATTTCCTTTGTGGGATGCTGTTCCCAGCTATGGCTGTAAAGGTCACAGAGAGAAGATCTTTTCTCTAGGTGAAATAGTCATGCTCTTCTATAGATGCAGTTGTTACCTAGATGGGGCTTGAAAAACAGAATGATAAGCTGGTTCCTGGTACTAGAACAATTAGTTTATTTACCATTTTGTCATACACTTAACAAATGTTGGGGAAGGAAACGTGCAAGGCTTTGAAACGGTGGAAGCAAATGAATGAAGTGGCCTTAGAGGATGACTTTTCTTAGTCCTTTTGGTATTGCCCTTTAATTAATGACTATATTTTATTACCTCTTAATAAACTGAGTTTTGTTTTCAGAATAATAGGAACCTCTGGTGAATCTGTACTTTCTTTTCATGTCTGTCTTTCCCTCTTTGGTATGTTAGCTTATCTTTTAATGTTGCACCAGTAGGCTTCCTCTTCACTGTTAACTCAAATTAATCTGTTTTAAAGCAAGTCAGGATCTTTCTCAGCACTTTGTTGTGGAAGGGGTAAGTCACTGTTGAAACTGGGAAACAGAATTAAGTAATCTTTGGTGAAAATGTGTACGGAGGCAGATTAAGATGAGGTCTGTGTGCCTTTCTGTACTCAGTACAGCCTCTGCTGGAAACTGCTGTTAATGATGCACTTCTGCCTTTGAGACTTTCCTTCAGTGAGTAAAGAATAAACGTGTTGATCTGATAGATTTTTAAACACTGTGTTAAAATTCAGAGGCAGAAGCTGCTGGAATTAACACTTCAGTGCTACATCTGGATTTTCAGGGAGCCTGTAAGGTGGAAGGTGAAGCTAAGAGCATACATCTGCAATATATATAAACTCTTGTGAGCTGTTTGCTATTGCCTGGGGAACTAAAAACATTAAAAAACCCCACCCTATGAGAAGGAAGGAGAAGCCTCTTGCTCGTTATTTGTATTGGATTCTGTTTAACCATTCATAAAAACACCCGGCCAGCCTAGATCCTGAATCTTTATTGTCAGGATAATCTGATACTTTCAGATTGCTGGGGATTTCTTGTTTAGCAGTGCCTTTGAATGGTGTGAGTTGTGTAAGGTGGAGGACAGCATTGTTGTTACATGCCTTGGTGCAGCTACCTAGATTGTTTTGGACACTTTAATTGGTGTTTATCTGGAAACATCAATCCATTTCCAGGGGTGAATAATATTCCTTTTATTTTGCCCATGTATTTTGATGATAGAGTTTAAGGATTGAATTTTATAAGAGAAATGGGAAGGGGAGGGGGGGGATAGTATATGGTATTTGCTTCTCTTGTGGGAATAGTCTGACTCTTCTTGAACGCTTTGTGAATATTAGATTGAGTTTATTACTTTTATTTCTTGGGCTGTGGATGGTAACACAAAGTATATTCAGAGCTGCTGAAACGAAGGAGCAGGATGTGACACACTTCTATTCCACTTTGTGCCTGGAGTTCACATCAGTATTTCATCTTTATAAGAAATCAAGCCTCAGTAGCAGGGATTTCATTCCCTCCTTGATGGGAATTTGTTACCTGCCTGAAACTACTGAGCAACCAAGTGGATTTCCTTAGGAGAGTAGGCACCTAGCGTGCAGCAGAGAGGATAAATTCCCAGATGGGGGGGGTTAAATGAAATGCAAGTGTAGTTGTGTCACAGGCTACAAGCCCCTGCTTATTCAGCCTGGGTGGAAGGGGGAAGAGTTTCTTTGTGTGCTGGCAGCGCTGCTTGTCTCACGCTGCTCCACTGCTTTCACCAGCTAGTTGTGTTCTTTGCTCTCCTTTCATCAAAAGAGGAGAGGGAGTTCTTAGGAGTGTGTATCGTTGGCTTCATTTTTTTTTTTTTTTAACCGAATCAGCTTTTTCTTCTCTTAAAGGCAAACAGAACCTTTAAACTTTCATAAGCTGAGAAAAGTCTTGGAAGGCGGGAGGTTCCCTTCCTAGGGAACAACTTCTGGAGGTCTGCAATGTGTTTATCTGCGTGGCTTTTTGGAGATAAATGGGGATGGCATCGAAGCTGGTGCTTTCAAAAGTCTTTGATGGTTCTGTTGAAACAGATCTTGAACTACAGTATTCTCAAGTGGGAGGAGGAACATTGGTCGGGTTATACCAAGCAAGAGATCCCGGAGTGGAAGTGCGGGGAAGGGTGAGGCCTGCAGCAAGTCCTGCAAATAAATGTACAAGAAAGCCCACTTGTTTCTGATACCTTCCTCTTGAAGTCGATAGAAGTGGTAAAATAAGGCGAGGCCTTGGGGGTTGCCAAGCCGAGATCAGTTGGGGAAAGGCAAGATGAAAGGGGTCAGCTTTGGGCAAGGACTGGAAGCACAGGCTGGATGAGACGGGGAGGGGGGAGCTGTGGTGCCCCTGTGCCTACAATGGGAGCACTCAGTGCCCAGCTGTCACTTGAAATGTGATCGGCTGTTGGACTCGGCCTGTCACAGCAGTTGGGAGTGTTCTGTGGTCTTACAGCTTGCCCTTTATAGCTGCCTTTGTGTGAGGTTCTTAGGAGTAAGGAGGTGATAGTGAGTATAGACTTTTTTTTATCTATATATTTTTT
>WUAM01000124.1:393339-415488 GCA_024336885.1 Actenoides hombroni
GGAGCTGTGTTCAGGAGCTGGGTTCTGGTGCTGGGTTCAGGAACACACAGACCAGGATCAAAGGCAGAAGGGACAGAATCCTCCTTGGATGCTCCAAGGAAGAAACCAGAAGAGGAGCCGAGCCAAGCCGGGCTTGACCCTCGTGCCCCCTCATCTTTCCACAGCCCATGCTGTCCATGGTCTGGGATCCCTGGCTGCTCAGTTTGGGGTCCCCTTTCCCTTTCTGCACCCCCCGGGTACTGCCTCTGCCCATGGGGTGTTCTCAGTGCCAGCAGCAGCCACTGCCTGTGCCAACTGCTGCTGCCTGCAGCCAGGGCAGGGGGGAGAAGAGCTGAGCTGGGGAGGAGAAGCACTGAGCAGAATTCTGTTCTCAGTCAAACCAGGACATATGTTTAAGTACCATGTTTTCAGTACCCTTCCTAGTGATACACAGTGATTTACTGCCTTTTTTTGGTCAGCTACTGCACTTTGAGCCGATGATTTCAGAGAAAAGAGTGACTCAGCCTTCCTCCCGCAGCTGGAACTGGAGAAAGTGCAAGTATTAAGTGGTTAAGGAGGGTATTGCTCAGAATATTTTTCCCCTAGATGCATTACATCGCATCTATATGTTGGAGTGTATCTCCTGTCTTATAGCAACTTGCTTCGTTTTGTGAGATCATTCTGGGGTTTTTTTTTCCTCCCATTTTTTTTGCCTACCCTAGGAGCTGAATACCATCCACGGACTTGGAGATTTCCTGTGCCCATTTTTTTGATGCTGAGTAAAACCAAACCTTGAAGACCCTTCTCCAGTCTCTTCTCTATCTGTACCTCTCTTTCCTATAGGTACAAGGTGTATGTGCTACTTGTGTAGGTATCGAGAATAAATGATTTATCTGAGTTTCTTGCTTAGTGCATGTTCTGTAAGTCAGTGTGTATGGGATTGATCCCACCTGCCCTGAGCAATGAGTTAGTGATTTTTCTTGCTCTTCTTATCCTCCTTGAATGTAACTTCCACCAGAACTTTGTCATTTACTCTGACTGTTCAGTATGCCTGACCTAAAATTTGGCTACTGTGGCTGGATAGATAACTTTGTGGCCGTGTTCATAATGTGGTGTAAGTGAATTTGAAGTTTCCAGGTGTGTGTCCTTCCAGTTCAAGGCAGAGATGAAGGAAAACATGTGTGGATTGCTTTCAGCATCTTCAACAGCATTTGGCTTTTTTCCCTTTCAAAACCTAGTATTTAAGAACCATAAGCAGAGTGATTTAAGAAGAATTTCTCTCAGAGAGCAAGTAGTGATTAGAAACTCTTGAAAGATTATTTCTCTTATTATTTGTATTATTATTATTTTTTTATTTTCATTATTATTTTTTAGAACCTCTGAGGAGTCTAAATATTGCTTTTGTTTTTAAATCACAGCGGGTGAGAAGCAGAAGGCAAGTATAAAGAGAAGACTGGGGGCAGCTGAGGAACATGCAACAGTTAATTAACTACTGGTTTGTCAATTTGTTGTCAGTGCTGGAAGCAAATACAAGCTGAACACGTTCCTGAGTTATAGGATGAGGTAGCTGACACTGACACTTGTTCTGCTGTAATCACATGATGTTCATGTGTGTTTAAAGCTCTGAGAGGTATGTCAGATATGGTGGCGATCACACTGTGCCTACTACTTACCAACCAAACATGTAATGTGAAAAAAAACCCCGTTCTGTGCAGTACTCCAGTCACTTCTCTAATTTCTCCTTGCCTTAATTTTGTGCTGCTTTTGTGTTTCAGAGGCAGCACCTTGCATTAAAACTAATGACTGGTTCAGAAATACACCGTAGGCCACACAGGTTTCCCAAGGAAGGTCTGAGAGCAGTTCATTCTGGGCTGCTTGCTGGTTAACCTTTTCTAAGGCGTAAATGAAAGCATTAAATCAGTACTGCTGGTACTTGCAGTCGAAGCAAAGATTTAAACAGAGATAATAAAGGACTGCAGTGCAATGTGGATCTCCTATGAAGCAGGGTTATAACCAAAAGCTGTGTGGTTTTGTACACTGTATTTCTTCTGCTCGGACCAAACCACGCAAAAAACCAAATCCTGGCAAGTTTTGTGGCTGGAAGTGTCTGTGCTGTCATTGTCCCACTCCATCTCTCCCCAGGTTTGCAGTGAACTCTGGGGATTTGGCTGCTGCTGTGCCTAAGGCAGATGAAATGAAAATGGTGATAGGGGAAAAAATTCTAAGCAAGCAAATGATTATTTTTAGTGCTGTTGGGATTGACGTGTGAATACTGGGTCAGGTATTGGGGTGTGCAAAGCAGGGAAGGGACTGAAACCAGGAATAGTTTGAGCATTTAAAGACTTAGAAGGATGATCAAAGGTTTAGAAAAATTGGTGTTTATAGCGAGCCACTTCTGCCTCTCTTTCTGCACAGCTAATAGGAGATTTTATTGAGTTGGTTTTTTAAATTGCCTTACTGGGGAATGCTACAATAAAGAGCTGTTAACATTCAGCTCTGCAGATTACTAAATTAGAAGTAGATCAGATTTAGGTTAGAAATAAGGGATGCACTTTTAAGGACAAAGGAAAAAACAAATGCGTATGTACATATAGAACAATCTGATTGGTGGTTTATACAATCTTTCAATCATATTGTAAAACTTTTTAACAGCTTTCCCTCAGTGGGTGAGCTGTCAGAAGGGATTTATGGTATATCCAAAGGCTTTGCTTGATATGATGATCATGGATAAATCCCTGAGTTGCTCAACAAATGTAATTTTACAAAGCAGTTCTTTTGAAAGGTGACTTTTGTTTCCTGCTCACTTATTTGCTTCTTAAAAAAAAAAGGAAAATATTTTGAACATAGACAATGAGATCTGACATTAAAGATCAGAGGAACATCCAGCTGCCTTTTTAGCCTGCCAGAGAATAATAGGAATAGACTTCCAGGCTGGTGAATCCAGCCTCTAGGACAACACCCTTCAGCATCAGTCACACAAGGGCTAAAAGCTGAACACACTTGCTGATTTTGGTACCGGTGGATAATTAGGAAAATTGCATCTTACATTGAGTCTGTGATACTCCATGTTCAGCTGGAAGGATTGTTGCTGAATGACATGTGCTGCTCGGCTTCCTGGAGACTGCAGTCTCCAGACTGGAGACTCCAGGAGTCCTGGAGACTCCTCGTGTGCTGGGAGCCTTTACTCCTCTCTGGAATGAGAGGCTGGTTCATGAACTGAATATTTGAATTCATTTCAAGGGAATACTCTTAGGTTAGAGCCAGTCTGTTCCTGCTACAGGAGAACAGGATTAAATATCTTGTGGTTTGCTGCCTACCACAGCTCTGGAAGGAGATCAGTGCTGCAGATGGGGTGAGAGTCTGAGCCTCTGTACTTGTCCATGGAGCCATATTCTCATTTTACCTTGAGGTAGGAAAATGGCACAAAATATCCCCGTTTCAATGATTAGATGTTACTTTTGGAAAGAAGATTTAAAGTTGCGGCTCCATTTCCAAGAAAACATTTTGAGGGAACTGCAATGCAAGATGCATAGTTTCCTAAAAACAAATACAGTCTTAAAGATACCAGGTACCCAAGGCATCTGTGAATCAAAGAAAAACCCATTTGTGATGGGATCTATAAAGCCTGTTTGAGGACTCTACGGCCCCAAACCATCTCAGTAGGAAAAGAAGCAATAGTAGTATTCACTCTTTAAAGTACAGTCTATTTTTTGTTCCTCGGTGAAGTCATACAAATAATTGGTTTACTTTGCAAGTTTTCTTTGGCCGAGGAACTTTTTAATGTTGTAGCACCTCTAATGGCAGTTCACCTTCTTTCCTGTTCTGTTGTTGCCATCTATGTGTGGTATTACAGAAACCTTGGTTGGGAAGGAGGTCTTGAGACCACCTGCTCCATCATCCCTATATCTATTTGGGATAAAACCCATTTTCCTTGAGAACTGATGAACTTTTACATAGAAGTTTGTAAAGAATATGATCCAAAAATTTTCTTTATGCCTGTTCAAACTGACAGATGTGTAAGAATATAAATGCAGAACATGCCTGAACCCTTGGACGTGTCAGTGGGAGGAGGAGTGTAAGAAATGTCATTAATTTTCTATTCCACTGTGCAGAACTACTTTGGAACAGATAGGAAGCATAAGATTAGGACTAGGATCCTAGCTTGTGTTTTTGCCTCTTCAAATCTCAGCACTGAGTGACTTTCTCCTACATAGAGGTCTGCATGCTATAATGTGCTTCAAAAACGGGAAGGTTTTGCTCAGCAAAGTTTGTGAACAAGATCTGAAATACCCAATAGCTGCCTCAGTGCGTAGTCTCAGTTCACTGCTCAGGGAATGAAGTTTTTCAGATGTTGTCAGAATGTACTATCCTTGTGACAGTGTTAGAAGTTAAATGAAAAACTGTATTTGGAAAATAAAGTTTCAAGCCAGAAAAGATGAGAGCACGAGCTGGGGAGACAGGGCAAACCCAAGGGTAAGAAACGTCACTGGAGCTCTTGATGTGACTCTGCAGCTAATAGAAACACGTGAAGGTAACAAACGTTTCACTTGCAGTTGTGATGTCTGGATACACACACCAAAAAATGGCATTATTACTTTTATTTTTGGAATCATGACAGCGTTTGCTTCATGTATGCTGGTTTGAGGGGGTATTTCTGTAGTGGTTGGTGTTTGCCAGAATTAAGGTGCATTAGCCTATAGAGGACCTTGTGCTTAATGCAAATCTTTGAAAACTCTGACACAAGTGAGTTGTATTTATGGAGTTTTGAGTAGACTGACCTTCAGGCTTCAACTTCTTTGGTCTTCTTTTTAAATCTAGAGTATGTCAGTCACAGAAAACAGTCTCTCTGGTACTTAGTTGTGTCAGAAGAACCTGTCCTTGCAGGAGGCTGTTCAGGAGGCTTGTTCCAGAGGTGTCACATCTCTTCAGTTCACGCACTTACGGAACTGATTTGCAGTGGAACGTGGAATGGAAGCAATCACAGCGTTTGACTCCAATGTAGTCACGGTGCTGATCTTGTAGTTACCCCATTTGGGTAGGTCCCAGGGCAGCAGTGGGATCTCCGTGAATGCTGGTGCCTGTGAGGGGAGAGATCTCAGTGGAAACAACAGCTCAGGGGTTGGGGATGGACATTAGAATATGCTCATGGCTTTTTTTAAGTTAAAAATAATGCGTGTGTCTTAGCTGCAGAGCTTTCCCTGGAGGTGTTTGAAATTGCATGGCTAAATTCCTGGAATGGACATGAAGGTTTTTCTGGCTATCTGTGTGGGTATGATAAGGTATTTTTCTGGTGGTTATGTTTACCATTATTTTCTTGAAATCTTCTGTGCAGGCACCTCGAACCAAGGCACCTGCTTCAAGGGTAATAACCGCCGTGATGAAACGCGTCCAATACATCAAAAATTAGAAGAAGATTCTAACTGCCGCTCGTAATTTTTCATAGCCCCTTAAATTTGTCAGCATTTAATTATGAATTCAATTTAGGTATCAGTTTCTATCACTGGAGAAAAAGCAATATACAATACCACGTTTTCTACTCGGTGATTTTGGCTGTGTCACTGCAGTCGTTTGTATCGTGTGTCCTAGTGACGGGCAGGAATAGTGACGTTACTTTACGAATGAAGTACGCGGAAACTGTTGAACATACAGAACCAGACCAAAAAAAAAATGCAACATTTCTCTTCGTTGAACTTGCCAAATGAATTGTCACAGTAACATATTTTTCTGATGGAAGAAAGCTCTGTTACACACGTGCTGATCTTGATTGCCTGCAGGACGCGACTTGAGGTTTTTCCTTCCCGTTTTCTTCCTGCCTGGGTTTCTCCCATCTCGAGGCATTTCTTGTTACATAAGATGGCTTTGTTCACGAGCAAAGAGAACGACGAGCATCTTCTAAATGTACCTTGGTATCTTTTTAGACTTTGTATGTTCTACCTGAAGAAAACAGGCAATATCTTGGCTGGTTTTGTGGTGCCCTCTCGCTGGTTTCTTTTCCTGTTGCGAGTGCGGTTCAGCTTTGTGTGTTGCTGTTTCCCTGTCTCCTCAGAGTGCTACAGATCATTTTTTGCAATGTTTAGTGAGCCGCCTTTCAATTTCAGGTATAATTCTCTTTAGTATTCAAGTTTTATCGTGTTTTGCAGCCACAGTGATGGATTGTAAATGAAAGCAAGCATGACGTTTAGAGGCTGTCGGCGAGAGCGGGGCTAATAAACATATTTAAGCCTTGTTATTTCTTCTAATAGGTAGCAAAGCAGTGACCATCTGCCCTGATAATCTCTGAATCTGTTGCAGTTGCTACACCAGTGATTAAAGTTCACTTTCCACGTGGATTTTGTACCCAGTATGACGATTTTATTACTCAACCTTGCTGTCTCCTATTAAGCAAATGAGTGTGCAAACCTTTCCCTTGGGTTCAGTTCAGTTTCTTACCCATTTGTTTTGCTAGCTCCCCTTTCTTGTCCCCCCATATTTGTATCGTATTTATCTCAGCTTTTATCAACCCCTTGATGTGTGTCCCCAGTTTTCATCCTCACAGACTTTGAGTACTTCTTGCTTTCCAGTTCTTTTTGGGTTCTGGTTTCTGTTCTGAACTCTTGATTGGCACCTCGCGTCCCGGTTACGATCACGTGTGCTGAGATGACAAGTAGATGTGTGAAAAGCAGGCAGAAGGCATATAAATGAGTTATAACTTATATAATTACCTATTTAGGAAAAAATAATGCGTAAGCATTTATACCCAGCTTTCTTCAGGGGATAATTTTTCATATGATCTATTTAGACTCTGAGACAGCGGCTCTTGTAAAGTTGGCTGGAGCTCAAGACAGCCTTGGTGTTTACTATAGAAATGGTCAGCAATCCTATCTTGTGTCCCTCAGTGACAAAAATCAGCCTTCTTTCTTTTAATACTATTTTTTTGTGTTCCATACTTAAGCGTTTGCAAGCTCGACTGCCTTTACCTGTGAAGAGAACCTTATTGTACGGTTGCTTTAGTCTTAAACCTTCACAGAAGAGACAAACCCTGGCACTTTGAGCTCAGTGTAGGTGCTGACGGGGAAACCTGTGTGTAACCCTTGGTGTGTGGTGACCTGTCTCCTGCTGCACTAACTACACTCATTGCCTAGCAGCATAAACTTGGTCCTGCAGTTAGCCGAGCGAAACGTCATCTTGTTAATGAACAGGGTGAGACAAGGAAGATGCTTTTGATTTGCACGTGGCATGTCTAGCAGCTACCAAATTGCTTCAGGTAACGTGCTTTTAATTAAAAGCACAGCCTGGCAGAAAAACCACCAGGCCAGTGGAATTTTAGAGCTTTTTTTCCTTCTGTTTCTAAATGTGCTTCTTTATTGTTACAGATATTTCCAGACCTTCCTTGCCAGCAGGTAAGTTCTCTTCTTTCATGTCTCGATGTGACAGCAGGCAGCTTTTAAGGGCTTGCTTGCAATACAGTCATGCTTTTACATAATCAGAATATTGGTTCTTACTGGTGCTGGCACGGTACTTGATCGTGGGGATCTGAGGTCAAAACAAAACCTGTTGAGGTACAAGGTTTTTTTTTACATTTAAGTAGTGTATTTTGACAGGGGGAGGCGATAACTGAGGTATTTATGTGCAGTTGTTAAATGTGTGTGATATAGTTCATGCTTAAAGTGACCAGGCACAGCGTGTGATACAGCTGTCAGCAGAACAGAGTAGGAGCAGCCACAGATAGTAGTGGTGAATCAGAGGGACAATGTGCAAGGAAACGTAGATAGGTGGGTTATGGCTGGAAGGAACCTGCCCAGGTGGCTGTGGGGAAGGTGACAGACACAGTCACTTGGCTGGGGTCACAGGTGACTTGTGCCAGAGCTGGCAATAGCCCTCTGCTCTGTTGGACCCTGTGTCTCCTACCAGTGGTGTTAAAAACTGGAAAAAAAACCCTAACAAAACAATGACAAGAAAAAAGCACCTAAAAACAACCCCATTGAAAAAAAAAAATCGACCCAAATGACCTGATTTTTAAAAGAGCATTTTTTATTTATTGTTTGATACATTTGGTCTTTAACCAAGTCTTAAGCTTTATAAATTCATCTGTGCCGTGGGCTCCAGCTGGGATGTAGAGCTCAGAATGATGGTATCTTCTGTTGCCTAGCACTTTGCCCATCGATTCACCGTTTGTAATGGGAATTCTGGAATCGTAACTGCATTTGTACTGCAGGTTGAGCAAGGGGTTGTGTGTTTGTTAGCAGGCCTGCTGCCTTTTGTCCTTACTCTGCCTTGATTTTGCTCGTGTGTCCGTTCTTTTGCTGCTTCTTACGGAGATGTGCTTCGTATCTGTCCACAAAATGTCTTTATCTGAAGCACAATGGTACTTGGTCAATATGAACTCCAGAGGTAGATGCTCTTTCTCGTTTTAATCAACTGGCAATTTCAATTAAAAGCTCGATAGCTGATATGTGGTAGTTTTTTTCCACAAGAACTTCAGTGTGTCTGTTCTGGAAAAAAATCATATTTGCTTGAAGCAGCGAAGAGAGCTCTGAATGTCTTTAAAAGAAAACTTTCACAGCCTTAAGATTATTTTGAGTGCTGAGAGCAATTGTCAGGAAGGCAAATACTTGTGGAGAATGTTGGAAAAATAAATGCCTGGTGTTTAGGTCAGGCTGACAGGAAGATAAGGGTTGTGTTTTTCGGCAGCTTTTAGAACGGGGATGCATGATGAAACTTCTCCCCAGGTTCCCTTTGGGACTCAAAGAGTTTGTCTGGTGAATCTGAGTCACAATGAGATGAATTTCAATTTGGGTGTATGTGTGGGAGTGTCCTAATTGTACTTTTTAGCCGTGTCATTGAAGTACTCATAGAGGGCAAAAATTTGCCCAGGATTTTGAAATAGGAACCATTTATCCATGGTATGGCAAGAAGCCTTTAGAGCAGGTAGAAAAGCTGCACACCACAGCTCGTCTACAGCAAGGATTTGACAGTGTCCACTGGTAAGGGAACTAAGGAAACCTGCTTTAAAAAATGCTTTAAAATATTGTCAGAAGAGAAGGATGTTTCCAATGGAGTCCCACCGAGGTCTGACTTGTCCTGTGGTATTGCAGTATTTTCATTGATGACCATAATGATGGACTGCACGGGCCTGTTAAATCTGCCAATACCATTAATAGAAAGAGTGAGGAATGTATTGGATGATGGGATTGTAAATCTGAAAGAAATCTGACAAATTGGTGAAAGAGCCAGGATGAAAGGTAGAATGCATTTGAATAAAGACGAGGTTCTGCATTCCAATGGGAAGTTTTAATCTTCAGAACTCGTATTTGCAATAAATAATTTCTTCTTCAAAAGTTGAAATAACATGATCTTTTTTTTTCTGGCTGCCACTTTTAGCAGTGGACAATAGATGTCACTAGAAATGCTCTCCACTTCTGCCGTCTGGTTTTAATGCTCTAAATTTGCATCATAATACAGAGAGGGGGCTCTTTTGAAGACTTTGCAGTAGGGAGGAGACTACTTAAAATGGTCTTGATTGTAGCCTCTTGTTTGAGGATGTGTTACATGGATATTTGTTACAGCCAGCAGTATACCAAGGCCATCCAGAACACTGCCTTTTTGCTTTGATTTCATAGCAAAATCTTCATCGAAAGGAGGATTCTTTGTGTGCTGTTGAATGCATTAGGTGATCAGGTCCTTAGTTAAATCAGAGTTATTCTACATGAGTCTGTATCGCTGCTTTGAAGTCTATGGGTAACTTGGTTTTTTACTACCTTGTAATTGTGGCCGTGGATGTATCAAGAGGTTTTGGAATATGAACCATCAGGGGCTTGGAGGGCAACTTGCTAAAATATTCTAATATCCCAAGCTGGACAGACCACACAGTGCTCCTGTCTAGATGTGAGTTATCTTGGAACGGGAGGTGTTTGCAGTGTGCTTGGACGAATGAGAGAGTAGTTTCCTTTGGCTGGTGCAGTCAGACTTTGTCTGTTGGCACTGCTGGAGTTAAAAACGATCCCTCCTGGGGTTTTGTCACCTTCTGAATTTAAAACAGGAAGAGCATTTGTGTGATGTAGGGGACTTTTCTTTAGACTTGGTCCTTTGCTGTTGATCCCATAGTGCAAATAAGCATTGATCACCAGAATCAAGAAAGAATAAGGAAGCAAAAAGCTCTACCACCAAACTATACCAGATAGGTAGAGGAGAATAAAGACAAATACAAGAAATTAGCATAAACTGGGGTTTTGGTTAAAAATGGAACAAAACATTGTCTCAGAATGGAGGCTTTGGTGCAGACATTTTGTTCTTGAGGTGTCTCCAGAGAACATCTGGTGAGTCAAGTAACATCTGGCCACCTCCTAGCATAAGGTATCGAAAAAATGGCAGGAAATGAGCATCCTTTGTGTAGCTTCATTCCAGATACGCAGAGTATTTGGAGCCTGACACTTTTGTGTGTGTGTTTTTTGATGTATAGTGTAAAATTTAGGTAAGCACCATCTGCACATCTTGAAATATTAAATGATTTCAGAATTAGTTTTAGTTCCAAGTGCTCATTTAGGACCCCCAGAAAAAAAAATAATAAAATTGTTACATAATTTCAGCTCAACCTAAAGAAGTTTTTCTTCTGGAGTTAAAAAACCAAGTCTTCATTCAGTCTTTCCTTAGTGTGTATGGCATTGGTTCTTACCTGATCCATTTATTTAAACCAGATGAATCTCCTCGCTCCTTCCACTGCCTCAGAACAACCTGCTGCTGCTTTCTTCTCTTCCTCATGGAGATGGGAGTGTTTAATGCCATGCTGTGTAATTAGATCTTCCTTATCCCAAATCTACACCTGCCTGTGTGACGAACTTAAATATTGCAACTTGAAATGCAACGTAGTTTTTCAGGCTGTAGAATGAAAGACCCAAGCAGTGGTGTGGATATTTCATAGGATGCTAAAAGGCAGAAACTTAAAACTCATTTGAGGAATCGCCAGGTGAAGTTGCAGTAGCAAGAACTGACAGAATTGAGGGTACACTGAATTCCTGAAGTAAATGTTCACATGTACTACAGGGGGTAATAAATTACGCAGCGAATATTCGTGTAGCTGAGAACAAATTCAATAACACCAGCAGAGAACTGTTGTTAATGTCCCTGCTTAGAAGGGGTGGGGTGGGGGAGTAACCAACTGTGTAGTCAAAAGTAAACTACACTAAGACTGTAGACAGTTCCTCTCGTGTCAGAATGCCTGGCATGGTGCTTAAGGGATTACCCAAGGAAATCTGTGCTGTCTCTTCACTGAAAGTAGTATTTTCAGTAATCCCTTGGAAAATCAGGATTGTTTTTTTCTCTTTTCAGATTTTATTAAGAATTCTGCTTGTATTCATCAGTAAACTTAATTTTCATGTATTTGTAATAGGTTTTGTTGTTTATTCTTTTTTAAATTCACGATTAAATTATGAGGTGCTCAGGTTGGATATTAGGAAAAATTCCTTTGCTGAGAGAGTGGTGAGGCCTTGGAACAGGCTGCCCAGGGAGGGGGTGGAATCACCATCCCTGGAGGGGTTCAGAAAACGTCTGGATGTGGCACTTCAGGACATGGTTTAGTGGTCCTGATAATATTTAGTAGACAGTTGGGCTTGGTGATCTTGAATGTTGCTTCCAACATTTATGATTCCATGATTCTATATTTGCATCCTCTGTTGTAGTGACCTACAGCAGGAGCAACGTAAATAACTCAGCCTTGCTAAGCTCTTCAGGGTTACCTCTTTTGTTTGGTCCTTTGGGAGTGGGGCGGGGGGGTGTTTGCTTCTCCCTGCTGATAAACCACAGAATTATTGGAAAGGAAGGTTTTCCTCATCCCTCCATCTTCTCAAGAATTTAATACTAGTGGATTTGGGCACAATATTGAGACCTGAAGCTTTGTTGGAGTTGCTTGTTGAGGTGTCAGAGTATGGTAGTACCTAAGGTTTTTGTAGTAGCAGCTGTGATGTAGAGGAAGGGTGGGGATGACAGTGTTACTGCAAGAAAGATTTTGAAACTCAAGCTGGATCTTGTGTAGTTGGTTTGTATAAAATGTTAGTTGTTGGAGTGTGTTTTTTGTACTGCGAGACCTGGGTTGGGAGTGGCTTGGGATCTTCTCCCAAAATACACATGAGTTTGTTTGAAGTAGAATATCACAGGCGACAGTGAACCAAGAGGAAAAACATTGCGTGGCTGAACTTTTACCGACTGCTTTGTTATAAGTTACACCTAAATGACCATAAATAAAGGATTATATGAGCTTTCCTTTAGTTTATTTGTACATCCTTGACAGCTCTTAACGTATAGCTCCTCTGCTCTGCTTTTGCAGTTAGCTAAGAACTTATTTGTGGGAGGGTTTGTTTTTTTGCTCAACAGAAGATTGGAAAAAGGAAGAAGTGAGAAAAATTACAGATGATATGCCTATTATTCCCCCCCCCCCCTTTTTAATTTTCAGAAGATGAAGAACATATTTAAGAAATTATGCAAACAGCTTCTGGTAGCTGTGAGGTTTCCTGATTCAAGCATTTTCCCTGGGGATCAATAATTTGAATCTGAAAAACCACAGAAGTTAATTTTGTCAGGCATAAAGCTGATGCTCTTCAGGTTTTCATATGGAATGCTCAAACGAAAAAAAAAAACCCCAACAAAACAAACAAGAACAAAAAAAAAACCAAAAAAGCCAAGCTGGTTCTTGTAGCAGGCACATTTTTCCTCAGGACTTTATTCTGACAAGAGGTCAGAACAACAGAAGTGGAGTGTTAATTATATTAATAGATTAATTATCTTTATGTTGTGATTCAGATTTAACCCTTTCTTAGCTAATCTAGGAAGGTTGGCTGGGCCAGGCTGGAAGCACACGTTGGTTTTTTTTGCTTATCTTGCAAACACTTTACAAACAGCTCCAGCAAAATGGGCCTGTGTCTTAGTGGAGCAAACTTCTGTGGACTTGAAGAGAAGCTGAACTGAAGAAAGGAACTTGGAATCCATCTAAGGCTTTTAGTCTCAGTAAGAAATTATTGATTAGCGTTGAAATTGCTGCTGACTTCCCTGGTCAACTATGGATCCTCCGTGAGCAGAGCTAAAAGGTGTTAGTGAAACTTGAGGCCTTCTGGTTAGAGAAAAGTAGGGAGGCCAAATGATATGGTGAGATATTAGAGGTAGTCATGAGTGCTGAGCTTCTGGAAACATCAGGATCTGAATTATGGAGATTTTTATGTAGAACTTCTTAAAAAAGGGGTCTGAGTAGAAATTTGAAGGACTGTGATCAGGCTTTGAATGACCTGTGTCCTTCAAAACTTAAGTGGGAAAAGGAAGTCTGTCCTTCTACCATAAGGCAGAACTGAATAGATTTAAATCAGTACTTGCAGGTATTTAACCTGGTAGTTTCACAGCTCCTCCTGCAATTAAAAAACCTCTTACTGTGCTTTAATTTCAGGATACTTGAACCACTACCAGTTTACCTTTAGTACCATTTACTCTCCAGTTTACTCTCCGGTGTCTTGATGGCAGTTCAAAGCTTACGAAGTCTTCCTCTGTTTGTGCCTTCACTGATTTTTGCCCCTGTCTCTTGTTCTCTTCAATGCTTTGAATGATGAAATGCCTCGAATGGGATTGTGGAGACCAATACCCCAGGTTTTTGGAAGTGGTGCTTGACAGCTCAGTACTACACAAAAGACAAGCTCTTGGCCCTGGCAGATGCTGTTAGGTGCTGATAGTGTTGCTCCTGTGACGTTTGCTAACAGAGATCATTTGGGCTGCCATCAGAATGGGTTGGCCTTTGGGTTTTTTTTCCCCTTTTGTCTACCATTTGAAGATACAGGATACTTATGTAATATTCTTGCCTCTAGATGTAAAGAAGGGCCGTGCCCAAAACGTTTGTTAGTTTAGTCTTGCCTAGTTTAATTATAACAGCATTCTTGGATGTGTTTTCAGCTTCATCAGCTTTTTCAGCTTTTCATGCTGAAATCCTCGAGTCAACAGATAAAGTTTAGTGTACTTGAAAGCTCAGTTCAGTTTGGAGCCACAGAGAAGAGGTTGTATTGGTCTGCTCATAACTTTCTGTAGCATAAAAGGATGCAGGCTGGGGCCATTTGCTGCTGTTGGAATAGTGAGTGCTGTTTCATCTAGTTTCACAGCTCGACTAACCTCAGCTTTCCTTGGTGGTCAGCTCCTGGAAACCTTACTAAAGCTAAGCAACATGTTACTGTGTTTTCTGAGCACTCTGATACCACTCTGCAGGTATTTTCATAGGTAAACATAACTTGTTCAACAGCCCTGTGCAGATGACAAGTTGTCCTGTGTAACTGGAGGAATACATGAAGTTATTAAGGGTGATGGATTTAGCATCGAAGAAGAGGTTTTGGTGTTAGCTGAAGATGACGTTTAATTGCCCATAACAGAGCATAAAATGACTGCCTGAGGAACTGCTCCTGGAAAGTTTATTGCTGTTCTTACGAAGCAGTGATGGAGGTGAAAGCTCTTGTAAAGTGAATGTCCCTTCTTGGTATAAAATTGGGAGAGGGATTGATTAAAGTGAATAGGAGTTGAATTTTCTGGGGTTTAGAGGCTCAGCTACATATGGACTCTGCTAGAGATTCTCCTGAACACAACATCAAACTCTATTTGTTGGAATTTCTTATGAAACAGTGTTGAATCCAAATTACGCTCCTTGAAAAGAGAAAAGGGAATTTGTGTCTATTTAACAACATTTTCTAGTTTTTTAAATGCACTAATCTTTGCTTGTTAGGGTAGGCACAGGATTTGCTGAGTTAGTAGAGCAGCCATCACATTTTCATTATAAAACTTTAAAAAGATGTTATGTAAAGATTAATTTTTAATTTTGTTTTTTCTTAGACTTGAAGGGTGTGAACACTGGCTGGTGGATTTATTTTGTAACACTGGAACTTTAAAATTAGATAGCTATTTGTCTTAGCCTGTAAATGTTTGTTTGTACATAAGGGTTCTATGCTACGCTCAGCCTTCACTAAGCAATATAATGTTCACTATTCCAGTGTGGTTTTAAATATAAATGGAATAATGTTGCCTTATTGTGAGCACATGGATTATTTTTTATTCCGTTTGTAATTGTATTTAATGGTTTGGAAGTCTGAGGAATTGCTAATGTTATATTTATGTGACACAGAGTCTTTGAAAATGACATTCTTCTGAGGTGCAGTGATACAGAAATCAGGTACAACTTAGTTGTAAATATCTTTTTAGCACAATGTTTTGGGTTTTTTTGTTTGTAAGCTGCTGTTCTAACTTTGTGTTTAGCATGTGGAGGAGAAGCAGGACAAGGGAGACATGTCCAGAGGACACCATTTCTGGCAAATGAATTGGACCCTCTGTGGTTGCAAAGCTTTCTTTTGTCTAACTGGTTATTAGATAGATGAGAGGGAAGGCAGCCCAGATATGAACAGACACTGAAGAGACTTGCTGACCCATAAGAAACTTCATTTTCCTATATCCCTCTTAGAAGATGTGACTAATTATTTGTAGGTTACCCTTGAATTAATGAAGAGGGGTTTTGAGAAGCATCTGTAAGGTCAACTGATCCACTTATGGATCCCTTCCACAGAACAAAAGTAATCCTTGCAGAATGAGTTTCCTTTATCCAGCATCAAAGGGGTGGGGTCCTCTCCCTTCAGATTAACTTCTACTGTGTTTACCTCAGAAACTGAAGGTTTTCCCCATTAGAAGCAGCTTTGTAAGGTCAAGACAGGTTCTGGTGACCACTCTGCGTATGTTTGTCTCACTCCTCCTGTCACCCCTCCTCTTTCTCCCCATCTGAGAAGGTTGAAGAGCACCCATGCAAACTGAGCCCCATCACAGAGCAGAATGAGAAGACATTATCTTACAGTAAAACATGAAGCAGGATGTGTAGGGTTCACTTTTTCTTCTCTTAGCTTTCCAGGTCTCCATGAAGCAGATGTTTGCTTTAAGCACTAGGATTGTGAAGGAACTTCTCAAAGATGTCTTGAGGATAGCAACAGTTTTGTTTGTGTGGGTTTTTTTGTAAATAGCCTAGAACATGAAGAGGCAGAAGACTGGAATCAGTGCCCTAAGGAAGAAGTAATTTTAAATTCTTCTCATCTTTCATGGCTCTGACTTCATACTTCTCTCCAGTAAACCTTCAAGAAGTAAATGGAAGGAAGTGGGAGATTAGGAGCGGGTTAGTCCACCCACAAGAAAATCTGCTACAACTTTCATGCCTGCAAATTAATACAACCCATATGGTTTTAAAAAATGGCTAGTCTTTATTTGTGAAATAATAAAGTTAACTTAGTGGTCTTAGGAAGCTGCATGCTATCTGCTCTGCTGCTCAACTGCAGAGGCTGCTTTGGGAAGGGAAACTTCATGAACACTACATCCCCCCTGCTCTATTTCCCTTCCCCATCTCACTACTACCAATAGGTTGAGATTTGAAAAGCAGTGCATTCTGTCCACGACTATTTTACAATGTAATTCAGAGGGTAGTAAGGCTAAGAAGGTGACCATGGCCCAGAAGGTGATGAAGTGTGGCTGTGAAACTCCACCCTGCTCAGGAATACTCTAGATGTTTTCTACTTTAAAGCTCACCAAGTGGAGGAAGGTAACAATACATTCAGCATTGGTTTGAATTTATGCCAAAAGAAGGTCTTAAGCAGAGATCTAAAGCAGTTTATGTTCTAGAATGATTTTGTTGGGATAGTGTCATCATCTTCTGGTCAGTTGAAGCACTGGAGCCTGAATCTTGGAGTGTATTTGCTCCTCAACTATCGACTGCCCCAGCTTGAAGCTAGGAAGTGTGAGCTTCACTCTTGTACTCCTTCAAATCTCATTCTCTGAGCAACAAAACTTTAAAGCAGGTACCTCTAGAAGTTCAAAATGCAAACTAAAATCACAAATCCAGATACTGTATTTGATTGATGGGAACCTCACTAAGCACTTAGCTTTATGGGCAGTGGATATTACTAGTAGCTGGCTTTGCGTTTTGTTGGGTTGTTTTTTTTTGGTGGGTGTTTTGTTTTGATGTGTGCTTACGGTGTGCGTGTTTGGTTTGGTTTTTTATTCTCTAAGGTTTACTTTGTAAATCCTCTTTAACTTTTGCCTTCAGGAAAAAAATAACCTAATCTAGAGCATGGAATTGGAGCTTGTCCATATTGTGAAGAGTCGAATGAATTCGTGGAGATGATGTTGCTTCTCAGTTATGCTGAATTAATTCTGTTGGAGGACTGGGCTTGGATTTTGTCACTCAAAGGAAAATGTCATTTGTCTTCACTGTTAAATTAGAAGGAACATCTCTGGTGGCCATATAATGATCGAGCTTCTCGGTCTTCAAAGGTGCTTTGGTTTTGGGGAAACCTGTCATCCTTGTTCTCTGTGTCCTTCAGCAAAGGGTGTTCAGGAGAAGACTGTGTGCTAGAGAAGAAGTGGGTGGGGGGGGCAAGGGACTGCTAATGGGTAGGGAATGGTAGATTTAGAGACCAGGTAATCCAAGGTAGATTTCAAAGACAGCCCGAGCAAATGAGTTTAGTGTAAGGTAAACTTCAGGAGCTGTAATTCCCCATTTCATGTTCCTGGGCACAAAGGAGATGATGTTTGTTTGACTCCAGCTAAAGGGACCTTAGGGCAAATGGTATTTTTCACTCTTAAATATTATCCACATGCACACAAAATAATTATGGTAATAAATATATATATATTTAAGGAACAAGCGTGAGAGAATGAAAATTAATGGAGATTACAGTGGAGTTTCAGTGTTTGGGGAGCATGTTTGCAAGAATTCTGGATACCAGCATGAAAAAGCAAATGAATTAAGATGCAGAAGATCATCACGTGGGTGGGCAATAAACATGTTTTAATTTTTAGAAGAGTCATCAAGTATTCTTAGCTTTACAGGCTCTTCTGTAATTGTCTCAGTGAAAAGCATTTGTGGCTTTACAAAAGAAATTCTCCACTTTTCCTGAGGGCAAACTTGGTTTGGGAGCTCTCTTTTTTTTTTTTTATTAGCAAAATGAATGCAATGAAGAAATGTTCTTCTATCTCTTACATCAATATGCAGATCTTCTTAAAATAAATGCAGTTGTTCTTCAGCTTCTAGTAACTACTAGAGAGATAAACATGGAGTGGCTAAGACTACGAACGATCAAGTCCAAAATAATAATGATGATGATGTGATTGCTGTGCTCTAGGCTGTAGCTCTTAATTGTTGTCTTAACAAGCAAATGGGCTGTTCTCTCTGTTGGAAAGAGATCTCAGTTGCTGGTATGTTCATCTGGTGCCTGAGATGTTGTAGAAGAGGAACTGAAAACCAACTCTTCGTTCTGCTGTCAAATGCTGCTTTTACACAGATCTCTTTCTTCACAAAGCTTCCGAATACTGAGTTCAGTTTGATGTCTCAGGGCGGTGAAACTCAGACATGTGTTCTGTTTGTCCTGTTCCCCTTCCCAGCAGTGCTTGAACTCACCAGCCAGTTTGATCAGAATTTGATGAATAGAGATATTAAGTGATGTGAAAATAATCGGTTGAATAGAGGAGAGATCCTAATGATGCCGTTCACTGAGGGAGAAGCCATAGTTAGCTCTCTGCTGATTAGGCACCGAGACACCCCACAGCAGCTCAGTCTCTAGACTTAATCCTAGAGAAAGCCAAGCTTTGCCAGTTCATCTGATAGGTGTTTTAGATCTTTATTTTTGTTTGCATAAGCCTGAGTGGAAGACACTTTCATATACAATCTTTTCTGTGCCTCCCAGTTGTACGAAACTGCTGTTTAACTCTGTATTCCGCAAGGCTTTGTGATTTTTTGCAGTCGACTTCACTAGGAGACAGGATCAGCCCTGCAGGCAAAATTAAAACAAAAACTAAATGCCTTGATACAATTCAAAAGCTTCTGACTTCCCCCCCCAACTTTGCTTTCAAAAAGCTGATGCTGATATTCAGTAGTCTTTAAAACCAGGCTGAAACTGAGCAACCAAAATCATAGTCACAGTAGAAAAGGCTTGACAGAAGCCAGTGCTTCTACATGTTCTTAATAGCAACTGATGTGCATTCGTTACTGCTTCGAATGTTCTTTGCTAGCTGTTAGCATCATTGCTTACACAATGAGTACTACGCAGATACTCTTGGTGGATGTCGGCATGCACTTCATCTACAGCAAGAATGAACGTTCCCATCCCACGGCCCTAATTCCTGACAGATGTTCCTTACCTCAGTGAATGTTACCATCTGATTGGCATTACTGAAACCAGACCGTTTTACTTCAGTGGCACACAGATAGCTACTTGATGAGCAGTAAAACATTGCAAATCCTTGGTATTAAATAATGAAGATAGTTAACTTTTCCAGTTTGTGTTGTGTGGGGGGTTTGTGTGTTGGGGTTTGTTTGTTTATTTGTGTTCTTTTTGTTTTGTTTTTTTCTTTGTGCATTGTCTTCTGCTCTATCCCTACCTCCTCTTCCCTCCATAACTGAAAGTGTGGGATTTTGTCTTTCTCCAGAACACAAATTCTATCTTTTTTTTTTTTTTTTTTTTTAGAAAAACTGACCATGTTATTTGAAAGAAAGCAATGAGCCATGTGTCTACTGGTTACTTCTTAAAATAACAAATAGAAACTAAGTAATGTAGAAAGAAAAAAGAAAGCATGAAGCACTTGGCTTCTTTTGAAAAATATACACTCAGAGTGTAGAACACCAAATAACTTCCAAAACTGAATAAAAAATAATTCTCATGCTATGCAGTACTTTGTTTTCACCTCCATTTTGTAGCCTAATAATACAACAAGAAAGTGTGTCCTTGAGGAGAATGATTGTCGTACTGGGATCATCCATAAGGATAACTGGAAGGAGCAGCCAGGATCTCCTGACACTTGGATTGATAATCTGTATTGGTCTCACCTAAAAATGCCAGTCCACACGCTCTGTTTATTAAAATTCTTCTTGGTCATGCACTGACCAGTTGCTATTTAGAGGGATTTTGTTTTCGGGAATAAAATTTACTTTAGGCCCTACATTTATTTTTTTTACCTCTTAAATTTTTGTAGCTACTCTTCTGCAAAATGCTTTCTTTTCATGGAACTAAGACAGGCGTCTTACGTTTTACACCTTAAAGCACAGACCGACCCAATTTAGGGAAAACTAAAGAAGGATCTGCAGCTTTCTGATCTGTAACGTGACGAGACTGACTTGCTCAAGGTCATTGCAGAAGGTTGTGAAAGAGCTGGATGTGTAAAAGTGGCTTTCCTGCTCTGCGAGCTGCTGCTTGAACCAGAAGGGCACCTATCCTGGTGCCCGTGTGTCTTCTGTAGAGGCACAAATACAATACCTTGTGTTCTAAATACCACTATAACATGGTTTGCTTGAATATTTAAGGTAAAATAAGCGACTTCGTTGCTGGAAGTGTTTGGTTGGCTGTGTAGCACGTAGGGGCTTGGAAAACTTTGTGGTTGGGGGGGGAGGAAAGCATCCAGGCATGTCTTCAGTTCCCTTTGGCTTTCTTCAGCCCCAGAAAGAGCTTTGTGCCTGAGCAGTGATGCAGAACATCTGATGGGCCTGGTTGTGTCCTAATCTCTCTCCTTTTTTTTTTTTTTTTTTTAATTCCAGTGAATTTTTTTTCTCTCCTTTAAATAGAGATGAAAACAATACTTAGAAAGCAACTGTATTTATGGAGAGTTTTGACACACACCACTGTTTCACATAGCTAGTGTATAGAAAAATGAAGATGCCTGTGTAAAGAATAGTAATTAAACATACACTGGAGATGAGTGTGAACTGCTCCAAGTAGGCAGATAGGTTAAGTTGAATGCTGCTAGCTTTAGATTAATTCCCTTTTGGTTATAGTCTCGGATAAGCCTTATGCCTTATTGCTGAGGGCTGGGAGCGAGGAAAGATTAGCATAGAATATATAAAGAGCTTTAATGATCACTGTGAGTCTTCTTCCAGTTGATTTACTACTTTTTTTTTTTAAACACATCTTTTAGCTGAATCAGTTGTTTGTCATTGTTTTTGGTGAAATCTTTTGCTAGGAGTAAAATGGATGTTTTATTTTGTTTCCTTACACATAAGCTGCCTGACTGTGTTTATAAACACATGTTTTTGCAATGTTTATGCTCACATTTTTAAAAGGGAAAAAAAAAATAAATGGTTGTAAGCAGTTTTGATGTTTCCATGCTGCCAAGTTAAGAAATAACTGCTGCCTGTGACCTTTGCCTTCTGATTAGAAGTGTATAAAGAAGGCCTGGCTTTAGAGCGGGGCTGGATGTGGTGCTGAGTAACTCCTGTGATATTACTGTGATATTTCGCCTTCATTTAAGGCAAGGGAGCACTCCCAGGGTTCTTTCATCAATAACCTTGCAGTTGTGAAGTCAGGCAGGTGGGGATGGAGGTTCTGTCAGCGATAACCCTGCAGCCACGCAGGTGGGGAGGCAGAATCTTGCCTCAGTTCCTGGTGAACTTTATGGAAGTTCCGCGGCGGTTTTAAGGCGCTGGGGGTCTGTTTCTCAGTACAGCCGCAGGCAAAGTACAGATACAAACCATCTGAAAGCGGTGCCGACCTCTGAGGGCTCGGTGGGCAGAAGGTGCGCGGAGGTGTAGCTGGGCCCCAGCCGGGCTTTGTGCGGGGCTCCGGGGCAGGGCGGCCGGGGGCGAGGCCGGGGGCCTGAGGCCGAAACAACAGCGGAGAAACGGGTCCGGGGGAAGCGCATCTCCAGACACCACCCGGGTCAGGCTTGATTTGCGGCTTAGGCGCTTTGAGGAGCGGCTGTCGGGTTGGTAAACAGGAGGCTGCCGGGTGAACCGAACAGAAGGGGGAGATTAGCATATTAATGCGGCGCTCGCTAATCGCCTCCCCTCCCTCCTCCCCGCCTCCCTCTTTCCCCGAGGCAGGAGCACGGGCTGCAGCGCTCGCTCCGCCGCCCGCTCTCGCCCTCCTCGGCACCTCAGCCCCGGGAAAAGGATGGTCCGAGCTTTCCGTCGCCGAGGCGGGAGAAGATGAAGCAGCGGCGCGGCCTCCCCCTCCCCGCGCCGCCTCCCCCGGCGCGCTCCCGGGCCGCGCTCCCGCCGCCCCCGCCGGCAGGTGAAGGCAGCGGAGGGGCCCGGGGAAGGTGAAGCGGAGCTCCCGCCGCTGTACCCGGGGCGGGCAGGCGGCCTCCAGCCTCCTCCCGCCGCGGGACCGCGTCCCGCCCGAGCTCCGCCGCGGGACCTCCTATGCGGAAGCCCGGCCGGGA
>WUAM01000124.1:415588-440458 GCA_024336885.1 Actenoides hombroni
CGCGGGACCTCCTATGCCGAAGCCCGGCCGGGATCTCCCTCCCGGCGCTGGCGTGTATGTGGCTGCTGGAAGCGCCAGGCCCGCAGGCCCCGGAGCCGGCAGGTGCTGCCTGTATGGAGAAGAGCGGCTGTAGCCCTTTCCCGATCTGCTGGGCTAAAGGTACACGTACCCTTCTTTAAAACAGAACGCGTCCCCCGCCCGTTAATTTAGTGGTTTGCCACCTGTGGGTCTGTAGGGTTTTGGGTCCCCCCCCCCCCTTAGCAAATAAAAAAAAGCAAACTAGAAAATAAAACATTTTTTATTCTAGTCATGCACCTGTAATGGGAAGCAGCTCGCAGGGTCTTTCACCTGACAGCTGTAAGGCTTTTTGTTGCGCTTTGCTTTGCTTTTCGGAATTGTTTGAAATGACGGAGTGCTTGAGCTGTTTGATTTTTTTTACTTCCAGTGACGAGAGGATCTGACGGCTTTGGTTTTGATCTTTGTGTGTTTGGAGCTACAGCGAGTGTGATTCTGCTTTCGCTTACCTTTTGGAAGAAGTAGGTTGTCGGGGGCTGGTCGGAGGGAGCGTTTACAGCGGAAGCCTGATACCTTCCTACTCGATGGCTTAGAGGTTGCCACCCCTGTTATTCACCCCCCGAAAAGAGACAATGGCTGGCCACAAAGCCTGCATTTATTACGGCGAGGGGCTTTGACTTGAAATTGAGGCTTAACAATAATTAGATGGATGGGGGAAACTCATTCACATGATTATCTTGACTTGCATCCCGAGACATTCGTATTTATCCTCTTATAATCTAGAAGGTGTGTCGGTGTTGCGGGTAGGAGTGTGTATGTGGAGATACAGTACAGGGGATTAAGCTCAAAATTCTGCTAGTAGAGCAAATCTTCCTTAGATGGAAAACAGCTCTTAAAAGGTTGAGTGGTGCTGCTTGCAAGCATAACTTTCCTCGTGTTCACTTTCACTTCAATGTGCTTTCTTTTTTGGAAGAGAAGCTGGCAGGGAAGTATTGCGTCACCGTGATCTTGGATCTCAGACAGAGGCAGTTACTTCGGGAGTTCAGGGGAAATGGATCTGAACTAAGGACTTGGTAGGAGCAGCTGGTGATGAGTTGTCTTGGAAAAAAACGAACAACCCAGTAAATTTATTCCGAATTTCTATTGTCTCGTTATTTGGATAGCACAGGAAGGAGCATTTAACGCTGTCTTTGTCTTGCATGCTTTCAGCACCTTGCTCGAGTGTTCGGGCTAAACTGGCATTGGCCACACATTAACATGTTACAGGAGCACATCTCGTAGAGATAACTTCAAAAGAAGGAATCGCAGAACTTCCAACACCACGTCCTGGTGATGTCTGATGAAGTTCAGAATCTGTCAGGGGAATAACAGTTCATAAACCAGTGAGTAACAGTAGCTGGAAACAAAGCTTGCAGAAAGCTGTGCTTTGCGTTTAGTAAAAGTTGTTTACCATGAAGGGTAATGGTGCCGCCTACTCGGGCAAGGAAAGCCTGAGATGAAATCTCCCATCTCCCATCTCCTTGGACTGTTGTGAGTGTCAGCAAGGCGGTCCTGCCCAGAGAGTAACTTTGCAATGCAGAGAAGGAAAATCGTCTCAGAGAAGCAGCAAGTTGCCCCCATCTGTTGTTAGCAGGTTAGCGTTGGGGGTATCGGTTTGCTCTGGCACGAGAGGATGGCTACAGCAGGGCTAGCTGGCTAGCTGCTGCTGGCCAAAGGTGGCTGCACCGGGCCACGATGAAAGGTATCGATCCTCCCCGCCACGCACGCTTCAGCGACTAAAATGAATGAAAACAGATCCCACCCTCTGCCCCTGGTCGCCTGTCAAGCGTTCTCAGAAGGTAACTTCAGGGAGGATTGCTTGTCCAGCCTCTCCTGGCCCGGACTGGAGAAGAGCCATGTAATCCCTTTCTGTTCCTGTTGGGGGGTGAAGGGGGACACGGGGAGTTGCGTAAGAGGACTAAGGCACCAGCATCCTCTCGGCTGCCAGTTGCAGGGATTTCTAGAAGAAGCTACATCTCAGCCTCCACACAAATTGGGGACGGATGAGAAATAGCTTGTGCTATACTTGTCATTGAAGGGTGACCGTTCCTTGGTTGATGAGTACTCTGGATACTGTTCACCAGCTTAACCTTAGGGAAATGAAACGGATCTGGCCTACTTTGATAAGAGCTGCGAGATATCTCCAGTCGAAGAAAGGTAATGTATTAATGAGAAGCATTTAGTTTGGATAGCTTTATTCTGGTACTTTGGCTTTTCTGTTAAAACGTCAGGTTACCTGCAGGAAAAGCTGCTAAAACTTTTAAAAGCATTTTATAACGCCTTAAAATGTCATCTTGCTGTATATGGCTTATTATCGGTAACTTACTTCTGAACTGTCTGTTCTCTTTTGTATTGCGACAGATTAAGCTTTGGTTGTGTTGGTTGTGATCTCAGAGCACATGTGTTTGTTCTTTGAACGTGCTTTGAACCAGTCGAGTCTTTGCGTTCCTACGGAGTGTGCTTCTGCCTTATTTTTAGGGTCCTTAAATCTCGAATCTTCAATCTCCTTAGCGATCCTCTGCGATGACCTAATTGCAGCCACCTCTGCGTGCTCTTGTCAGTAGGACTGCATCAAAGAACGAGATAATTGCTTCCTTTACGAGGTATTTTTGTGATCCGTGCTGCAGGTTTTGTGTCCTCTTTATGCCACAGTCCAATCGAAGTGAAGTTACTGGATTCAGTCATTTGAGCCTGGATCTGCGTACGTCAGAGCGCGGAACGTTCTGATTTGCAGAGGAAGTGTGTCTTTTGTTTATTGTCACATTTCTTCTCGGCAAGCAAGGCTGTATTATTTCAGTAGTGATAGGAGTAACCTGAAACTTAAAATCTCTGGTCTTGTGGAATAAATGGCCTCAAGTTCAGTTACAACTTCGGGAGAAGCTGCAGTGGGTGTCTTGGTCCCCAGAAGGCAGGACTCGTTTTCCAGCTTAGCCCTCAACATTTGTGCCAGCATCATACAGGGCTGTTTTCTTTCTGACTGTAACTGTAGACTAGAAAGTAGTCACGGATCGCTAATAACTTCTCTAATCTTTGGCAAGATTATTAATGGCCTAATGTATTGCACTTTGGTTTAGATACTTTTGCTGGTGACCTTTCCCCCCCCCCCCGAGTTTCATGTGGCATGCCATTGTAAGCTTACAAAACAGCTTGGTGGAAGAAATGGGAATGTGACAGGGAAGAGGACAGTTGGATAGCTCTGCTGTGTAGCTGTAAATTACCCACCCCAAGAAGAAGAAAATCTCTTGACTGTCTTCAGTGTGAAGAGCCCTGCTTAATAATTCCTGAACAACAAATGGATGGGATATTAAGTGTATGTTGTGTGAATAGTTAGTGAAGGGGGACCACAGTTCCTGAATTCAGCTGTTCAGGCTAACATGAAGAAGTCTATACTGTCTTAAGATAGTCAAAAAACATGTCTTAATTAAAAAAATCAAACCCAAACCAACCCCCCCAAAAACAACCCCAACAAAAAAAACCCTACAAAATTTTAGCTAGCTCTGTTGTGAAATGTATTTAATCAACTGGGAAGGAGTTTTACCCTATTTATGACAATCTGTTAGTGTTGCAATCTCTTTTTAAAGTGCTAAGCAATTCCAAGTTAACTGTTGAGGGTGTTTTTTTCTGATGAATCCTGCTGTTTCAGGAGGTGTCTTCAGACAGAACCTGCTGGTGAGCTGTTGAGTATAAGGAAGATAGTTATATACATGAAAGTGCAGTGCTGTTTCTCCTTCATCTCCATCTCCTAATGCTCTGCTGTTTTGAAAACAGAAAAATACTGAAGTGATAATTTTCAGTCCAAAACACCCTTAGATTTTCAGGTGATAGGCAATCACTGAAAGGGCCACAGTGGTAGAAACAGAGAAAGGAAAGATGCTGGTATAATGAGGGTAGGCAGGTAAATAGCTTCTAAACCAAGATTTCTTAACTGTTATTTTGCCACAGACACTGTACATAGAACATAAAAAGGTCTGGAAAAGCCAGGGGGGTTTTCTTCTCTTCAGTGTTACAGTGCAGCATGGGGTAGTATGCAGCTATGAGAGTACTGATGCGTTGCCATTAGGGTGATTTGTTTCTTATTCAAAGAGTACTGGGATAGCAGATGAAGCTTGAGATATTTTTACAGAAAAGGAAGGGGATTGTTTTAAGTGCTGCATTCAGGTGCTCCCTCTGTAATGGAGATGTATGATCTTATCAACTGTAGCACCTAGGAGGGAATCGGTGAGCCAGCCTGGAATTAAATTCTGAGCTACCAGGAAAAACTCTAACTTGAGGAAGAAGAAATGTTGTAAATATCCTTTTTAAGATGCATTAGAAAAGGCTGAAGAGCAAAGTGTGGAATTCAGCGTTTGAGAGAACAGTGCATTGATTCAAACTGTGCATTTTTGCTGAAAATTAGCCCAGGAGTCTGGGGCCTTGACAGCTTTCTTATTCACTTGGTTTGAAATTCTTTATCCTAAGTCATACTGTGTCTGTATTTCCTGTATGGCACATGTATATCCAGACATGCACACGGGCAGACTCATCATTCTCCTTACCCAGTTAGCTTGGCAACGCTTGCAGTGTTTCAAAATCAGCATCCTTAGATACTGAAGATGATCAAGATTGATCTCTTCCCTGGTTTTGCATTTTTAGTGAACACAATCCCTTGAGCAACTGCTCCTCATGTGCAGCTAGGAAGGACTGTTGTAATGAAATAAGCTTTTCTGCCTGGTGTTACCTTGGAAAGAAATACATCAGCTGGTCTGAATCCTTCCACTGCCTGACGTGTTGCTTAAAGAGAATAGCTGCAAATTAATTTACTGTAAAAATTTTGGGGTGCCAGCGTGATGTTTGTGGTTTCCATTATTAGTCTGCCCCCTCCCAGTATCCTTTAATTCATGACCTAATAGAGATTTGTTCACAGTAATCTATTAAAAACTGGAGGCATCTTAAATGAATATACTCTCACATTACTGCAGGCAAGCCCCTGCAAGCTACTGAGGTCTATGGAATAGCACTGCAAACAAAAGACAAGCATCAGAAAACATCTTTGTCAGTGTTGTGTGCTACTTAAGCTTGTTTTAACATATCATAAATGTATTCAGTCATGAAGAGTCCAACATCTTGCAAAATAAATGAGATCGCTGTACTGTCTACTGTTGAATCCATGGTGAGAATTAATGGTGCCATTTTTTTTCTGCCGGGTTGTAAAGGACAGGGATTGCCCAGGTTGTGGAGGTAAGTGGTGGTTGGCCAGCACGTAGATGATGCTTTATTTACTGACATGCAGAAAGAGGGTTGGATTTTCATAGAATCACAGAATGGTAGGGGTTGGAAGGGACCTCTGGAGATCGTCAAGTCCAACCCCCCTGCCAGAGCAGGGTCACCCAGGGCAGCCCACACCGAACAGATCTAGGTGGGGCTGGAAAGTCTCCAGAACAGGAGACTCCACAACCTCTCTGGGCAGCCTGTTCCAGGCTCTGTCACCCTCAGAGCAAAGAAGTTTTTCCTCATGTTGAGGTGGAACTTCTTGTGTTCCAGTTTGTGACCATTGCCCCTTGTCCTATCCCAGGGCACCACTAAAAAGAGACCGACCCCTTCTCCTTGACACCCACCCTGCAAATATTTGTAGCCATTGGTAAGATCCCCTCTCAAGTCTTCTCCTGATTAAAGGAATGCAGGTCTCTCAGCCTTTCCTCATCAGAGAGATGTTCCAATCCCTTCATCATACTCGTAGCCTCTGTTGGACTCTCTCCAATATTTCCCTGTCCCTCTTGAACTGGGGAGCCCAGAACTGAACACAACACTCCAGATGTGGTCTCACTAGTGCAGAGTAGAGGGGGAGGAGAACCTCCCTCGACCTACTGGACATACTCTTCTTAATGCCCCCCAGGAGACCTTCTTGGCCACACGGGCACGTTGCTGTCCCATGGAGAACTTAGTGTCCACCAGGACTCCACGGTCATTCGTGGTGGAGCTGCTTTCCAGGAGGTCAACCTCCAACCTGTACTGGTGCCTGAATTATTCCTCCCCAGGTGTAGGACTCTCCACTTGCCCTTGTTGAACTTCATTAGGTTCCCCTTTGCCCAGCTCTCCAGCCTGTCCAGATCTTGCTGACTGGCAGCACAGCCCTTCCTCTTCCGATACCGAATGTAGCTTAACAAAGGTGTTACAAGAAGTATTGCTGGGTGGAATTCAATCCTACTGAGTCATTTCATTGGAAATAATCTGTAAACAAAGTTGTTTTTTTTTTAGTAAGAAAAATTTGTTTCTTTGCCAGAAGAGAGGGTGTTTTACTCCTCCTTCCAAGCACCTTCACTGCTTTCCAAGATAGTGCTTCCCCTACCAATGATTTGAGATCCGTAAAGCTGAGCACCTAGGGGGTTGGGGTTTTTTTATTTCAGCTGGACTCACTCTGCAAATTAGGTATTGTCTCTTGCTTTATTGAGAAAGTTTCTAAGAAAAACCAGGCTTTTTTTCCCGTGCCCTACGTCTCTTCATCTTGAGTAAATAGAGGAAGAACACCAGTGTGTGACCTTCAGTTCTGCCATTACTTGTTACAACTGCTCCCAGCACTGGAAACACCGCAGTGAGGAGCTGCAGAGGGTGTCACGTCAGCAGCTGAAGAGCAGAATAAACTGAAGTGAGGCATTTGGGGCCTGAAAGTTAAACTTTGCCTTCAGTTTGACGTGCTGTAGAAGCCTCTTTTGTCAGAGGAAACCGAATAGTCTTAACTTCTCCCCTACATCCAGTGTTTGGTGGTTCATCTTACGTTAGCTGAATGGGTCTCCAGTTTACTTTCAGAATTGGAAGAGCTACAGGTACAGTAACTTTTAAACTTGTCCAAACCAGTGATGGAAAGCTTTTGCTTCCTGACCTTCTCAACCTAGAAGATGCAGCTCATTTTCACTGTCGTGTTCCGTGCAATGTGTGGCACCCTGTGTTTGTCTGATGGTTAAGGAACAGTGGTGCCTTCCTTTCACTGCGTTCTTTTTTCCTAATGCCTGTCAGAATTTGGCCTAAGCCAGTTCTACCTACAATTGTCAGTAAACCCAGACTTCTTCATTTAAAGGATACTGCTTCTTGATGAAGCTAGACTCGTTACTCTAGTGCCAGTATTTGGTCATGGATTCTCATGCTGGTTGAGTTTCTCCTTTAATAAGCATCTAAAGGTCATTGTAACAAAGAGCTCTTGTCACAGGTAGTTGCAGGGTGACTAATGGTCCATAGTCCTGTTAAATCTTTATTTCTAGGGAGAAGGATGGGGAGGAACTGGATGTATTCCTGAAGCTTTTCAGCTGACATCTGAAGATAAGGAGCAGTAAGATTTAAGCTTTTCTCATAGGCTTCCTGCCATTACATTTGCAGCTCAGCCACGAGCTGTTGTCCTTGATGCTACGAGGAGATACGAGTAGGAGTCGTATTCCTGACATTCTACTGTGTTCAACTCAAAAGAGGGTTTTGTCCAGCCTGTGACGTGATGGTTGGTCAAGATCAACTGAAGAATTGCAACAGAGATACCTCAGAGTAGAGCAGCCTTTGCCCTGGGATGGTAAGGACTGATTCCCATACAGCAGCTTGCATCTCCAGTCTGCTTGAGCAGCAGCTTTTTGTCCATTCAGGAGTCTGACTGCAACAGGCTGGAGTCATACTGGCAGAATGACAAGGTCTGGGGTTTATGGTTGTATTTATGGTTGTGTATGGATGTACCTGTCAAGACAGAAGCATCTGTGTGCTGGAGATACCCAACCCAAGCCTTTCCCAGAGGGCAGAGGTACGGCTCAGACTGCAGGGAGCTGTGTATCCCCCAGCACTCTTGGCAGTGCAGTGCTGGCTGGTGTGCTGCTTTTATCCCATGGCAAAGAAATGGGTGTTTTGCACCCTGACCTGGTCAGCTCTTCTGGGCACAGTGTCCTCTGGCTCAGAGCTGCGATGGGCAGACAGCTTTGGTTCCTGTCAGCTCAGGGTGTTCATCAATTAACTGTGGTTTTAGGCTTTTCTGTATCTTGTTTCTGAATCTATGCTTTTTAATATTAAGGTTGTTTTTTTTCTCTAGTTATGGCAGGACTTAATGCATGGGATTTTCTTACACAGAGGTAGGAGAATGTCATTGCCCTGTTCTTGTTCTGCCCTTGAGGCGAGAGATTTGCTCGGTAGCACTTTTGCTACCAAGTTCCTTCAGCCACTTTGCTTTTACCTTTTTTTCTACATACGTACACACTTTTATAGAGTATATAATACAAGTGTAATAAATGGATACAAGGTACCATTGGTGCTTGGGTGAGGAATTGTTCATTACTTGTTCTTTCTTCCCCAGTTGTTTTGGGAGTTGTATGGGTTCTGGTTTGATGTGATACCCAACACATTTCTTGCTGGTTTTAGGTGCCCCGATCCAGTTTTACTGCCACAAGCCCTCTGACTTGCACGTGGTGCTTCAAGTACCAAGCTTGCACAGCTAAGCATAATTTTCAGTATCTTTTGTCTGGAGGTGCAGTCAGAATTAATGTGGTATCTTGCTCTCGTCCGTCCCAGCTTGCTTCCTGTCAGCACTCTGGATGGGATGTGTTTGCACAGTTTCAACACGCTGTGCCTTGCTGGTGGGAAACAAGGGGTTACAGCCACAGCAGCCCCACTTTCTGTGCCTGTGCTTCCCTGGCAGTTCCTCTGATCAGCTCTCCTGCAGGTCGCTTTCTGAATTTGGACTGTTCAAAGTTCTTATTGTTTGTGCTGAAATTAAACTCTGGAATCTCTTTTAAGCTTCAAAACGGCTCATACCCAAAACTTTGAAGGGGAGATAGTTAATGCTGAAAGTTCTTTCGTGTGAGGGTGACAGGTCACTGGAGTAAGTTACCCAGAGAGGTGGTGGAGGCCCCATCCCTGGAGACATTGAGGCTCTGAGCAGCCTGACCTGGTTGGAGATGTCCCTGCTCATTGCAGGACCAGATGACCTTTAGAGATCCTTTCCAACCCAGTGCATTCCATGGTTCTGTGCTGTTTCTGTGCCTGGTCTGTCCTGCAAGGCAGCAGTGGCTTAGTGATACGAGCAGGGACGAGCTGGTAATAACAATGATCTGAAGTGGGAAACAGGCACACCCTGGGTACACTAAAAGGTCACGTTCGTTTTTCTTGCAGTATGGAATGGGAATAGCTGGGCAAGTGATTCGGTTTGGCTGGAGGTGTGACTAAATAGTGTGGCACCTTGAATCTTGTGGGAAGCTGTGGGCCGGGAGGCCTGTCGCTCACGATGCTGCTGCTCTGGGCAGTGCTGCATTGGGCCCTTCCTAGCAGATTTTACTGGTACAGAGGAAAGAGGAGGGGAAGTAATGTGTATTTAGTATTTCAATAAATACAGTAGATCTAATTAGAAGGTTTTACTCTTTGAATGCTACTTTTTGGGTTTACTGTCTTTATTTATTTTTTTTTTGTACTCTCAGACTTCATCTATTTCTGTTGTTGTTCCTCTCCTCTAGTTAACAACCACAGTGCCCACTGGAAATCTATACTAAGAAGGACTGCTTTATAAGAGAAATTCTTTCCTAACCAGTAACATTTCTGTTTACATTTCCCAGTTAGATGCTAAGTAGAAAATAGTTCCAGTTTCTAAACTGACTGAAAAGTAACAATGATTTCACAAAGTTGATACTGTAGAACAATGATGAAGATAGCTGTAAGCATCTACTCAGTACTTAGCATAGTTTTGGTTGGAAGAGAACTTCAAGATCATCAAATCCAAGCATTGCCCCAGCACTGCCAGGTCACCACTGACCCATGTCCCTCAGCACCACATCTCCATGGCTTTGAAACCCCTCCAGGGATCGTGGAGCCTGGGCAGCCCTTCCAGGGCTTGGAAACCTTTGTGGGGAAGAAATTTTTCCTAATATCCAACCTAAAGCTCCCCTGGTGCAACTTGCAGCTGTTTTCTCTTGTCCTCTCATTCATTACTTGGGAGAACAGACTGACTCCCAGCTCACTGCTTCTTGCAGGGCTTTAGTTGAACAAGTTAAAGTGTAAGAGGTGCCTTAAAGCTTTAAGAGTGAGGAAAGACATGAAAGTAGAGTTAAGAGCTTCATTAATGCTGCAATTAGACACCAGCATCATTTAAATAACAAATGTCAGATACTGACATAAGCAAGAGATCACAGCCTGTTCTTCCTTTCCAAGTCAGGCAGGCTCTTAGCTGATGTGTGAAACCCACCAGCCAACTTCTACTTGCAGAAAATACTGAAACAGAGAATTGCTTTTCTGAAACATGCATAGTTCATCTGTTAAAGGCAAAGGAAAACTAATGGGATTATGTGCCAGTCACTGACCCGGTGTGAGGTTCTTTAAAATGGAACGACTGCTTATGGAGCTGATAGAAATGAATTGGAGGACTTGCTGAACAGAAAGTTTGCAGTAAGTCAAAGATGTGGTTTTAAAAACACAAGCCCAAACAAAACAATGTTTATCCAGCATAGAAGAGCAATGCAGACACTTTGTTTAATCTACATCTATTGCCAATATTTTTATTTTTAAATGTTACAGTTGCAGTCGAGCCCCAGTAAAATAAACCAGGGTTTGGGCTTAGGACTCTGAGGAGCAGGGAAAACTAATCAAAAAGAGGGAGAAATCCTCAAAGTGGAAACTATGTATTTGAAACTGGTTGTAAGATGGGACCCCCCTTAGGTATGTAGTTATGAGTACAGAGGTGTCCAAAATACTAGCTTAAGGATGTTTACAGTCAGATATCTCCAGTTTCTGTACTCACTCATGTAGCTGTGATGGCTTGAGGAGAAGGAGAAATAAAACCAGCTTTGGGACTTGTGCTCTCATCTCTTCTGTCTTCCTTCAGTGTGATACTGGGCAATCCAGAGGCTACCATGAACACGCTGTGTTTGGAGGTGTAAAAAGAAAAGGGCAGGTGGGAGGTAGAAACCCAAACCTCAGCTTCAAGTGGCTTTAAGTGTGTTTGCCCATAGCGTGTGTTTGCAGAGGTCTGTGAGCTGTTGATGATTTATTTCAATGCTTTTTTAGAAAAGAATGAGTCACTGGTGCCTTAAGCCAGTCAGTATTTTCCTGCTTAGTGGTAGGAACATAAAAAAGTTGAGTAAACTTCAAGTCTTTTCAATAACACTCTATTTTGGGGAGTGGGAGCCGTTCCCTTTCGCTGGTGTGGATTTTACCTGGACAGATGATGTGACTGGTATGGTGAATCTTAGTTTTGTTTCCATCTCTGTGGTGTATGTGATGCTTCAGCCCTGAAAGAATCCTGCGAAGCAGGAGTCCATCTGTACATTTTTGTAGCTTATTGCCATACAATTCTCAGAGACAATATTGTTCCTGCCATTCGTTAGACTTCCTTCACTCTGTTTCACATCCCGTCTCTACTCCATTTATTAACGCTGCTCCAGGTCTGTTGGGAATGGAAATAAAAATCCTGTCTTGTTCCTTTCCTTCAATGGGAAAAGTACTTCTTGGAGCAGGCAGTAGATGGGAGATAAGCTGTTACCCTCCTGTTCCTGCGAGGACAGTGATTACCTTACTGTAATGCAATAAAGTCGCTCATAAAAAGTGTCCTTCGTGGCTGACTGCAGGGTTTGCCATGTTTGTAGGACCCAGCCTTTTCAGGTGTGGAACACTTCCTCCTTCCTTATCTGTGTGCACGTAGCTATTCCAGGGCTTATCACCTGGCCACAAATGTACACCCAAATCTGCTCTTCTGCTGGGAATCCAGGGGTGGGATGGTCTCTGCTGTGCGGAACAAATGCCATCCCGAAGAAGGGTGGATCCTGAGCACTTTCTGGTGGTGATTGGTTAATTGTGGCCTATGTTTTCTTTGACATTGATGGTACAGGGTCATTTGGCACTGAATTTTTAGATGGACTGTTATTTCTGGCTTTGATTACTACTTCTCTGTGTTCTTTTCCCTTTCCTAGGACTCCTTTCAGGACGCAGAGGTGATGTTTGTTTTCTCGCTGGGAACTGGTTTGTTTAGCATGAAAGAGTAGATGGTATGACTGTTACAATAACTTGATTTCAAAATTCAGAGCTTTCTGTCAAAACAGCATGTTCTTAGGAAGATCCCCAACATAATTTCTTAGATCTCTAATCTTAATTTTGTCACATTAAAACGAAACAATCAAGTAATTTAAGCCTCTCCTGCAAGATGTCCTGGAAGAAATGGCAAAGCCCATCCAAAAGAATTTCTTTGTAAATGCCTTTGTTAAATACCTTATAAACCAAACTAAAACATCAAGGGAAATCTGTCAGTTTAAGGCTGAATTGAGTATGTTCTGGGCAGTATCATATCATCTTTTTTTAAAATTGAGCTCTGAAAGAACAAATCCAGGTCTAAAATTACATCTGGCAAACGAGGAATAAAGTATTTGTTGGGTTTTTTTTTCCCTGTATATTTTATTTGATTCATAAAAGCCACAACTCTGAATTTACTGTTTTAATATCAAGTATTTTACAGGTGACAGAAGATTAAATCATTGAAGGCAGACACACCAGTGAAATACTTGAAAAAACCCACCTTTTAAAAATTCCTCTCATTTTAATACTGCTAAAAGCAGTGGATTGCTGTGTGCAAGGGAAAACGGACGAGATGTTTCTAACAGAGAACCTCGTACATCATAAATGTGAAGCAAATAGAAACCCAAACAAGTTTTTGTTTGGTTATGGGAATCTGTTGTCTTTGTCTCTGAAATCTTTGAGCTGTGAGTTTATGTTAATTAAAAAACGTTTCTTTACGTTAATTTAAGAAAACTCTCTGTTCCTGACGATTTTTTTCTTACAGAAACATGCTTTTCATGTGTATCTCACTTCTACTATGAAGTACAGCACTGAAACTGCCTGTGCAGCTCAAGTTCTTGCCCTGAAAAATACTTTTTTTTCCCAAGAAAAGTGAAACCAGGGATGTTTTCAGTCTATTAACAGACCTCTTAACCGAGGAATTAGCGTTGCATGCTAATGAATTAGAATGTGCTCTTTCTCCGGAAAACTTACTAAATGTGTAACCTTTCAGTAAGTGAAAGATGGTGCCTTGGGGGTGTTTGTTTAGGGGGTTGGCCTTTTCTTTCCTTGAAGGGATAATCTGCAGTGTCTCATCAAGCATGCTGCTCGGTACTCCCAGCTATATTAGCAAAATATTCCTCTCCGCGCTCTTTAAAGTGGGAAAATGAATTTCCTTCTGGAGTGTGAAAATAATCTGCAATTTATTGCTAAGGAGCGAATCTTGTTAACTCTTAAATGTCTTAAATTTTGCATTTGCCTTCCTTGTAGGAAGTGCATTGGCACTGCAGCTCCCAAAGCCCGGCAGCAGAGCCAGATGTTCGCTTGGTCCCGCAAGGACAGTTGCCCAGGTGGAACAAGAAGGTGCTTGAAGCCTGAAAAGCTCTGCTTTGGGCTCTTGGCTTCTCTTACCACCTCCTTTTGGTGTCCATCATCCCTCTGAGTGGTGTTGTCTTTGACAGAACAATATAGCTGTGTTTTGAGTGAGTTTTTCCCTTGGACTGCCTGTCACCTGTGAAGCTCGCTTCACTGGCTCGGAGAAATAATCTGCAGCTGGTATAAAAGCAATGGAATCATGTTGCAGATCAATGCTGAGCATCTTTAAAACCATACTTTGACATCTACAAAATGCTTGGAAATATTCGAGGTTGGAGGGTGCGGGGGCCTAGTTCAGATTAACCCTTTTTCCTTACAACTCATTGTTCTATCCTATTCAGATGGTCTCTGGCCATCTTGTAACAGGTAATGTGTTTTACCACCTTTTTAAACTCTCCTTCCTGGCTGAAGGTCTGTAGATGGTGCCATGATAGTCAACCATCAGATGCTTTGTTGACTTTGGTGCAAATTGCAGGTGCTCAGCACCGCCTGCCTTGGATCAGATGCAAACAAGCCTTGCTGGTCTGTCCCCTGTCTCAGGAATTCCATCAACTTCTGCCCCTGTCCACATTACTGAAATGAAGCAGTTCATTGGTAAGAATGTCTTGAATGGTAAAACCTGCTCTAGTACCAGAAAGAGCACAAACGTGTTCAATATTTCCATGCATGTTGCAGTAACATCAGAGTGCATTTTGCAAAACAGAGCATCAGTTTATTTATTTATTTAAAAATGCTATTTTCTCAGAAGCTAGTTGTGTCTCAGCACACTGGATACTAGAGCAGCTGTAAGTGTGCTGTTTACAAACACTCCAAACCCACACATCACTTACACGATCAGTTTCTTGTATTGCTCCCTTGTCAGGAAATACAAGAATAATCCCCAATTAATGGTAAGCAATTATTGTATGCCCAAGGCCTTAAATCTAGTAATTATGTATAAACTTTTGAAAGCCTTATTATAGGAAAAAATACTTTGAGGTTCAGCAAAGCCATTACTGTAAAAAACCATTATTTTTCTGTATTAAGATGTAACAAATCTACAGTTTGATTTTATTTAGTATGTAGGGTAAGGAGTAGAGATAGCATAGGTCTGTCGGTGACCTAAAGAACTGCTCATCTTTATTATGAAGGAGATGTTCATAGGAGCTTTGTAGATCCTTCCTGATGAGGTAGGTGAGGCACAGGAAGGGGAATGTTACTTCCACCTGCTCTGCTCTGGGTTTTGAACCTGCTGCTGAACACGAGAAAAGTTCACTCAACTTGCCTCAAAGATACTCCTTGTTTTGCTGAGCAGCTCCTCCCTGTTCTAGCTTTGTATTTGTTCCTTCTTCTGTCCACTCTGACACTTCCTGGATATTTCTTTACGTGGTTTCAGTATGTTACTATTAAAGGTTCTTGGCCTCTTTTTCAGATCTGTCCATTTAGTTGGTCAAACTTACCTGGGTCCCAGCTAATAGTTGATAAATATCTCTAAAGGAAGAGGGGGGGGGGACTTAAGCTTGAGCTTGAAAATGACACTTGTATTTTTAAGATCAGTGTTGTAACCAAATTATATTTGCCTTCCTTAATAATTACACTGAAAGAGTTCCTGTTCTTCTACAAGTGCTCTACACTCCCTGCTGCTGCTTTATTCACCCCTCTCTTTCCCAGGTATTGAAAAATCAGTAAATGCTGTTGAAGAGTTTGGCATTGGAATCTCAGAGTTGTCAGACTTGAACTGCAAATCATTTCTGCAGCTGTACTGAAAAAAAAAAAAAGCAATTTCACCTGTATGAAACTCACTCATTTCTCCAGCCTTTTTGTAAGTGCAGAGGGAGATGGTTTCTATCTCCCATGAATGTATTTATTACACCACTACCCCCCTGTCCCCCAGAGATAACCCAAGAAGAGCCCTGAGCCAGTCTACCAGCTGAGAGAGCTGCCAAAGGGAAGGCAGCTCCTCCCTGGTACTGGCCCCAGGCTCTTGCTATTTGTGAGGGCTCCAGAGCTTTGTAGACCTCTTCTTGAGCCATCTCACCCCGGTGAAATGGACCTCCCTCTGAAGAGCCCCAAACAAACCAAAAGTAAACCCTCACGGAAACCAGAATAAAAAAGAAGCCTGGAGTGTTGTCTTTTGTCTCTAATAAGGAAAAGTAGCTCAAAAAACTGTTCTAAGACTCAGCAGGAGGCCACAGAAGGGAAGCAAGGGCTGTGTAGTCGGGCAGAGGGGATGAGGAAATGCTTGGCAGGGAGGAAGGAGTAGCAAGCTCCGCAGCTCTGGCAGCAGCAAGGACAAATTGGTTATATTAAGTTGATTCAACAGCCTGTGGTGACAACTTACTTGCCTTTGAAAAATTAGCTCAGCCCTCCGGGTAGATATATTCTTCAGGAATAAACATATTTCAATTCTGTGGCTTCTTACGGAGGCAGAGCTGAGAAAACAGACCAGTTCTTGTCATGATGTTTGAACAGTAAACTGCACGTGAGAACCTGAACTGCGTGCAGTGGAGTATTTGACATTCTTGACAAAAAACTGAAAATACTGAATGAGTGATGGGAAATGGTTTGGAGTTTTTTTTAACATATTTATATGAAGCCTTATAAGGATCTGAATATACACGTAGGCTCTTCTGATGCATTCCCAGAGGTGCTTTTCTCTAGGATTGTTTAATTTTCTGATATGATCTATGCAAGAAAATCATCAATGTTTTACTCTCTTTCTGTTCTGACTCCATGTCAGTAATTTCCAAACCTTGAGATCATCTGCTGGCAGCTGTTGACTTGATGAATGTATTGGTCAAAACATGAGGTCTGGGGAAAGCTCTCAAAGCTGTGAGATATCTGTGTGTTCATCTGCACTTTCTGCAGCTACTAAGGGTCATATTTCAGCTTCAACAGTAGAAGCAAAAGGTGAAGCTTTTAGGGACGTTCTTAACGTGCAAGTATTGGATCAGTGGTGCACTCTCCTTGACAGCATCTCCTACTTGTGACTCTTCCAGGAGACCACGTGAGCATGGCTGTTGTCTGCTGTCCATCCTTGTGTTTCTTCAGCATCCACTGCCTTAGAGACTTCCAGAGTCATAATATCCATCCATGCACCCCCCTGTCTATACCTTTCTGGGTTTGCTGCTACCATCTGTCCACAGTCCTCTGGCCACTACTGTTTAGCAAAGGTCTTTTGACTGAAAAGAATCAGGGGATTAGTTTAGGGTTCAGTTTATCCATCATCATGGATTTTGTAACTATGGATCAGGGTCCCTGCTGGAGTCTCAGCTGGTTTTAGGTTCCCCTCACACGGCTGCTGCTCTGCCCCTTAAGCCTTTTAGTTGCACTTCTCTGGACTTTCTGGGCAGTGCTCAAGATGTGGTGGAACTTCCATTGACTTTTCTACTCTGCTGCACCTCGTGGTTTAAATAGAATAAACTTAATGCAGTTTACTACTGGCAAGGGGTTGTATGGTGCTGAAGGGATTGAACACCCACCCCTTGCCTTCAGCGAGCACTGACAGAACCTCTTCCAAGTTACAGAGACCCAGTTTTAGGCTAAAATTAACAGTGCCATGAAAAACTGTATCCTCCAGTTGGAATATTTAATAAAAAACAATTACAAGTGTTTAAGTAGTGCCCCCAAACTGTTATTTTTGTGAGTTCTAATAGGGATTGAAGGCAGATTGGGTCGGTAGCTCTGTGTGTCTCGTTTGTGGAACACCAGCTTCATTTATTGCCAATGGTCAGATACCGTGTGTCTCATCCCTGTGTGGTGAGGGATTGATTCCCTCTTTCCAGAGAAATAACTGAATACAGTAAAAAGACACTGCAGAGTAACAGTTTCATATTCGAGTCCTCTTAACGCTGTGATCAAATATAGAATTGTTAAAAGTCAGAGGTTTGGTGGTTTATGGGTTGGGGGTTTTTTGTGTGATGGTTTTTGTGGGGTGGTCGGGTTTTATTAAACAGTCTTGAAATGGGCCATACATCTGCTTCCAGCCTGACTTTGGACTACAGCACTGACACTTCCTAGTCATCTGGGTGCATGCTTGGGCTTCTGCCTGTTTCATGACCATGTCAGCATAGGAATCCTGGAGGTTACCAACAGATTTCCTACTGGGCATTATGCCTTTGACTTGACCGTGAAATCAGAAGCCACATCTGAAAAAGTATTTCTTCTTTTCTTAGAGGAATTAAGCTAATTCTGCTCGTTCCTGTCTTTGGGAGCTGTAGATGGAGAGCTTTGGAGAAACAAATGTGTGTAAGAATGATGTGGCTGATGCTTAGGTCCTCAGACAGCATAGAGTGTTGAGCTCTTGGGGAGCCAAGAGCTTTGATTCTTAAGGGGATCCAAGGGAGTATCACCCCTTATCTGCTCTTCAAGATCTTACATGAGGATGCAGGGAGATGTGTGATACATGCCTAGTTTTGGGACTGCAGCTATAAAAATCACTGCTTTTGTGTCTGTGTGGATTAGCATAGTCTCAAAAATCTTCTACTTAGGAGAATTTTTATGGTCAGCTCACACTGAACTTTAATTCCTTGAATAAGAGTCACTTTTTTTTTTCATTTTTACCTATATACCAGGGGCTGCAATTGCTGGCTTTGGAAAACACTTGAGCCAGAACAGGCTGAAGTAAAACTTTTTACAGGTCATTGGATTTTGTAACAGACCATTGTCGTGCAGGGCAACAGCCCACTGGTGTCATGTGCTCTGCTCCTCTGGAGCACTGAAGTGCTTCTTATCTGATGTGTGGCTTCCACCTTCAAACTGTGTTAAGGGGGATTAAAAATGAAAAGCCTGTACAGTCGAATGTTTTGAAATGCAGGACTGGGGTGGTATTATTCAGTAATGTAAAACTAAAACTAGGAAGGGCAGGCTTGAAATCCAACAGTGGCCGAAGCCAAACGTGTGAAGCTGTGGTAGTGCAGAGCCAGAACACCTGACTGCTTTCCTTACCTGCCACTGCTTTCAGGCACTTGGAGGTTTTAATTCCTTATCACCAATTCTAGTTAGTTTTTACCATTCTGGAAAGACAGTAAACTCTCACTGTTTCTGTTGTAAAGCTGTTGACAAGAAGAGCTTGTGCTGCGCAGGGCCTCCATAGAGCAATGTTTAATAGAATGATAGAATGGTTTGGGTTGGAAGGGACCTTTCAAGGTCAGCTAGTCCAACCCCAGCTAGTCCAACCCCCCTGCAGGGAGCAGGGACATCTGGGACTGGTGCAGGTTGCTCAGAACCCCGTCCAACCTGACCATGAATGTTTCCAGGGATGGGGTTTCTGCCACCTCTCTGGGCAACACGTGCCAGTGTTTCACCACCTTCACAGTAAAAAGAGTCAGTGAGTAGAATCAGAAAAGATTCCTTGAACTCGCAGGGCTTACTTCTGTGTCTTTTTTTGATGTTCCTAGGAAGGGCTGCTCCCAACCACTACTGCAGCTTCAAACCAGATGGAATTTTATCGTCACCTTTGCTTTGAAAATACAGCATTCTTAATTGCTTCTTTCTGTGCCTCTTTCTTTTTAAGAAAACCCCACCACTGTAATGCTTTACAACTTGCTAAAGAATTTCCAAAGGTCAGGGACAGAAGATGTGAGGGGGGGTCAGTGTTTACTCAGATTTCAGCGGTGCCGGGGGACCAGAGTTAAGGTTCCAAGTGCTGTTGAGAAATGAGGCAAGTCTCTAGCTGGACACCTCGTTCTAATTAAAGCACACGCAGACATCGATTTTCTTCTATTCCCAACAGAATGGATTTTATTTTTTTTCCTCATCATTACCTTTTCTTAATATTAAAAATAGAAATTGGTGCCAACTCAAAAGGGAATTGCTGGTAGCGCAGATTATGCAACAGTCCAAGGAAACTGGGTTAAACTGAAGGTTTCAGGTACCCCAGGACTTCAGTCTTGTGTGATTCTTAGTGAGAAGGATGGATGCTGTTATGAACCTGGCAGGATGGTTGAAGTGCAAGACATCTTGGTAAATTTGAATTGCTGCTTCACAGTACCAGTAAGTTCAGCCACTTGTCAGTACTCTGAACTTTTTCTCCCTCTCTTTGTCCCAGGTGCAGGGACAATATAACCCAAATAACAGGCCACTGCTTCTGCCCCAGTTACCAAAAGTGACAGAAGTCCTTAAGACAGCCCGCATCCCTAGCAGCTGTAGGTGGAATATGCCTCTGTTTCACTCAGTTTAGGTGATACATGTAATTATTCAGTTATTTTTGCCAAGATGTGCTGGCCTTGTGTTTAACAGACCCAAGGTCATCATATTGCTGTGGTCCCTGTGGGTCTTGTAGGTCACACTTCCTCTGAATTCCTCCTTCCTGCCCTCCTGAATGTTTAAATTACTAAAATTGAAATAAGTTTTCTCATGTTGGCAACCTGCATTGCTAAACTTGTTTGAACTCTGGTCTCCGTTATCTTCTTGGGTTGATTTTTCTGGTGTAGTTCTAAAACACTTAAAGAAAAGCTATACATGTCTGCTTTGGAACTGTATTGAGTTAGCAACTGTTGAGGCAGCGTTCTCTGGGGGGGAGACAATGTCTTCAGAGTGACACTGACTTTTCTTAGAAGAAACATGTCTTTTAAGTGCTGCTGAGAAGGATTTTAGCAAGTCGTGCACTTCATGTCCAACAGCAAACGGTGGGACCAGAACTTATGATATCTATCTATCTATCTATCTATCTATCTATCTATCTATCTATCTATCTATCTATCTATCTATCTATCCATCTATCTATCTATCCATCTATCTATCTATCTATCTATCTATCTTACCCTTAGCATCTCATTGACATTCACTTAAGGTCACATGCAAAGGCAAAACCACAACTTTGCCTTTAAAATTGAAATTATTTTTCTTTCATACTAAGGAAAAAGAATAATTACAAGAATGAAAACAAGACAAATTTTCAACAAAAGTGGAATAAAGTGTGTAGGATGGTTCTTCCATGTCTGACATACCTGGATGGATACTAATCTTCTAGGGTGCTTCTCTATCTATCATCTACAGAAAAAAAAAAATACCACCACCTTATTTCTGTTACATCTAACAAGTAAGTCAAACTACCAGTTAGGTAATTCTGAAAGCCCTGACATAGTGGCTTTTGTTAATTTCAAACATTTCCCAAGAGCACAGGCTGATAAACCAATACAGACAAACATTGATTATATGTTTTTGATTATCTAAATATGTTTTATATTTCCCTTAACAATATAGTTGTAAGCTAAATGCTTATTTTTAACATCAAATAAATTAAAATGATGTTAAATTTATAGTTTAAAAAAATTTATTACCTTTTTATGACAAGGTAATAGGTTAAAAACTTCCAGCAGTTCTCTGCCATGTGCTATTAAGGTAAATCAAACCAAAGAGTATTTTTTCTTGAAAACTGAAGATTCAAGTAATTCAGTAATAAATACTGTCTCAAAGCTTGACTTATCCTGACATTTATGTTTGCTTTTATCCAGACTCTGTGAAGTACTGAAAAAGTCTAGGGCTAAGGCTGTCAATGAGACTATTGATCTTGAGGGTGTAACTTAAAACATTTTAGGCTTGTCATGACTGCTTTTTAGTGGGCTTTTCTTGTAATGTCTGCCCATGCATGCTTTTAAGATACTTCAGAAAGAGGAGAGTGACTGGTCATGGAATTCAGCTAAAAGAGCTGGCAGTGTGGAAGCAGCCTTGGAAGGTATTTGAAAACTTTTTTTTAAAACAGGCACCTTCGAGCCATTTAGTCTTGTGTTCCTGAATCCATAAATGTATAAAGCCCCTAGCTGCTTTTAAAACCTGTGGCTATGGATTTGAGTCTTGAGTCCTCTGGGAAGGTTCTTCTTCCAGCAAGGGCAGAAAGCAGAATATTAGGGCAGGCATTAAGGCAATCAAGCAAATTGTTTGTACTACTCTTAGCCCACCATAGAAAATGCCAAGGAAAATGAAACAAACCATACCAAAACCACACCACCACCCCTGTCCCTAGCCAGTTTGCTTTTTTCCTACCATGTTTCTTATCAGTCTTCTGCAGAGACTCTAAAGCTCTTATCTTGATAGGCTCGATTACCAAGCTGATCTCCTCTCCATGAGGAATAGGAATCAAACAATGTTTTCCACTGTCAGGAAACTATACATTCCCAGTCCAGATAATTCAATTAATAGAATATCTCCTCTCCATCCCAGCTCTCCTGTCATCCTTTCTCTGCCTCCTTACCCATCCCCCACTTAATTCCTATGCTTTAATACCATCTAAGAGTCCTTAGCGAGAAGAGGATCTGCTTGCTATGCAGGTGCAAGTTTTCAGCACCACAGCACAACAGCAATACCACCCCTTTCTGCCCTCCTCAGGGCTTCTCTTTGTGAACCACTTTTTCTTTTTCTTCCTTTTCAGCTCCATGCTGAACAACACCATGCAGCTAATCTGATTATGCTAATTTGTACTTCATGAACCCAAAGACTGTAAGGGGATCTTTGGAGGGTGAGCTAGGCTGGGGATGAGGGTGGTGAGGACAGGAGAGAGGGTATGGGAGGGAAGGCCTAGACAATGGGTTCAAGTCAGTTAACAGAAAAAGCCGTCTGTATTGTCAAATAAAGTACACTCCGGGTAACCCCTTGCTGCTCTTGACAATTTAGTGTCCCAAACTGGCCTGCGCTACTGAGCAGAAAAGGGAGCATGGAGAATATACAATGAAGCAGCACAATGAGAAGTCTGTTTCCTGTTGAACACTTCTTTTCTTTCTCCTTAACTAATCCTTCCCAGAATCTAGTAGTTGAAGTATGGTCCACAAATTGTTTGTCAGATGGTAGCTATGGCACTAGACAGCATCTGAGCACATACAACATCATCTGTCCAACTAGACTAACACTGCACTTGAAATTTATTGAATAATGGGCAGTGACTTTGCACACACACAACTTTAAATATGGACCCACCCCCTCTGAAGGAGCTGACAGTGTTCCCAGCCTGGTTTTGCCAACATCACCTTTGCTACAGCTGGAATTAGTCAGGAAGCAGTCCTGAGAGAAAACATATAAAGGGTATGTAAAAAATTATCAACCCTATGGTAGAGTTTTGGCAATCACAGAATCATTTGCATTGGCAGGAACCACTTTGGATCATCTGGTCCACCCCCCCAGTAAAGTCATGTCACCTAGAGCTGACTGCCCAGGACTGTGACCAGTCAAATTTTGAATGTAGCCACAGATGGAGACCCCACTACCTCTATGGGAAACCCATTCCTGTGTTTGACCACCTTCAGAACAGAAAAGCGCTCTTTTGGAGTTCAGATGGATTTTCATGTTTTTTAATTTGTGTCCATTGCCTCTTCTCCAGTCAGAGGACACCCTTGAGAAGAGTCTGGCTCCCTATATGCCATTCACTCCCAACACATATTGGTACACACTGAGAAGCTTCCCTTCAGCCACCTCTTCTCCCAGCTGAACGGTCCTATCTCTCTCAGCCTCCCCTCCTATGAAAGACGTCCCAGTCCTGTAATCATCCTTGTGGCTCTCCACTGGACTTGCTCCAGTAAGTCCATGTCTCTCTCGTATTCAGAAGCCCAGAACTGGACACAGCACTCCAGGTGTCACCTCACCAGTACTGAAGAGATGGGATGGATCATCTCCCTTGACCTGCTTTTCCTCAGGATACTGGTAGCAGTGTAGGATCAAGACTGAGCCTTGGTCTGAGCTGGTTCCAGGGATGGTGTCTGTGAGCACTTTACCACTGCCTGTGCCAAGTGTATTTGTCACAAACTAGAAGTACATTTTGTCCTTCAAACTGGAAATTGTTGGAAGGAAGCACATTGTTTCTACACGTAATAAAAGGACTGCCTACATGCACATGCCTGCAAAGATTACAAGAGAGAGAAGGGGGCATTACAACACTTCCAGAAAGAGATGGTCCTGAACTTGTTGTCCCTAAAATTCTGGTGAACATTGCTTAGAAACCAAAGGCAATATGGGGAAATAGTAATGATTTCCATAATGTTTGGTTTTTGTTCTGTGCTCCGTTCAGACATAAATTCAGAAGGTTAGTTTCTGAGAAACAATTCCTGCCCCTGGTGAAAATAAATCATTTGTTACTGAGAGGGAAAAGGAGAGATGGAAGGAAGACACTTGCTCTGCACTGCATCTTAAATAGGACATCTCCCCTTTCTCGAGCAGAGCAGACTATTTGTTCAAGTCTGCATCCCTCAGCAGAATATTTCAGGACACCATTTTATGAAAGCAAACGTAGGAGGAAAAATGACTGTCTTAAAGCTGTCATCTCAAGCCCAGTCTCAGGTTCAGCAGTATTTGCATTATGTTTCAGAGAGGGGATTACATGTAGTTTGTTTAACAGGGTAGAAAACACACAGTATCTTGCCAGCATTGCTCTCCTACAGCTGAGATCTCATTTGCTGAATGTGCAGTGTATTACAACGTATCTAACAAAACTACCTCTAAATAACACTCTGAGTGGAGTGACCACACAAAAGACAAGAAAAAAAAAATCAGAAATGTTAGAACAATTTAAATTGCAGAGTATGTTTTTTTGCAATTATCACATGCTGGTTGGAGCCTCTATGTTCATAATATGCATGGAAATGTCTTTTGCTTTCCTTATTTTTTCTGGGAAGTAGGGAAGCTACTAGATGTGAGCCAAACCAAACAGGGTTTATGTGAACTGTGCTACATTATACATACATCTGATTAAAAATATAGCTTTAAATCTGAGACAATCAGTAATCCGAGATGCTATGTTCCCTGCAGGCCAGATTCTTGAAGGTACTGGAACATCTAAAATCCACTGATATCTAATGAACTTTAAAGACCTGGGCTTTTGCTGACTGATGCTTCTAATAGAAACAATCCATGCATGCAGGACTTACTGCACAGGAGTAATTTGAAGCATGGTGATTTGTATTGTATGAGGTCTTACTGTATCCTTTTCTTCCCTCCCACAGCAGGTATTGAGTGGGATCAGACTGGAGAGGCTGACAAAACACAGAGGTTGAGCTAAACAGAGTAAGCAGCATGATCTAGAGGAGAAGGTCTTGCTCTGTCACACTTCAGCAATCAAATTCATAGAAAAAAAAAAAGGGAAAGGAGAAAGGAAGGAGAAAGGAGAAAGGAGAAGAAAGGAGAAAGGAGAAAGGAGAAAGGAGAAAGGAGAAGGTGAGGTAGTGGAGGAAGATTGTGGAAAAGAGGTGAAATACAAAGTTGGAAGATATGCAGAGGTGAAGGTGAGTCCAGAGTATATGAGCGTTCACTGAAAGCATGCACGAGTAAGGTGACTAAGATAGGATGAACAGACAGATTTTCAGAGAGAGGTGGAAGACTGAGAGATGTACTACACCCTGACTAAATATTCAGGATGGTATGGAAAAAGCAAGAAAATCAGGAAAACTGGGACTGTGATAATAACTGAGGAGTGACACTGAAATAAATAGGCAAGGTTAATGAACATATGATGCTGGAGAGAGACAACATAGAAGAGCCAAAGGAAAAGGCTGTCTGAAACAAGCT
>WUAM01000124.1:440558-462048 GCA_024336885.1 Actenoides hombroni
CTATCTGTCTATCCATCTATCTGTCTATCCATCTATCTGTCTATCCATCTATCTGTCTATCCATCTATCTGTCTATCTAATCCTCTCTCTATCTCTCTATATCTCTCAGGAGATGACATACCAAAAGCCAACAGTATGCTGACTCTTGGCACAGGCTCCTGAAAACACCAGCTTTGTCACGGGGAAGATAGATAAAATGGTACTTAATGTCCTTATTTCTGAGAGGTTGAGATAGTCAATATTTGCAAGGTGAGCGAGAGCAGGATTTCATACAAGCTGTGAAAATGGATTGAGCTTGAAATCCATGAGATGTTTACCATCTGATGTGAGAGAAATTATGGATGGCTCTAAGGAATTTAGAGTGTGAAATAAATACTTAATTTAATCTTAATCACCAAATCAGAAACCCGCTGAGGTTGGAAGGGACCTGGGGAGATAGTTTGGTCCAACCCTTCTGCTCCGAGCAGCATCAGCTACAGCAGCTTGTTCAGGGCTGTGTCCAGTCCTGGTTGGAGTGTGTCCCTGGGTGGGGAATCCACAACTTCTCTGGGTAGCTTGGTGCAGTGTTCACCCACCCATGGAGTGCAAAAGCTTTCTCTTAAATTGGAATTCACATTTGTCACTTTATGCCCATTGCCTTGTGTCCTCACTGGACATCACTGGGAACTGAGATGGAACTGGGAACTGTCTCTGTCTTTACTGGTATCTACACACAAGATCCTCCTGAGCCAAGATCCTCCTCAGCCATCTTCTCACTCTCCAGGCAAACCATCCCAGCTCTCTCAGCCTCTCCTTGTTTGAGAAGAGCTCAGATCCTCAGCATTGTCTTCGTGGTTCTTCATTGGACTGTCTCCATTATGTCCATGTCTCTCGTGCTGGGGACCCCAGCACTGGGCACAGCACTCCCAATGCACCTCACCAGTGCTGGCTAAAGGGAAGCATCACCTCCCTCAAGCTGCTGGGAGTGATCTTCTGCCCAGTGCAGCCCAGGAGTCTGGTGGGCACCTTTGCTGCAAGGGCATGGTGCTGGCTCATGGTTGGCTTGTTGCCCACCAAGACCTCTAGGTCCTTCTGGGTAAAGCAGCATTGTTTATTGAGGACACAAGTAACCTAAAGGCTTCTATTTTTAATATTTTTTTTTTATAACTTTAATATTTTTAAGTATTTTAAGTCTTGTAGAATTATTACACCGGGACCAGTGAACAAAATGAGCTCTGAATTTTTATTGTATTTTTAATAGAATCTCTTAATTTTTAATAGATTTCGTAGATTCTTACAGATTTTTATAGGTTTGAATTGAGATGGACCAAGCTAATTTGCAGCAATGTGACCTGGAAGGGGCTTTTGCTCAGAGATGTTGGAGAGGGGGATCAGAATATGGAGGTTGGGAAACACTACAAAACGTCATGGTACCTACAAAGGACAACATGAAGTCACAGTGTGAATGATTACAGCTTGGTTTCTCGTAAGGTGAACTTAACTAATGCTGTGTCGTTGGCCATCTGCCAATGCTGCTGTGAGGACCAGGTTTGTTTATTTTTTTTTATGACTTATTTTTTGATGTATTATCAAACTGCTAAGGGTGAAGATGTTGCTGGCATTGGAACGATTTCCTTTGTGAAAAAGGAGTGTGAGTCTGCTTCAGCTTTTCCATCAGCTTCTTAATTAATTTTTAGTGAAGCGATTTAAGTATTTTTAAAATGATTTTTAGGATTTAGTTTCTGAGTACTTGGAGCTGGTAGCGAAAGGTGACCTGGAACTTTGATGGTGCCCCTGGAAGTTGTAATAGTGACTTTGCTCCTGCTGTAGTTAGTGCGTGTGTGGAACGTGCCGTGCTCGTCAGATGGGTCAGCAGGAGTCACCTTGAGCAGCGAATAACTTCTACAGGGATTCAGTTGATCTCATCATTTGATGGGTTTTGAGAAAATAAACTAACTTTTGTACTATTTCCCACATGTAACTGGTACCTAAGTAACGAAAATGGCAGATCTACAAAGCTAGAAAGGATGTAGAGAAGGTGAACTGTGCTTTCCTGGGATGGATTTGAGAAGCTGTGAAGCTCAGTGTTAGTTTTATTTTGTTGCTGTTTTTTGAGGTTTTCTGAAGAGCTTTACCTCCTCATCTTCTTTAACTGTCTCCTGCACACTTTCATAAACCTCAGGTACTCTGCCAGAGTGGAGCAAATCACCTGAACCATGTCACACATCCCAGGCTGGTGACAACTGCAGCCTCTTGGCAGCCCCACTGAATGTCACCAGGCCGGGGTTGGTTTGCTTCGCTTCTCCCCTCGAGCTTAAAATAAAGTCTTTACAGCACTGAGGAATACTGGGCTTCCTCTAGGGTTGTGAACGTTGGGAGAACAATAGCAAAAAGGGGCAGCTGGGACACAGCTGAGCAGCCAAACACCTCAGACCACACTCGACGTTTAGATCGTTAGTCTGGATGTGCCCCAGCTTCTCTTTCGCTGCTATATCCAATAAACCACAGCACAACTAAGTCTTCATACACAACGTAGAATCATACAGGGCTTTGAGATGGGAGGGACCTTGAAAGGTCATCTTCTCCACCCGCCCTGCCATGGGCAGGGACATCTTTTACTGGAACAGGCTGCTCGGGTTGCCTTGTCCAACCTTTGCATACTTCTTGGTGATGGGGCAGGTGCAGGTTAACCTGCTCTCAGCATACAGAATTTCTTCCTCAGATCTCATCTGCCTTCTCGTTGGCTGCAGTTTGTTTCAGCTCCGTGATAACCTGTTCCTTGCCTGGTTGATACCAAGAGGACTAAAGCTGCTCTTGGAGATCTGTAACGGCAGGCTTACAAACCAGCCTGGTTTGAATTTAGAAGAGCCCAAACAAACCTCCTACTCTTAGCTTTCGTTGTGTCATAAAACAAGGGAACAGGTCTTGTAAAATAGCTGTTTATCTTGTCCTTGCATCGAAAGCAGCTACAGTGCAAAGTTTTGGCCCGGGGCAGAGATTTCCAGTTGCGTTACAAACTCTAAACCCAGGGGCTGGTTTTAATGGGAACGTTAATAGGTCCATAACTGGAGACACACAGCATGCGTTTCTGCACCTTGAGCTGTCAGATGTATTGCTCTTTTGATACCTCGTAAAGTAAGCATTGGGATTGTTTGGTTTTGGTTTTGTTAAGAAGTTCTCAGGAACCCAACAGCGCTCAAATTCTGAAGGAAAACTGCTTTCCTAACTTGGGGTAGGAGGTCGTTTTAGCTTGGAAACCCCCGAAAACCTTGTGAAAGCTGGCAGTACCCTGTACCCAGTACGGTCGGTCTGCTGTTTGAGGCCGGGTTCTCCCCTCAGTGTGATGAATATGACAAAAATGGCAATAGTGTTTTGCCTCTCCACAGGAATTAGGCTGCCTCAGAGCAGTCTGCGTGTAGAGACTGGGCTCTTGCATCCCTTTCTGTTGGCTGCTGCCGAGGGATGTCAGTTGTCTGCGTTCAGTCTGGGTGCTTGTTTCGGTCTTTGCCTGTAGCGTTTCTCTCTCTGTGCTTTCTCCACCAAATAAAATGATGAACGTGCGTGCCGAGTGGATGGAAATGAGTGAATTCATCTTCAAGCAGGCTCTCTGTGGGTCCTCCCTAACTAAAACGTTACCTCGCTTTGGTGTACAGCAGCTTTACCCGCCGTGTGCTTACGTGAGTTTGAAAGAAAGCTTCGTGGTTTCACCGGGGACTTTGAGGGGTTGGCTGGGTTGTGCTGGAGGAGACAACGTAATGCAGGAGAGCCCGAAAAGGGTCGTTTTGTTCCTAGAACCTGCACTGCTGAAGGGCTCAGGCCGTGGTGGAGATTTGTCCCGATGAAACTCCCTGCCCCGCGGACGTTGGGGTTTCGCGATGGGTGTCTCACCCCTACAGGAGAGGACCCTGCAGTTAGGAGCGTGTACAGCCCTGTTGTCCTGGCATCACTCTGCTATACCTGCTTCGGCTTTCGAGGCAAGGTTTATATGAAAACAGCTCCTTCGATGAGGAGAAGTCAAGAGCAGCGTTGCTGAGGGGTTCCCAGCACTTGCAGATGTGCATTTGGTGTAGGGTGGGTGGGAGGAAAGGTTTTAACCTGGGCATAGGCTTGGCTTGATCCATTTGTACTGCAAAGAGAACAATAGAGCAAGGGGCAAAAGCTGTGACCGTGTCTTGAGTTTTCAGACAGGGATATGAAACTATCTGGTGCTTGGGAGTCCCTTTAGGGTCAGGCACTGGGGGAATGTTTGGGAGAAGTGTCTGCTTGGCTGGCTCTTTCCATCCTCCCCGAGGGTAGGACATGGGAAGCCTTTTGTCTGACCCTGTACTGCCCCTTTTAAGTTCCTACAGGTCTGTTGGATGAGTGCAATGCAGCTCTTAGTTCAAGAGTTCAAGTCATACCGTGCAGGTGAGCTCTTCAGGGCCTCTTTATCTTGTGGCTCCGAATTAAGTAGAAGCTCAAAATCAGGGCATTAGACTTCAAGTCCCGTTTTAGCCTCTAGCAAACATTGTTATCTGCAGTCTGAAGATTTCAAGCCTTGATATTGCCGGGGCTAGATTCCTGTCAGCTGAGCTCATGGTGTGGTTTGACATGGCTGGTGAACTGGTGTAGTGACTGGCTGCTGCTGGAGGGGAGCTGGTCTCACCCCCTGCCCCTGACCACTGTCTGCTTCTTCCCCCCTCTGCTTGTCTAACGTCTGTGGCAGCTTCAGGCAGCTGTGGTGTAAAGTTAAGCCAACCCTGAAAACCAAATCACACTTCTTTTTTTTCCCCTTTTTCCTTTTTTCTTTCTGTTTTTTTGGGTTGTTTTGTGGTTTGTTTTTTTTTGTGGGGGTTTTTGTTTTGTTTTTATTTTTAAATAGTTTCCTGAAGCTTTGTCAGGGAGCTCAGTGGATGGCAGGCTGGTGGCTGGAGCTGCTGAGGGGCAGCCAGGCATTCGGGGAGCTCAGCTGGAAGTGTGGGTCTCTCTTCTACCTTGCACTGAAGGGAACTAATGCTCAGGCATTCAATAGCAGGACTGAAGCGGTTTTGCTCCTCCAGCCCCTTTTCACAGGCCAGCTTTACTACCAGCAAGGCCTTCAGAGTACTACGCCAAAAAGATCAAGTGAATTTTATTTTTAACATCTCCAGATTTCCAAAAGTGCCTCCCCACTGGCTGCTCCGTGTGAGGAGGAGGAGGAGGAGGAGGAGGAGGTACAGAAAGCTCGCTGCACTTGTCCAAGCCCTGGAGCAAAGCCCTGCAGTTCTTTGCTCTTTCCAGCCAAGAGGCTGGAATGATGCTTGAGAGTGTCAGGCGAGGGAGGAGGTGGTGTTTGCTCTTTTTCTCTTGCACTGCATTGATTTCTCAGACACCATCTGCTCGTGCCTGACTTAATTTGCAGCAGTAGCCAAGGGGAAATTTTCTATTTTTTTTTTTTTTCCTCCTTTGAGATGCAGGCTGGTACCGTGGTCTGTGCCTTTTGCCACCTGACTTGGAAATCACTTGGAAACCAAGCTAGTCGACGATAAAATTTAATAGTTGAGGAGAGGAGAGACAGTGGTGCTTTGAACAGTTCATCAGGGAATAATTCATTTAGCTCTGGATGGTTTTGAGTCGCTCTGGTTCCCAGAGTAGCACAGAACGAGCGAGGTGACGATGTCTTCCCCCTTAAACTGGAGAGCCTGGTGCTGGTGTGCGGCTTCTTAGTGGAGGACTTCCAGTTTGGTGACTGGGCCGTCAGGGTTTCTTTACACGGATCCTTTGAAGCTTGTTGCAAGACCAGATTTGGCAGATTTTCGGGATGGGAGCTCCTGTTAAAGCTGAAAGGCACTGTTTGGTCTTGGAGGCTTTGGCAGGGGCCTGAGTTAAGTCACTGAGAAGCTCAAGGAGGAAGCCTCTCTAAGACACCACCTTTGTTAATGAGTGTGGTGTGCACTTGCTCCAGGGGACTTGCAGTTTCTCAGGGAGTCACCTGGGTAGGTTTTTTCTGTTTCCAGAGGTACAACTGTTTTAGGAGGGTGCTCCAGAAAAAGGCAATTAAGCATCCTTTAAAAAATGAGTCTTTAATGGATTTCCAGTAAATGCTTTGTAGGAGTTCAGTGTATTCTGGTATAATGAAAATTAATTTCTTTTTTTTTTTTTTGGTCTGTTTCCATTTCGTAGAATATGACAGATACCTAGCATCTAGCAAAACCATGGCAGCAGCTTACCTTGATCCAAACTTGAATCACACACCGAGTTCAAGTGCAAAGACGCACCTCAGTACTGGGATGGAGCGTTCCCCGGGGGCCATGGAACGAGTCTTAAAGGTTTTTCACTACTTTGAGAACAGCAGTGAACCAACAACGTGGGCCAGCATTATCCGGCATGGAGATGCTACTGATGTCCGGGTAAGTCTGGTTTTAGCGTTCGTCTGCCATCTTTAGGTTCAAGTGTCAACAGGAGGTAAAAGTCTGGAAGCAAACGCACGCTGTGGTTTTGCAGTTTGTTTTAGAAGAAGCTTCACCCCTGGTATATTGTGACTTCAGAAGAAGCTTTAAGCTGGGAGCAGCCTTCCTTGAGAACAACAAAACCTGATGTGTAATTGTATATTACCTGAAAGAAATGAGACCTCTTCCTGGTTTTGCAGACTAGAAAGGAATTTAGAACAGTAGTTCTCACTCTAGATACCAGTACTGATGCATGTCAGTTGACTTTTACTGCTTTCATGGCAAGAAGGCTGGGATGAAGGTTGACATTAAATGACACTTTTAAGGTGTTTGGGGTTTTTTGGGGTTTTTTTGGGGTTTTGTGGGGTTTTTTTGGGTTTTTTTTGTGTTTTGTTGTTTTCTTTTTTAAACCAACGCTTTTTATACTTTTAAAAATACAAGATATGCATATTTACATGTTTCAAATGTAATGTATGTAAAAAATACGTGTATGTAAAAAATAATCTTGTTTGGAAACTCATTCCCCCATGATGTGGGGAAATGGTTCTGGAGTCCTTTCTCCCCCCCAGTAATTCCCTTTGTTCCCCTCCCCCCGACAGTCATCTGCTGCTTTTATTTGTACAATGTTGCCCTTCATTTGGTCTACACAAAAAAACCCAAAAGTTGGGATTTTTTTTAAGAGTAATTTGTTAAGTATCTGTAATTTTAGAGGAAGGAAATGTTATGTACACATGGAAAAAGTGTTTATTGTGAAACATACATTCTCTCTAACGCTCAGACCTTCACTTACCATTTGCCACACTTATCCTTGTCATTTTTGGAGCGTTGTGGTATTTAAACTGAAATGAAGCTCAGTGTAACATGTCAAATGCTTTTAACACTTGGTGGTTTGCTTGTTTTGTAATTATCCTCCCAGAGCAGAATCTTGCACGGTGGTAGGTGGTGTGTGGGGTTGTTTTCTTCTGTGAGGTTCTTACTGTACAAGTAGGTGCCCATCTGCTCGTTCCTTCCAGCATTTGTATTCTCTGCACAGCACTTCAGATTGTACTACAAAGATGATTCCAATCTGCTGAAAGGAGAGAGTTGTCAGAGATAAGGAGACCTCTTGGTCTCCTTCTGCCCACTATTAAGTTTCCTCTGTGCAAGAGAAAGCTGAGTTAGAAAGACTAAAGAGTTTGGAATGTTTTCTCTTCCTTTCCTACCGTTTATTTTCTAGCATGGCTGGGTGTGAAAGGCCCTAACAGCATTCTGAAGTGGAGTTCATCTTCTGACAGTGATCATAGACCTGTGAAATGCAAGGATTTTAATTGGTGGTGATCAGAAAATCTGTCTCTTGTCGATTCAGTAAGCTCAGGTATTGTGTTTAGGGGTAACTTGGTGAGTGGACAGATTAGAAGTACAACAGGAATCGTTATCATCAACAGAATCATAGAATAGAATCTAGATAGAACCTATAGAGTGGCACACACTTCTTTTACATGGAATAGGGTTTTTTGGGTGCCACTTGAAACATCTTTGCACCCTGGTTTAAGTTTGGTGATTTAATATATCTGTTGTGTTTGATCCATTTCATAAAGCATATTACAAGGGAAGAAAAACTATGTCTCAGTATGTTTTAACCTTGCAAGCCCCTAACGTGGATGAACGTGTAGGGTTCTTTATATGGTACTTGAAATCAAGGTTACCTTGCCAAAGTATGTAGAAACTTGAAAACAGAAAGCTGAGATTACATCTCTGGTTTCTTCAGCTCAGAAATACCTGTGGTTATGGGCTTTAAGGATCCAAAATTTACACTCCTTGTAAGAAATTCAGCGCTGAGTTCAATTTGCAGAGTTACAGATCCTTATTTTAAGGAAAAAAACCAACAAAGGAGTCAGATTTTTTTATAAAAGCAGGATGAAAAGAACAGGCAAGTAGCAGTTACTTGAGGCTTGCCATAATTTTTAGTTTTCTTCCAGGCACACGTCATTGGGTGGTTGGTTGTAAAAGTGATGGGAGTTTTGTATTGTTATTCTTTCCCGATGAGAACCTGATGTGTTGCTGTTAAACTTGGTTCCTTTTTTATTTTAAGCTGGGACAGTGGCTGCTGAAGGTGCAGGTACTCCCCAGTAAAGATCTAGCACTGATGGATTACCGTGTCCTGACATTTCTTTTAGAAACAGTAAAGCATTGTTGGAGTCCCAGCCTGCATTCCACTGGGATGACTGCTGTTCGACCAAGCCGAATAATTTCAGATTAAAATAGCCTTTAAGGGTTTGGGGTTTTTTTAATGCCTTCGTTTTACCCAACCCTCCCCCTTCCTTTTGTGGAGGAGACAGTCTGCAGTAGAGCTTCCATGTCTTCTGAATTACAAACTGGGGAGACTGGTGTTGGGTTTGGCCTCTGGCTTGTTTCCAAGGAGCTCTGTAAGAATATGCGGAGGTGAATGTCTTTGAGACACTTTTGCAATTAAAAGGAAAAGAAAAAAACACAAAACCAAACCACAAAGTTTTTTCAGGACTATTCCCTGGTTAGCACAGCTTCTGGGATGAGAGCCGAGGAACCTTTCCAGTAGTCAAAGGAAGTCAGGCTTGGTCTGAAATCTCCTGAAGAGCCAGTTAAAGGTATTTCTGCTGGTAAAGCAGAGGACTTTGTGGAATGTACTAAGAAAGTGCTAAGACAGTGAGAGTGGAGTTTTCTTTCCTGATTTATGATTTCTGACAAGCCAAGTTTGCCTTTGTCTTTGGAAAGGTTGTGTTTTGACAGCCAAGTGAGGAAAGACCCTTTTCCCTTAAAAAAAAAAAAAAAAAAAAAAAAAAAAAAAAAAGATATTTTATGACTTCCTAAGAATAGAGTGGAAACAGTGCTTAAGCTGTACACCTTATACCCACATCCTTGATAGGAGGGAAAACCCCTTTTCATTAAAAATTAATGGTCTTAAACTCAGAGGACCAGAGCTTTCTGTAGGACTCTTAAGTAGGTAGACTGAAGGTATGATTCCCTTGCTGTTTGACTTGAACTGCCTTTAACCAAGACACCAGCGTGGCTTTGCTTTGAGGAGAGCTGCTGGCTGTGGATCTCTGCTTATCCTGGCTGGATGCAGTCCCTCAAAGACAGCTGTTTCCTCTGAGGGGTGAGTCTATTCTGCAGTGGATTCAAGGGCAGCTTTTCAGTTCTTGGGAATGCTTTCCTGGACTTCAAAGAACTGGCATGCTCTCTTCACCCTTTCTTTCCTTGGTATTCTACTAAAGACATGCTTCATTTCCAAAAGAAAGGGGGGGGGGGGGAAGGCTTTTATGAATGTGCAAACAGTGGTCTCCTACTGTGCATATGTAGAGGGCTGGGCATTCACCAGGGAAAGAAAGGTTGTAAGGTTGTTTATCTTCCCTATTTATCTCGGTGTGGCTTCGTTTAGACCCGTTGTCTACCTGCACGTTCACAAAGAGGAATTTCCAGGCTGGGAGGTTGGAGAGGATGCTGGGCGTGCTCTGCCCTGCTCACAGCCTCAGGTGTGGTGTGTAAGTAGGTGGGTGTTGCTGAGCTGGAATTTCTTTGGTCTCAAGTGCACCCTGTGTCCTGGTTTCCTGAACTCTGCCACTGCGTCGTAATCAGCAGTTGCAAGTAAATCACCTTTCTGCTTTCAGAAGACGTGGTTTGAGAAAACAGACATTTATAAACCTTGTGTGAGCCCTTACAGATGAAGGTGAAGGGCAGTTCTGCTCCGTAGTCATCATTCTAACCCCAGAGGTGCCCAGCTTGCATCATTACACTCTCTTTTAAACTTCTGTCCCTGAAAGAAGCCTTGTCAGTCACTGAGAGGACTTAACTTCTAGCCTTGATTCCATCCATCCACCTTCATCTCTGTCCTTCCAAGTCTCTTGTCCCGTTTCAAACCCACCTTATTTTGACCCAGTATCTGGACGCAAGGTAGTGGATGCTGTGGCTAGTTTGGAGCAGAGCTGCTGGCCATGATACTGATTCTGACTCACTATGGGGTGGCCACAAGTTGAACACTCTGCTTTCCAAACTCTGGATGGACCTAGACTTTCCAGCTGCAACTGAGGATAGGTGATAGCAAGGTCTGTATGTTAAGCTTCTGGAAAACAAAATGTTATTGTCAGCATCGAGAGGACTGTTGTGTTCATTTAGGAAGGTAGACCTGTCTGCAGTGGGATCAGAAGGTGCTGATCCAGCAGAGGAGGGTGGAAAGCAGGGCTGTATGGGCTCTGGGTTTGTCAGTGCTGTTGCTGTCTGCTTGGAGGTTCCCTGGGGAATGGAGAAGCACTTTGGATGACTGATGTGGGTATGGCTTAAGCTTGAAAGGTGCTGAGGCACGATGTGGGTGTGTTGTTTGAGTTGATGGTGTCTCTGGGCTTTGTGTGGTACCAGAATAACCTAATTTCAGGCTGTGGTTTCAGCACGTGCTTCTCGTTGGGCTTCAGTGACAGAGTTCTTCAGCTGGATGAGTTCCTCAGTCTAGTTTAGCATGGGATGTACAGATGTGTTTGCTGGATCAGTGCAGGAGAGAGAAAGCAGTGTGATAGGAGAAGAGGGCTGTGGGCTTTTCAGATGTCAGATGTAGTTTCACCAGAGGACAAGCCCATGTTTTGGTGTTGTGAAGGCATGGAGTTTTCTTTTACAGAAATTAATTTGCATCAGAGCTTTGTAGTTGCTCCCCATGTAAATCTCTCATCAGGAGTTATAATACTTCACAGAAACAACATTTGATGTATTTAAAGTGCTTCACAAGCAGGAACATCGTGTCCCTATGTCAGAGGTGCTACTTAAAGACTTTCTCTAGAGCAAGAAACTTTCTCCTTCCTACTAAATAGGGAAATGAGGTTTGTAGTCACACTGGGAGTCTATTACTCCAACATCCATTTATTCATAATAGCACATCAGCTTTGTTAATTTACAAGCAAATGATTAATTTTCACTTCATTTGCAGAAGCACAGGGTATTATTGATACATACTGGGAGAGCCTAAGGGTGTCTCAGCCTTTCTGTCTTTTTCTGGTCTTGATTTTTCAACAGCCTCCTAAATGTACTCTCAGTTCTATTTTTGGACACGTTCTCCTAATTTAGGACAAATATCTATTTTTCACATTATTTCGGTTGGGTATCTGTGGATTCTTTAGACAAATAAGCAAAAATGAGGGGGTTACAGTTTTCTAGCCATTGGAAGAGCTTTTCTTTTCTCCTTCCCCGTGGGTTAAAGAGAAGGAAAGGTGACCTATCACTTCACTCTGAGGGCTCCCCATTCTCCTCCTGCTCAGTATTTTATGTTCAGAATGTAAGTGTTAGTTCTGGAAAGCAAATGAAAGTCGATGTCATTACAGTAAACAGGATTCTGGTGGCATATAATTGTGTGAGTCCCTTACAGTTGCAGGATGTTTGGGAGAACAACAGACACGTGAAAACTCCTCCTAGAAATTACTGTTCATGTTGGTATCCCATGTAGCCCCAAAGTGAAACCTCATTCTGGAGTACATGTCAAGCACTCCTACAAGTATTTCTAGCTGTGCTTAATTTGTGGTCATAAATTTGTAATCCAGATTGAAACTCTGGTGTTCCTTGCCAGTTTTGGTGGGGTTTTCTTTTTTCCCCACTCAAGAGCGTATCTGAGGAGCATCCTGAGCTAAAAGGCTGGTTGTGGTAGTGTCTGGAGAGATTTCAGATGTCTTTGGCTGTGCTTCCAGTAACAAGACTGTCCTGACATATCTCAGCAGGATGTTTTAGACGCTATTGTGCAGCGGTGAAGCAGTGAAACTGTTTGTCTGGAAACTTCTGATTAAGCATTCTGATCACTGGGGCGAAGACCATCAGGCATGCTTCTGGCAAGGCTCCTTGCATTGGGACCATCAAAGGCAGAGAAGCTGTCCCCCATCCTGGAGTGTTGGCGGGGCTTTGTTCGACACTCCAAGCGTCTCCACTTCATCTCTGGAGGCTGCCCAGAACCTGAGGAGACTCTACGTGTTGTTTACTACCCGGTGGGACTTAAAAACACTGTCCCAGTTATGGCCACGGTACCAGCGCAGGTCTTGGAGATCAATCTGGTTCAGTTGGGATAAAACAAACCCTGTCCTGCTGCATGGGGACTTATTACACTGTGTAGATGCTGCAGTTGTGCAAGTTCACTTGTGCACTTGAACCTCGTGCGAGTTCGTGTTGCTGAGCAAGCAGCACTGGTCTGGTGCTGGCTTGAGTGCAGGTGCAGCTTCGAAATGTTTTCAAATTCAGCTTCTCTTGTTTATTAATAAAAAATAAAGTAAGCAAGCAAATAGATGTTTTGCTGGAGAGGCTTTCCCTGCATTCAGAGTGTCCTCATCACCACATTCCCTTACTTCTCCAGTTTTTGGCTGCGGTTTGTTAGCATCTGGAACGAGCTCGGTGGAATTCCTCAACAAAAAAAAAGAAGAGAAGCCACTTACTATGTTTGTTTCTTATAAAGCATCACTTCTTCCTTTCTGGGCTTACAGAAGTTTAAACAGAAGCACAAGTTTACAGACTGTGTTTTCAAACACTTGCACTTGACCTCCGTAGCACCAACGCTGATATCTCCTTAACCTTTCCAGTGGAGTTGACTTTTTCTTGAGTTGCAGTGTATACTAATTCTGGTTAATTATTTTCTTGGGGTGATACCAACTACCTGCCTGGAAGGGATGGGCTACCCTTATATAATGTAGAAAATAGGCTTATTTTTTTATTGTTACTTCCTTTTGGTTCAGTGATAGGTTTAGAATCGATTGATGTAAAATAGGTTTAGAATTGCTTGATGTAAAATGATAGAGGCTTAAAAATCTCCCTCGCTTTTGGTGAGAATTAAGACATCTGACTTCTTCCCAATCTTGAAAATTAGAGAGGTTCTGCGATGTTCAGCCTGATTCTTTGATTCTTTCCTGAGTAAATGCTGATGGTTTCAGCTGAGCCTCATGCATCAGTGTTCTCGGTGGTTCACGATTACAAATAATTTGGCCTTATTTTTACTTTTTTTTCCCCCCAAAGCCATTCCTTATGCCAGCAGGCCTGACTGGCGTGTAAGAACACACCCTCCTTCTCATCATCAACTGACGGCCTCAGATACAGGCCAAGGGGGGTGGGGTTCCCCAAACAAACCCTGCACGTCCCGTGCTCTGTGCAGGCTCTGCTGGCGTGCGTGTGGAAGAGCTGGCAGCGGTCCCGCGCGGGGAGAGCACACCGGCCAAGATTTACTGGCTAAGCAGGGACTGTCCTCTGGGTGAGGAAGAGGTTAAACGGCCTCCGTCACTTCTGAGAGTACTTGGGTGGTGTTTCCTGGGATACAGGCAACTGTTCTCCTTTGCGGTGTTGTTACAAGGACCCTTAAAGTACGGGCAAGAAACAAACTTAAGCAGTTTTTGTGTGCTGTGCCCAGCGCAGTTCGTTCTGATTGAAAACTCTTGCTGACCTGGTAATAGATCTTTGGAACTTGCTGGGGCAGGTTGCAAGAAGTTAACTGCTTTAAGAGGAAACGGGATGAGTAGCTGGAACAGTTTCATTGATGGCTGATGGATGACAGAAACAACGCTTGGCTCAGGAAATCCACTGGGATAAAAATAGTCAGAGGCTGGGAGAGCACTTCAGGGAAGTGCCGTATGTTATGTGCTTGCCCGGTGTCGCCGGCTCCTTCCCTCAGCACCCATCCCTGACCTTTCTTCAGCTGTTTAACCACTGTACCTGCAGGGAGGTGATTTGTGTTTGCGTGGGACGTTTGTCCCAGCAGCTTGGGCACGTTCTGGCTGCTGCTGGTTATTCTGGCTGCTGCTGGTTATTCTGGCTGCTGCTGGTTATTCTGGCTGCTGCTGGTTGGTCTGTGTGGTGCTGCCAGCTGGTTGTGCCACCTGGGAACTTGGATTTGCCGTTGTGTTTTGAAGCCTTCCCCCCACGTGAGGCAGTTCTCTGCAAACATCCCGCATGCTTTGATGTTTGTGTCCGTCTTCCCTCACCTTTGGGCTGGCCAGCCACTTAGCAGTAGATGCTCCTGGGCGTGGAAGATGCCAAGGGTGTTGGGAAGCACTGCTGGTACTCAAGCAAATGATGCTTCTGAGGATGCTCCTGTCGCTGCTGTTGCAGACAGAGTGGTGGGCTTGATGATGGAACCTCTTCTGACTCCGACTCCGTGAACTTACTGAACACAGCCTGTGTTCCCTTCTCCTAGACTTGGAAGATTTTATGTATTTATTTATTTTTACATTTCGCTATGCGCTGTGTTGCTTCTGGGAGGTTATTCAAAGGTTGCAGCTCGGTGAGATGTGTGAGCTGATTGAACAGCTCACTCTCACCTCACTGAAAGCATGATTCCACTCCTGCCTGTGCCATCTTCCCTTTCTGTACAGATTTAGTGCTTCCTTAGTTCTCCTTTTGCAGAATCGGGGTCGTAAACAATTTATTTGGGATATAAAATAACAAATTTTGGGAGACATGGTCCTGTAAAGAAAAAACTTGCCTAAATCACTCCAGTAGTACTTCCTGCTGGCTGCATGTTGATGTTTTCTGAAGGTCTGAGCAAGAATCAGTCCCTTGTGCATCTCTCTGTGTATACACGTTTGCGTGTATGCGTGCGTGTGTGTATACACACTCACACACGAGCGTTTCCAGCAGGAAATCTTCAGACCATTACAGGCTCAGAAGCAAAGGCCTGTGAATTCCTGAAAGAGGTGTCTGGGAGCAGCGATAGGCAGCGCTCCTGCTGAGCCCTGAGCTCGGTGCCAGCAGGGATCTGCCGCCGTGCAGAGAGCAGGGACGAGCCTTACCTTCTGCCGGGTCGTGAGGGAGCAGCTCTCATCTCCTGCTGGCTTTCTCATCTGGGTAAGAGCAGGACAGCCTGGTACACTGCACCTGAAAGGTTGCTAATCCGTGATCTGCTAATACATTTCAATGTTAGTTCCCGTGTGTTAGACCTTGGGAAAGGTCTAACGCAGAAGGGAAACGGCAATCTGTTACCATTTTGTGGTTTTAAAGGTTCCTTTCTCGGGCAAAAGATCCTGAAACTCTTGAAATTTACCTCGGAACAAACAAGGAGGACATCTCTTTTGTTGAGAATCTTCCCCAGTAATTGTCTCTTGCCTCATTTTGTAAGGGATCCGCGCTGAATCTCGGGAGAAAATGAGTGGGGGGAAGAGAGGGGAAGAAAGCGAGGGGCTGTGGTGTGACCTACCAAATCCTGGCTGTTACTCCACTAAATAGGGTGAAAGTCTTAAGATGATTTTCCAACTGTAGATGAAGAGTGACTTTTAAAGGCTGGTGATGGATTTCTTTTTTCATTTCTTTTTTATTTCTTTTAAAGAAATGCCTCTCACTTCCATCCACAAATAGGCTTTTTATACTTTGGCTCTTATGTTACTCTATTTTACATAGAGGAAAGAGTGGCTTAATTCTGATAAGATGCATGGAAATGTATTTACTGATGTTTCATGACACCATGCTGGTAAAACTTCAGAGGTAAATTCTTGTCTGAAAAAGTACCTTAAAAGTGAACATGTTTAGTATTCTTAATAAAGGTGCTAACTTAGCACGTAGCATTTTGTACAGGGTGTGACATGGTTATATTTTCAAGCAACTGTAGACTTTAAAAATCAATACATATATATATATATATTGCATTTTACAGCTTGTAAGGAGTGTGTGTTTCTCTTGTTTTAGGGCATAATTCAGAAGATTGTGGACAGTCACAAAGTGAAAAATGTGGCCTGCTATGGGTTACGGCTCAGTCATCTGCAGTCTGAGGAGGTTCACTGGCTACACCTGGACATGGGGGTGTCCAATGTGAGAGAGAAATTTGAACTAGCCCACCCTCCAGAAGAATGGAAGTAAGAGTATAAACCTGTTCAGTGTCAAAATAGTCTTTTTTGCTTTGTATTAAAAAGCTACTCTATAATTTGCTTTACTAAGGAAGATCCTCTTGTGGGGGAACGGGGTGGGGGTGCGTGTGGGGAACCACCAAACTTTTCACAAAGAGGAATTTTATTTGCTCAAGAGGTTTTTATTGTTTTAAGGAGTTTCCTGCAAACCGAAGAGAACATGTAAGTGTCACATGGGATTTATAGGAGACCCAGAAATCTCATTTGTCCTGGAAAACTTGTGATGTACGTGGTGAATCAGCACCATCTCAGGTCTTGTCACCCTCGAGAGTTTTAGGACCAGAATGATGTTCCTGTTTGTGGTATAAACACACCACTGCAGTTTTGTTATTTGAAGAAAAGAAAAACCATGTTGTTAAGTGCTGGTTGTGCTTAACACACAGACTAAGTAGGAGAAATGTGATTTAAAGACTGAAATGCAGTAAATAGTTCAATTTATCCCTCTGCAGTTATAAAAGTACTTACTGGGTAATGACTTAAGGCCCAGAGCGATGAGTGACATCTGCCTTTCTTCTAACTGGAGTCTTCTCCAGTTATACCAGTAGCAAAGAAAAATAGAAAGGTAACTGCAGAAGTTGGTGTTGTTTGGTTTGTTTTTTCATAGCCTAGGTATATTTGCTGAGATACTTTCATTATACCAATTAGTTGGTTTCCTGTGCTCTCTTGAAGGTTTTCTCTAGCTTTTTGGCAGAGTAAGCTGCATGCTCAGGAGAGGATGCAGGCTGGAGAGGAAGAAGGGAAAGATTATCCACTTTGCTGGTAGAAATTAGAGGAAACTAAAATTTAATTGCAGAAAGACACAATAGTCTACTAGAGAAGACGGGGAGCAGAGAGTTTTAAAATACCATTAAACAAAATCCAGTACTAAACTCCTGTGGGAACACCGAGGAGGTGGATTGCTGTGGTTACCAGTTCATTGCAGGGGGGTTGTGCAGTTTTGTCTGTGGTTTATGGTCACGACCACAATTTATGCAGAAGTTAACTTTAAAGGGTGCACATATCTTCTGCAAAATCACGGGTAATGGTTTATACTTAATTTCTTGGAAATGGAGGTGTGACCTATCAGATGTCACAGTCGACAGGCTTCAGTTTATAACTTCTCTTCAGGGGTCTGATTTTAACAAATGCAACAAATTCCAACAAATTTGAAATGTTTAAATCTTAGGCTTCAGAAATGCTGCACGTGCTCTTCCGTGGATGTTCTATTTTATTGTTTCTGGGATGTGCGTGAATATTTTTCCTTCTGTACTTCACAAAAAAAGATTTCTCATGTATCCCACTGTGAAAGCACAGCTTAAGTAACAGGGGACTCCTGAATCCTGCCCGGGGTAGTGCAGTGTGTAAGATGTGAATAATCTATGCTATAGAAATTTGTTACATGCTGTACAAGTGTCAGTTCCACTTTTATTACACGGTGCCACTCGCATTGTACACGTTGCAGAACAAAGCTGATCAGCTTTACAGGCAAAGTTAGGTGATTGTTTTGAAGTTTAGGGAAAGGAATTGTAGAAAACACTCATGAAAGAGCTATGATAAGATGTAAATTATTCAGTACCTTTCCAGGGTGTCATTTAATGTTTTATCAAATACGTGCAGCCTGACACACCTTTTAAACCTACAGAGATTTGCTGTGCATAATCAAAATGCTGCTGTCATATTTGTAATACCACAAGACACCGTGTTTAAGATCATATGACAGTGCTTGTAAATATATTTAGATAGTGAAGGGGGAGAAGTCTTGGAATGGCTCTTAAATTAAAAGCTTCCTATGGTGTTAGTAAACCAGTAAATGCCACTCTGTGATATTTCTTTGGGTATTTTTTCTTTTTAATAACCTGAATTAAAAGGGCTGTGTATTCACAGTGCTCAGAAATGAGATCTCAGACGTTCTCCTGGATTAATCCAGATAGTAGAAGTTACACTGATGGTCAGGAGGTTGTACCTGGAAGTTACCGGAATAAAATCCATCTCCCACCTGCACATCTTTTGTTTAGTGCTCTGCTGTTTATAGTCCTGCAGAGGATGGGGTAGTGAAGGGGAGAAATAGGGATATGACTGCTTCAGGTGACACAGCTGTAGCTGAGAATTTAGGAAGAGCAAATAATAGTGGATTTAAGGGCAGCGAGTTCACCTGAAATCCTGTCACTTCCAATTTTCTTTCCTCTTCCTGTAGCAAACGGTTCAGTTGCCCCAGCACACACAGTGTAGCTTTGCCCAACTGCCAGTGGATAACCTCAGTTGTGTCACAAAGGATGATCAGGAAATCGTTGCTTACTGGAAGTCTTTTTTTTTTCCCCCCCATCCTTCTGTTTGCTTTTATATAGTACTCTGACCTTCTTCATGCTATAAAAAGGTTTGTATACTGCACGAGATAGCAAGGGTTTGAAATGCGTGGTGGTGGGGGTTTTTGTTAGTTTATTTTAAATAAAAAGCAGTAAACACCTAATAGTTAAAACTACAAAGATGGGCACTGGAGGTCAGATAGCAGCAGCCTTTTATTGACTGTGCCAGCATCTGCACGGTACGTTTACTTGAAGAATGTTTGTGCTACTTAACTCTCAGTCCAAATACCCTTTTTCCATTTGATTTTACTCTCTGGCAACAAGGGAGATAATTCTGTCCAGCAGCAGAAAATTCATCTAAATCATGGTGCCAGAAATGATCAGAGTTATAATTATCGGAACTCCTGCTTATTTGTTCATAACAGTTTGGTCAGAAAAGAAGGATTCTGGAATCTGCTGTGGTTTAAGTCCCGTTGGGTAATGCTGTCACATTTCTTTGAGTTATGCAAGATTCAGCACCACAAAAGCCCTGTGTATTTTAAGTGTAGTTCCCTGCAGTTGCTTTAGAGTAACTCCTCTTCCGAATGCAGTCTGAGAGTTTTATTCATTCCTGAATCCCAGTAACAGTGCTGCTGTTAGGTTCATCATCATTAATTGTTCCTTAAGCATTTGCTTTTATGAAGGCCTGTGTGTACCTGTGCACGTGCAAGAAGATGCCAGATGACAAGCGAAATACAAATGGGTAGGCAATAAAGGTTGGAGTGGATTTGTTTGCTTCAGGTTTCCTCTTAGTATTTGTGCTAGCAAGGCCTGTGTTGATGAAGAAATTCCTCTTCAGCTGTAATATTATTATTTTAATGATTGGATGTTTCCAAGAGCGTGAGGGAGAAAGGTGAAAGAGCCTTCCTTCCTTTTCATCTTGACCTCTGGACATCTTGGTGAACTAGGGTTAGCAGGATGTGGGACTCTTAAGTCACAGACAGCATCAACCTTCATCATTTTTTTTTTATAATACTGAGCCTTAAACAGCAGTCACAGCAGCTCTCCTTTCTGTCTTGAGAAATGGTATGTGACAAAGTGGTATTATGTTTGCTGGCCTTTTTTGTCCCCCAAGGGAAATACCCAGACGTTCAAGTAACACGTGCTGTGTCTTGGAAAACACTTGTGTTCCCCGTACGGTCGACACTGTTCAGTTCTGTAGTTAAGGTTGGTAGGTAAAGCAGGTCCTTGTAACAAAGTGACATTCATGCTTTGGCTCTAACAGGTAGAAGATGCTCCAGTGCTTCGCAGTCCTGTACTGGGAGCTTTGATAGCTGCAATACAACTGTCTTGGCACTGACACAAAGGCCAGACCACCTGCGGATTGATTTAATCAGTTGACTAAGTTGATCTAACAGCTCTGTACCTCTCCTCTCCACAGTCTGTCCTCTCCCCGCTCTTGCTTCCAGTCCTTTTCCTTTTCTTCTCTAAGCCTTAATGCTTGTCTAATCCTCCAGCGAGCTGATTCAGTTCATTAAACTCACACAAGGCTCCTCCTTTGTCAGCCCTTTTTATTCCTGTCTTCTCCTTTCTGCTTACTTTTCCGCTAATGCGAATTGAATTGGAACCTGCTGGATGCAAACTGCATGGTTAGAACTGGTGATACCATTTCTCTCAATGCCACAAAACATTAAGAGTTGGATCATCCTTTCTTTTTCGGCTCCACCAACTGCCCAGGTAATGGTTGAAAGCTTGAAAGCTTCAGGAAGCTCCTGGAACTGCTCAGTAGTGTATGCTGTGCTGTGGACAGGTCACTTCACACCATACAGCTTGTTAACTCTGTTGACGTCCATCTTTCTGCATGTCTGACTGGAGGTCAGAGGTGTGATAGCTTGTGCATGGAAGCATCTGTAGCACAGTGTAGATGTGGAGCTGCAGGAGGTAGCCTTGTGGTTTTATCAAACAGAAAGGAAGCGATCATCAGCTGGCACGCTCGCTCAGAAAGCCGATCTGGTTTGGGAGACGGGGACTTGTCATCCTCAACACTTAGCTGCATGTCAAAGACCAGTAGATTTAGAGGATATTGAAAATCAGGCCCATCACTGAGTTGGCCTTTGGAAGTCAGCTTCTCCATTCCCATAGGCATAGTCAGAGATTAGGTTATAAATACGTAATGAAGGTCACTCTCAGCGACCGTCCCAGCTGAGCTATTTTCCCACACCTGATTTTCTCATCAGATTCTGTTGCAAAAAACAGGACTTCTCAGGCTTCCTCGGTTAAGAAGACAAATCCCTGTAGAGAAGAAAGATTGCTTTTCCTGCGTTGTTCAGGGTTTTTTTTAACCCCAGAGAGTAAAGGTGTAGCTCAGGGCGACTGAGACGGTATATATGCTGCTGAAGGTCCGAGCTCAGTTCCACATGCATTTCCTCAGGCCTGAAGGGGCTCTGGGTTTTGTCCTGTAGGATGACTGAAAAATAGGAAAAGAGGCGGGGTGGAGTGACCACTGGTCAATATTTGTCCTTAGTACATTGGAAGATTAAATAAAGGATTCTTTTCCTTTGTATAGTGTGAAAATTTAACCCCATCTTAACTGAAAGAGATGCGTTGAATCCTAACTCTTCCAGGATTTAGAAGACCACCCTGGTCGGGCACTTGGTGGGTTGCCCTTGGCTGGCTGCCAGCACCCTGCCTTCATCCCTCTACTCAACAGGGCAGAGGGAGAAAGTTGGATGAGAAAGCTGCTGGGCTGAGGTGAAGACTGGGAGATCACTTGCCGCTTACTGTCACAGGCATGACAGACATAACTTGGGGAAAATTAATAGAACTTACTTCAAAATGAAATAGAAGTAGGTGGTGAGAAACGAAAAAAATTAAAACACCTTTCCACCCTTTTCACAGATCCAGCTTCACCCCTTCATCCCCAACCCCTCTTCCCCAAGGGTCCCAGCGGGTGGGGATGGGGGTTCGGTGAGTCCCTCCCACCCCT
>WUAM01000124.1:472046-517603 GCA_024336885.1 Actenoides hombroni
GGTTTAGTGGTGAGCTTGCAGTGTTGGTCCAAAGGTTGGACTAGATGATCTTGAAGGTCTCTTCCAACCAAAGACATCCTGTGAAATTACAGGAAAAATTTCACTGGACTTCCATGGGAGTGATGTCACCAGATGTGTTGTGGGTTAGTGTAAAACAAAGATCCCAGTGAGCTGAGTGTGAGCTGTTATGTACAAAAAACAAACACCAACATACCTTCAGGTATTAGAAACTTGAATGTTTAAAAGCAAGTGCTAGAAGACACCTGGGCTGTTAAAAAGGAGAATAAACAAATCATTATTGCAGATACAGGAAGGTTGTATTTGTTAATATAAATGCCACTGAGCACAAGCACATCATTTCTGAATATATATTAAAAAAAAAAAAAAAAGAAGTTAAAAATATCCAGATAGAACAAATGGATAAGAAGAAAACGATGTAATATGAATCTTTATTTTCCATGCTTTGTTATAATTACTATTCTTAAGCTGCTTACTGAATGGAGCACAGAAGAAAATTTGCTTCTTCATTTGCTTATCTAAATATCTTATCTGTTGTGGTGGATAGGGTGTGGTGGTGGGTTTCTTGGTTATGCACTTAACTCTTTAGGTGATAAATCACTGAAGTGCTGTTTAAATGCAGTTTTCAAAGCAATGTTAGTTAAAAAAAAAAAGGCCTAAGTTGTGTAAGTAGGTCATAGACATTGAAAATGAAGCAAGAGAAATAGATTGCCTATTTTTAAACCCCTCCTGAAAAAAATTGGAGATTATCCTGTGGGAAATGTCTTGGTCATATGAAATGAGTTGTGAAAGCTGGTGGAGTGGCTAATTACTGGTGCTCACCTTTTTTGAGACACCATTTGATAGTATTGTTGCTAAAGAATTGCCACGCTAGTTACACTTGAAAACTCAGTGGAAAGTTCGATCATTTGACTTAATAATCTGTAAGGATATAAACAAATTTAAATGTAACGTATGTATTTAAGACATGCAAGTAGTTTTTTTAATCCCTAAACTGCTGGGAATCATTCAGTACTAAGTTCACAGGGATTTTACTCTCGTTCTTAATAAAGAAATGAGAATCCAGCATGGTGTGTTTATGAACTGTGCTGGCAAGATGGCTTGTCAGCCCGAGCGAACGTTTTTCTGAAATACTGCAGCTGCATAAAAAAAAAAAAAAAATCAAATCAGTGTGCAGAAAAATGAAGCAGATGGCTTTTGAAAGTAGCAGCTGGTATAGAAAATACGAGGCCCGTGATAGATTTCTTCTTAAATCATGTGTGCTAGCGTAGGGCTAGTCTCTTCTTTTTCTGTCTTCACAGAGATGGGCTTTCCTCTCTCTCCAATTTTTAGTTTAAATTACGCCAGCTGGAATTTGCTAGCCATTTATAAAGGTAGAAAAGTGCCCATTATTTCCTGGTAAACTTTGAAAAGTTGGAAGTTACACCATCAGTAATTTGCCCCTTCGAGTAAAAGAACAAATATTTTAAAAGTCTGACATCAGAAATGAAACTGGGTGTTTGTTTACATGCCTGTCTTCCCTGTGGAAAAAGCTTGTTAGTTCATGGTTCAGTGTTCCCTCTCTTTCTTTTGTTCTCATTTAAGAACATTTTTGAACTTCTAATGCTCAGAAGAGTAGAGACGTAGGGAGATTTTTGTTCTGGCTAACCAATGAATGCATAATGACCCAAAAAATATTTTAAAATATTGGTGAGAATAGAAGGTAAATAAACAAATAGAATTCTTGCTGGGTATCAGGACATCAGCGTGTCAGGGAATATGTTCTGGCAGAGGATTATGTTGGACTTCTAAATTGTTGTTTGCTTTAAATACTGCTGCCCTGTCTAAGCTTGTGTTTGTTGAACACAGGTAGTGTATGTTGGAGGGGAGCGACAGTTTTGTGTCACTTTATCAGGACATCTAAAAGAGTTCTTTTTCCTACCTCTGAGAGGTGCATTTGTGTTTGGCAGTCATGTTTTCCACATACTGCCCTTCCTTGTAGGAGCCTGACTGTAACTGCCGGCACCAAGAAGCTAACTACAAGTGCAAAGCGTAGGTCACGCTTTAATCCTTATTCACCAGCCTGCCAATGAGCAACTGCGAGTACAGTTACTACTTCTAACACTGACACGGCAGTAGTACTCACCTAGAAGCCTGAATTAGTTCACATTTCCATTACGTTTCATGGAAACTTAAATAGAGTAATCCTTCCCCTCCCAAAGCTTGACTGTAAATCTAATTTCAACTTGTTTGAATGTTTAGTGAAAAAAACCAAAATCTGAGGAGGAAGGTGCTTGAAATCAACATCAGATTTTGGAACAGGAAATTTTTGTCTCTGTCCTCCCCTAAACTGTTTTTCCAATATACTTTTCTTTGCAAGTTATATAAGCACAAAATGGACAAGTAAGTGGAAGCAAATGTGCTGCAAGCGACGTAAACCAACGTGATTCACTTGACGTAATGTTTTGGGGTTTTGATTGCCACCAAATGAAAAGTATATAGGCTTTTAGCAGTGTAACACCAGTGTAAATCTCAGTGTTTGCCTTGTTAATCTTTATGCATTTTTATTGCTAAGACATTGTGACCATGAAGTATTAGAGGTGACTACAGGCTTTGTGTAGTCTTACCATGGCCAGAGCATCTGCTCTGTAGTATGTGGTGTAATTGAAGTAATGCCACGGAGGTTTGGCAGAATGGGCAGGAGAACAACAGCAGTGGGACCTGATCTGCTTGAAGAATACATGATTCTGGATGACATACACTTCAGCCTTCCTCCAGGCATTGCACACTGGTAACTGAACTTCCAAGCCCTAAGAAAAGAGCTGCACATACCACCAGGGAGAGCAGTTCTGCAGGTGTAACGTGAATTTACAGACAACAGCATCTCCCAAACCCACAGATCATGGTTTGTGCTCCCTCTTAATGTATTTTTTTGGGGGAGGGAAAAAAAAAGGTAGAATTCTTTAGATTTGTCAGGGGTTTTTTTTGTGTCTTCGTGTGTTTATAGGCTTTTTGCTCTTAAAGAGAGGGCCTTTTTTCTCTTAAACAAAAAAAATATTCTCATTGCGCTCATTTAACTGTATTAACAACAATCATAATAAAATAATAATTGAGCAAACACAAAAGCTTTCTAGGAAAACTATTCAGTTGCCTTGTGGCAGTGCACTTAATTACCATTAAATTATCTCTTGCGTCTCTTCCATTTAGTATTTGTTCAGGCTTTTTCCTTAGGTTATGCAGCTTGTGCTGAACCTCTTGCCAAATTCTTATCTAATCTTAGCACGAGCATTAGTTCATGCGTTGATGTAATGCCATCTAAAAGAGAATAGTCGAGGAAAATTAAAGATGATAAGAGAAGTTCTCATTAGTATTCTGGAAGTAGAAATTGAATCTGCCTTTTTTATTTTTTCCTTAGACTTTCTGAAATGGAAAGAAGAATGTGTGAGGTCAGGATTCTGAAAATAAAGCAAGATAAAATTAATTCGTTCTATCGGTTTATTACCTTTGCTATTCATAATAGGACACTGCTCAACCCACTTAGATGGCCATAGGCTTCCTGAAGGTTATGATCTCTTTGTATACCATTCAGAATTTAAACATAAACATAAGTGGGTGTATATAATGTATGTGCAGTGCTTTAGGATAACCAAGTGCAGCCAGTAATTTTGATGAGAGGATGCCATGACTTTGTGAACACTATTTATCACTTGTGGACACCGAAGGAGGATATTTCTGCCATGTGTTCATCTCATTTCTTAGGCAGATAAAAGCATTTTTATCCCACTCTTCAGTTTGAATAATGTAGTGAATTTGAAAGACATGAAGCTCCACGTTACTGTACCAAGGAACTTCAGAAACGACACCCACACTCACACCCCCCTATGTGACAAATCAGCACAGGAAGGTTGTTGGCTGCAATGTGAGGTGGAAGGACTATATGTAATTTACTCCACCTTCGTGAAATACCTGTGTTTGTTCATCTCTTCTGGACTGGGATGTGCAAAAGGACACCCTTTTTTTTTTCCTGCTTGTCACACTAACAAAACGATGAACTCAAGCAGGCAACAGTCTGCAGCATTATGGTGAAAATGTCTCATTTTTGTCTTTCAAATAAGCTGAGAATTTTCACAATGCTTATTTTTTCTTCCAAATTGTTGGAAGGGGGAGGGCATTTATATTTTCTTCGTCGAGTTCTGGTGCCCGTAGTTTGGAAATCAAACTGGGAAAACACAGTGGGAATTTGTGAAGATTCACAAACCAGGGGGCAAGGGGAAAGAAACCCCAAACTTTAAATGCTTGGATAATGTTGCTAATTTATTTATGGAATAGTAGTTACTTGAGGCTGGTAGCGTTTAAAAAATACGTTTGCACGAAACTGAAGATGTTCTTAAGCTGTGTGGTTTAACAAATGAAGTACTTCAGTACTGGGTTCTACAAGGCAATGAGCTGTGAAGATAAATGAATACCTATTTGATCCTGATACACTAGAAGCCTCAAACAAGTGTGGTTTCTGCTCTGTATGTCAGGATGGAAAAAAAAAAGTGCTTTGCTACAGCCAGTTCTTTTTTGATGTGTGAATACCTCAAGGAATAGGTGGATAACAGCTCTGACACCAAATTGTTGAAATGGTTCAAAAACTTGAATGCACAGTTAACGAGTTTTATTAAATATAAGTGAGCTAGCCCCAGGCTATTTGATTTGGGTGGCTGTAAGGCAGGCTAGCTAATGGATTTTGTGAGGTCAGGTTTCTTAGCTTCTTAGGGGGAAGTAACTTGGTCTATTCTCAGAGAAAGGGTAGAAGAATGAAATGAGTGCTTATATTTCAAGTTCATTAAACCTCAGTACGGATAATACAAACAGAAAGTAAATAGATTATAGTTGAACTTGATCTGTTCCTGCAATACAGGCATCCATCTAAGAACTGAACTCGTGAAGAGTTTGCATTTCAGTTTGGTTCTTTTTAAATAATCCCGATGTAGACCTGGGGACACTGAGTGCCGATCTGTGATTTGCACCCGTGAGTGCTGCTGAGGTCAGTTATGGGAATGACATGGGAGCCTGGAAACTACATGCCAGATTTAAGTGCTTCAGGCTTGGGACTGGTGATTTGACTGCGAGACAGGTTTCTTATCCTTACTGATGAACGGAAGTTCTGATTTAATTTTCTGTTTAATTGTGTCATGCCATTTATGATGGCATCTAGATGGCAGTTCTGACTTAAAAGTTAAACAAAACCTTGGTTATAGCAGAGTTTCCCTCAGAGAAGCACTATACCATTACTAACAGGTGCAGTTCTGCAGTAGAACGAAGAGTAAGTAAACGGTCACTAGGTGAGATAAGATACTACTCAAAACCTCTGCCCTTTTTTTGTCTTGTGGCCAGAAGTGCCCTTTCCCAGGAAACTTCTTACTAGTTTGACACTGATGATACTGAGCAGTACAGGCTGCTCAGGAAATGCCCAAACTTCTGGACTGCCAAATTTCTTGTAAGTACCTGCAGGTGTTGCAATGACTTGGAGTCTGAGAGAGAGATCAAGCGTCTGCAGAGACTCCAGCAAAGGGCCACCAAGATGATGAAGGGACTCAGTTGGACTAGGGGGGGAAGAAAATAAGATGGGGCTAAGACAAAAGCAAAGCAAGGCCACGCGTGGAAGCAAAAGAAAACAAAGATTTATTCTCTGCTTCCCATTAGCAGGTGATGTCTGGCCCCTTTTTGAGAAGCAGGGCTCCAAATGTGTAGCGGTTGATCAGAGGATGAGCCAATGCTACCTCCTTCCTCCTCCTTTTCCTAGCTTTTCTAGTTCAGCTGACATCATATGGTCTGGAATATATCCCTTTGGCCAGTCTGGGTCAGCTCTCCCAGGCGTGTCCCCTCCCAAGACCTTGTCCCCCCCATCCCAGTAACAGGGGGAATGTTGGAAACCAGCCTGGGTGCCGTGCGAGCCCTGCCTGGCAGCAGCCCCAGCCCAGGGGTGTGAGCAGCACCTTTCCAGCTCTCCATGCAAAGCCCAGCACTGGGAGGGCTGCTCTGGGGAAATCAACCCCAGCTCAGGCAGACCTAATACACATATTTAAGGACTTGCTTCAACTTCAGGATCTTAGGCTTTAGTATCTCAATAGCAATTTATGATTTCATAAGGTAGAGGGTAACATGAGCTGTTAGAGAAGAGTTGCACTTCTGTAGAGATAGCTGCTGGTAAAAAACCACCTGTCTCACAGAAGACAGGATTTGCAGAGTTAAGTTCTTCAGCACTAGTTCTGTTATGTCTTACAGTGCTTTTTTTTGTTAGTAACTGTATAAATTACTTATCCCAGCGTGCTGAACCTATTACCTACAAAGCAGGTTTTCTGCCTACATCGATGTTAGTAAATAAAACGAGTCCAGGACACGTAATGAAGCTTCAACCCACTGTAGTCCGTCGTTGTTGGCAGCTCAGCATGCTCTATGATACAGCTTTTGCACGTGCCACTTTGCCACTCCTCTAGACCTGGGCCCAGCTGGGGGATGATGCAGGCCAGTAATGGTCCAAACGTGCTGGTTTGGTCCAGCTCCCCTCTCCAGGAGCGCTGACCGCTTGGCCACAGCATTGGGCATCCTCTGGGTCAGAGCACACTTCAGGGACGGTTTTATTTCCTACTGTAGATGGTAACCATTGAGTTTCACTTGCTTCTTCTTCCTGCTACTTCAAACATTATTTTGGGTCAGTATGGAGTATGATTTTTCACATCCTACTCTTTTTCCTTGCCACTGGTTTTATTTTCACAGTAATGCGTAGTTTCTATGCGTGATTAGATGCACCTATAGAATCAAAAACTGTTGACCAGGATGGTTGAAGAATACAGCATATGCTCACCTTGAATGCAGGTGCAACCATCTGCTCAGCCTCCTGTGAAGACATGGATCATATTTAATGCAACATAGGTACTATTGATGTAGATGAGGCATTTTTAAATCAAGTTTGTTGCAGTTGAAATGGGTTCCTTAGAAAAGTGCAGCTCATTTATGGACAACACGAGCATAACTACTTTTTTTTTTTAAATTTTATTTTATTTTCATGCACTGCAAATAGTAATTCCTACAAGTTAAACTGAAGATGTATTTATTCTAAAGCTGTTTGGGCAGTGTTTTAGCCTGTTGTAGCACTGAACTGATCTTTCTGTGATGCGTGCCTGCTTCTCTCGCTGTAGGTGAAAAATGACTATATGTTAGAAATAGCAGATCAAGTGGACCAGGAAATTGCTTTGAAACTAGGTTGCCTTGAAATCCGGTAAGCAGATCATTTCATTTATTATTCACCATGTTTGTAACAGAATATATACATTAGTTTTGAAACTGCTTATAGTTCATTGATTATTGACCACCATAGCTGAACAGAAGACTTCTTTTTGCTACACAAAGGAGTTTGAAGAAAAACTGAGTGTGATGTAACCAATTCCTAGTGATTTTTATATTAGCATTTATTTGAAGATGTTAATTAATTATGTCTTGATATTGCCATTTGGGTGAATTCTTCATCTGAATAATTCAAAGAACTGCAGAGTGGAGTGAAGTACACTTCAAAAAAAATGAATGCATCTGTGGTGTTGTGCACTGAAGTCTTGTCACTGTGCATGTATAAATCCTACAGCTAAAGAATGTAATTAAAGATAAATGCTGCTACCTTCCCGTTCTGCACTGACTCAATCTTTAATGTGCTGTTTTCAAATGATTAAATCTGAAGGATTCTGTAGGGGTTTTTCTGGTATTGTTGTCAGCTGTATAGACAGCTGGAAAGTAAAGATAAATTTATTAGGTTCAGAGATCCTTCAGAGAGTTCCCAGCACAGCTTTTGAAATGGGGTTTTGGTTTTTGCTTATTTATGGAGATTTCCAGCTTTAAGTGTAACTCGCTTTAGTTGTGCTGTTGTCTCACCCAGGAAGATTAGGGAAGAATTAAAATTGATAAGAAATTAATGGCAAATGTAAACTTGTTAGCAGAGAAGTGTCCTTTGACCAGTGCTTTCTAAAATAAAAGAAAATTTAGGCTTATGAAATTTTTATATTGTAGAGGAACTTGATGTCTTTGCTGCAAGTTTTCCTGGTAGCCCCAGAGAAAATAAAAAAAAAAATCTTTGTGTAACTGCAAACTCCCTGTGCACTTACACAGTTATTAGTGCCTTGTTTCAAAACATGTACTGAGTAATAATATTGCATGATTATTTGGCAGCCAAGTCCTGCTTTCCATGGTTCTCGTGCTGTGACTCCTCGCAGCATTGTCATGGCATTTCTAATTGATGACTACTAAGACCATAAGCATTACTTGTCCACTTCCTCAGAGAAAACGATGATCCCAGCCCTCCCCCAGCAACAGCTACTCTTGATCGATTGATTAATTGATTTTTACGTGAACATTTCTGGATTGAAACTGTTGTTTTTCATCATTCCCCATTTCCTCTGTTACGGGGACAGTCGCAAGTGCTGTCACAAAGGGGGGAGATGCTGCTGAAGGGCAGGTTAGAGCACTTCCCTTAGTAGCAGTGTAGTTAAACTGGTTTAAAGTGGTTCTGAAAATGCAGTACTGCTACCATCCTGGGTAATGTTCCATAGGCAAAACTATGTTGTAAAATACAAATCTGATCTGTTGAGGTAGGAGAACAATGTCCTAATATTTATATTTGAATTCATTCAGCTAATGCTTTCTAATGGTAAGTCTCTGGAAGATTGGAGTGTGCTGGTGTTGTAGTTTTAGGCTGGATCATCCAATAATTGTCACTTTCAAATGTTTTTCCTGACTTCAGGAGATCCTACGGAGAGATGAGAGGCAATGCGTTAGAAAAGAAGTCCAACTATGAAGTGTTAGAGTAAGTATTGTGTTCTAGCCTGAGGTTTGAACTGTTTCTTCAAAAGGAGTGTTAAATTCAGTTCGGTAACAGAACGCTTCTGTTGTAATTTTTTATTTCATGAAGTTTGCTGAGATCTTTGAGTGCTTTAATATAAGAGAAGGATTATGAAACCTATCGAGGTGTGGAAGCAAGGAGAGCACCTTTCACTGTGGCCCAGGGAGACAAGTTTGCAGTTGTTTAAACTTGATCAGAAGGCTTATTATAATTTTTTTTTTTTTTTGCAATTTTTCTAATGTTTATGGGCTTATCAGATCTAGTTCTAGAGTGATTTTGTTTCTAAATGTTTCCCTGTGTGTAGTTGCATTCTTCAGTTATGATTCATCTGTGGCAAAGTTTGAGTTACTTCGAAATATTTGTGGTATTGTTTTTTCTTCTCTTTTCTCAGTATGTGGTTTTCCTGAATGAGCAGGTTTATTATTTATCCATATATCAAAGATGTTACAAACACCAAGAAGCATCCTTACACTAAAGTATTTTGCTTACTTAATCATGTTGTATGGTAGATTGAGTCCAAACAAGCCCAAGTCCTTTCGATGATTCAGGGATTAAAAAAATGGTTTAATTTATATTAATGTAGTGGCACAAGTTTCATACATGAACACGCCCACGGTCTGCTGTTCACTGCTTATCATCTCTGGGAAAAGGTGCTGTACAGTTTAACATAAAGTTGGGATAAAAGGTTGGTGTAGCAGCCAAGTCTGCATCTTATTTCTTTTTCATAAAGCTCTTGCTAACTTTTAGAGGTGTGGAATTAGAGAACTTGGAGGTGGCAGGTAAGATTTTTCACCACGAGGAATGAAGTTCACAAGGATTTTTGAGGAAATGGTATGATTTTAATAGGTAAAGAAAAGTTTAATGAATTGCTGCTCATTTATATAGTGCCTGCTATTTATATAGTGCTTGTCTATCTATAAAGCTTTGGTTTTGTTTGAATTAGAGAATTTTTTTTGAACGACTTTAATTTTCCATTGGTAGCTCCTAGTAGAAATATCCTGATTGAGGAAACATGTAATAAAATGAGAAAGGACAAATAAAGATGAAGGGGACGAGCAGATAGACAGTGCTAAAAGGTTATATAAAAACAATTAGAAAGTACAGTGAGTTCCAGTGATTACAGTTTTGATAAGTTTCAGGAAGAACTTGAGAAAGGGATTTACAGGTTAGTTAGTTACTTGGCAACTCAAAAGCTATTAACATTAGTAATTAGGTTAACAACTTTGGAAATGACAAGACAAAGGAAACAAGGGTCATAACAGATGACATGAAGTATTAATTATTAATTGTAGCAGGTGAGAGTTCCTAGAGGACCCAGTAGGGGGCTGTTTCCAGTTTAACAGTGACTTCTTTCTTTCAGTGAGCATGTTTTCCAAGCAGTAACTGTTCTGGTAGAAAATAACTTCATTGCTGCTCTGAGATCCAGAATCTTAACAGCTTAGTGCCACGCAGAATTGGAAATGTGGAATTGTGCACGTCAAGATTTTGTTTTAATATATTTATTTATTTATTGTGAAGCAAAATTTGTTCTGTATGAGATGTAGCTGGGAGAGATGAAGGATAAAACCACCTTAAAGTAGCTACAGGTAATTATAAGGTAGTAAGAGTCCTCAAAACTTGCTAGCAATCCCCAGAATGTACTCATTTGATCTTACCACTTCAATAGCCTATGCAAGTTTATCTATACCAGTAATATTTAGTTTTCAAGTGAGGCTTTTGTTGTTGTTGTTTTGGGGTTGGTTTGCTAGTTTTAGTGCATCGTGAGGCACTTAACCAGCTGAGTGCAATATTGAAATGGCACTTTTTTGCATGTGGTGTGATTGCTTCTTGCCTGGCTTTGTCAGATGTCTATTTGATGTCTGTTTGTCTTTGATCGGATTTTCATACCAGACCAAATCTGGATGGGAAATGGTAGATAGAATCAAACTGTTAAGTAGCCTTTAATAGTTGTGCCTTCGTGTAATGAAAGAAGGATTTTTTTCATAATAAATGTGAAGCCTGTTAGCATAGAACAGGGATAATTACAAGTACAAAAATGGGAGCTATATGAAGGAACAGCTGCAGCCACAATTTGGTAAAAAGCATGTTAAAGTCTATTATGTTAATCTAACATTACTTTTTTTTTTTTGTTGCAACCTCAATCAAGTTGGAGAATAGAAATACAGATATATGTTGCCTAAAGCTGCTTATCATTATATTACAAGTGGTATCATCTATCTGTAGTTGGTATTTTAATAATCCTATTGAAATTTACACTTTAAAAAGAAAAAAAATGTACATTTAAACCCATAAGTGGTATGGAGGAGATGAGGTTAAACAGAAAGCTGTAGAAGAACTGTGTGAACCAGTATCTCACTGCTAATTATCTTCTACTGGCAATCAGCAAACAGATGTCTGAGTTCTTAATCTGGAGGACTGAGTTGGTGTGTATCCTGAGCTGCCCAGTTTACACCCCCGCAGTGCAGCTGAGGAGGGAAGGGAAGGAGTTTGCAGGGTTGTGTGTTTAAAACTGCATGTTCCAATTTCTGATGGGTTTTTTTCTCTTAATTTATAGGTAACCATAGTTTGTCGGTGACCGTGGTATTAAATCCATGCGCTTCTCACATTAAATTCATCAACTTGCCATCTCATTTAAACACGGGATGGGCTTCATTAACAACTTTCTCTTAAGAGCTGTGGCTTTTTTGTCCTCTGCATAAGAATTTCTGCTGAATTTGTTACATCTCCACCTGTACAAAAGGCTGTTCTGCAACTCCCTTTTAGTCCCACGTGGAATCGGGTTGTGGCAGCCCCGTGCTGCAGTACTGCTAAGATGAGTAATACTGGAGTGTTGCAGGGTGCCTCGTTTTCCCAGCCACCATTTCTCTCTCCAGTGCTTAATGTTAGCCTGATATATTCCTTGTCAAAATGTCTTTGCATGTTATTTAGATGGTAATAGCGTGTTAGATTTCTTTAACCGCCTGTGATTTGCATTTGAGAAGAAATGCATCACAGGAATTAACAGTTATGGAAGTTTCCTCATCTTGCAGCTTACTGTCACTGCACAGATGCCAGCGTTCTGCTCCTCTTAGTTGAGGGTGGGTTTAGTGTGCTTTTGGAAATTGTGTGCAATTTGTCTTTAGGGAGCTTTAAAAATACCCTGGTTTACTGAGTAAGCTTTTTTAATTGACTTTAACGTTGGCTTTCTTCTTGCACCGTTAGGTAGCAGTAAATAACATGCTGTGTATCTCAGGCTCACTAAGGGCTTCTCTTTTCTTTGTCGAATGTAAGAATTCCAGATGTGTTTCTGCTTGTCTTCAAAGCATGCAGTCGTGGAAGGCTTTCTTTCATACTCATTTCAGAAGGAGAGAAAGGTGTTTGTTTAGAAGAGGTTGTAACCTCTTAAATACAAAGGGGAAGAGAAGTCAGCAACACCTTTCAGAGGCAAGGATAGAAAGCCTTTTCCTATTTACATATTTCTTTTAGTTTTTCCTTATTATCATGCAAATTTTCTGCTAATACCATACAACTCATTCACAGTTGTGAGGCTTGTTATACCCTTTTTCTGCCCTAACATACCTCTGGCAACTCCTCAGGCAATTTTCTTGGAGCTGATGTTCAGTCCTAGTGGTACATACACATCTCAGACATGAGCTAGGAGCACTTTCAATCCTCATGGCTCTGGGTTTCAAACCAGGGCTGCAGCTGTATTTATAAGAGTTTAAGAGAGCTTGATGCAATCCAGTTTGCCCAGTCCAAGCTCATGGACAGAATTAGGATCCTGATTTACAGAGGCAAAAAGTGAGATTACTTGAAAGAAAAAATACGTGGGAATTTTAACAGTAGATGCTCAATATGAGGAAAAAGTAGAAAAATAAACCAATAGAAATTAAAATACCCTTGAATTACAGTGCTGTAAAGGGTAAACCAGTAGTGGAATAGCAGTCAGCATGCTCACAGAGGTAATATAATGAGAAATCTTTTCTGTTGTGTTGTATTTCCTACTCAATTCTAACAGATGTTTATTAGTTTGCCATTTCCATGTTATTCCCCTCTCACCTGACTACATGCTCTAACAATATTTTTTCCATAGTCTTTAAATTATTAAAACATGTACAAAGAGCAGTTTCTACTCTCAAAACTCTGTGCCCAAGCAAAAAATACACTTTCCACACCAGGTACCTGTTGTAAATGGTGCTGCCATCCCACTTTTGCTGTGGGATGGCTCTGGTTGGTGTTTTAATGATACTGTGTTAACCTGAGATTCTCAAGGACCTTACTGTGAAACCTTAGGGTTATTATATTGCACGTGCTAGTTAAAAACCAAACCAAACAGCCCAAAACACCACCCTGAAAAAAATCAATGCAGTATTGCACAATGTTTTTGTATTAATGCTGTGTGTGTGTTTTTGTTTCAGGAAAGACGTTGGTTTACGACGGTTTTTTCCGAAGAGCTTGCTAGATTCTGTGAAGGTAATTACAGTCCCAGCCAATTCTATACCACTTTAAAGAAAGGGTCAGAAATCTGGAAACTGCATTATCAATTTCACTGTGCTGTGATAAGGGAATTGCTGTGCAGTTGTGCTGTCCTGGTGAAAAAGTATCAGAGCTCTCTCTCAGCTTGGTGGGATATAAATCCTCGCAGTTCAGGTGTGCAGCTGACAGGACCAAGTTAGGAATGATTTACTTGGCCTTGCTGAGCTACTGTGAGAGGAACACCTCTACCTCTCAAACCTGGTGGGCAAAAATTCAAAGCCAGTCCTCAAATCCTCTAGTATCAGATAACTTCCCACAAACACAAAGAAATGAGACTTCTGGAGGAAGAGGAAAGGGGACATGTAACAAACCAGCACAGTTTTAGTGGCGACTTGATAAACCACATTCTGCTTTCTTTCCTCAAGACTATATCCAACTCTTTTAAGGAAGATTTCCAGTAATTTCCACTGATGTTAATCCCAGTTAAGACTATAAACATTAGTTGAATCTCCGTTGAAGTCCACGTGTTCCCACAGTAAAAAAAGCAAATTTTTCTTGCTTGTTTTAAAAAGGGGGATTAAGAATGGTCACCAAATATTTTTCCATCTCTAGCCACCTCGGTAGGAATGTCTTGGTAAAATATCTCCTACCGTTCATATGTGAAACTATAAATCATAAAATGGTTTTGGTAAACAGTGATGATTTTACAGAAATAATAGAATTCAACTTCAGATTTAGAAAATTTCTACACTGACGTTTAAAAGTACAAACAGAAAAGGTCTGTCCTGAAGGGGTTTTGTTTCAAAGCCCTTGAAAATCAGAAGCTAATGAAGTCAAGTGGATTTAAGTAATCCCTCTGCATTTTAATTTAAGCAATTATCTGAAACTGTATTCTCTGCTAAGGGGAGAGATTGTGGTGAAAGGCTCCAGACGTTATGACTGTTTCAAAAATGATATTATGGAGCCATAAAACTGACCAACAGAGGAAACAGCTCTTCAGAAATCATGAAATGGAGAGGATAGCTGAAAGAACTAGCAGGAATTGCCAGAAGATGAAGCTGAAGACATGAGAAAAATGCTGGACATGTGAAGAGGGAAAACAAGGGAAGGAGAAACGAGTCTGCTTTTCAGTGAAAATTAAATCCCTATTAAAAATAATCTAGGATTGGTTCAGTTGATTAAATGACTCTCTGTGAAGACCAGTGATTTTGAACTGATAGGCCAAGGAGGGCTCCTGATGGTCATGAAATATGAAATGAATTATTTCTCTCTGTTAGGGAGATAAAGGTTAAGAGTGTAGTGTGGTGGTAATCAAATTTCTTGATGTTATACATTTAGGAGATGCCAGCTATACAGAGGACATCACGTTATGTATGGGAAGACCAGAAGGCTGGAAAAAGGAAAATCAAAATATTTAACAGTACAAAGTGTGAGATGGCATTAGAGCAGTTTAAAAGCAGAACGTTCAGCTTTATGTTGAGAGCTCATTAAATGAATAAAATAGGAGACAGGAGTTTAAAGACATCTATATATTAGCTGATCACAGAGCATCTGTAGGACATAATTAGGTAAAAGAAAGCAAGGAGGTGTCTTGGAAGGTTTCTCCAGGAGGAAACACTGAGGTCAGTGGACAACACACCGTATCTCATACGTGCTGCAACTAGTTCTGTTTATCCATGTTCAAGAAAGAGTAAGTCAGACAGAGATGGAGGAAAAAACTTCCTGAGTCAACAGGCCATTTCCATTGCTTCACTAGAGAAGAACAAGAAACCTTCCTGTGTTTACCTAAGTAAATGGTGCCTCGAAGACGATGTGACTGCTAAGCCGTGGCCTCTCTGTGTAGCTCTCTCTTGTATCAAGTGTGCAAACACCATGGAGAGAGAAAAGTCTGTGTATACTAAACCAGGAATTGGTGGGATGCAGGAAATGGATGTAAGCCAGATTGTGGTTAGTGTGCAAATTAGGAGTCTTCTAGAGCACGCTTTGAACAAAAGCAGAGGGAAAAAACCACATTGTTCTTAGGGTGTATGTTAAGAGCAAATTTTCTGCACATTCCCAGTCAGGTTCACTTGCAGATATTTCTCAGAAGTGTCTCTCTTCTGGAAGAGGTGTGTTTTTTTCTAAGTGACTATGTTTACAAATTACTAATGATCTTAAAGCTAAAGCGAAGAGTAAATCTTCTTGGGGGACTTAAAAGAGCTATTGTGCATGGAAGTCAAGATGATGCTGAAACAGGCCAGGACAACAAACCGTGGCCAGAATAAAGTACCTTTCAACAACTGAGTGAAATACTTGGTGCAACCTGAGCTAGCAGTTTTTTTTTCCTTCAGAATTTTTGCTGTCTTGCTCCTGGCATTTGCGAGGTGTCCAGTTAAGGCTAAGGTTTTCCATTTCCACAACATCACTTCTCCCTCCAAAAGGAGGGTAACAGAAAGGCCCAATGCAGTGTGTCTGAGTCCTAACAGTCTGAGCAGCTCTGGGTGCAGTGGGACAGTTTCCTGAGTGCCAGGTGCTTGCTTTATCCTACCCAAGTATCCACAGCCTCTTCGAGTACCGGTCTTAGCTGAGCCCAGGGGTTTTGTCAACCCCCATCTGTGTTGTTTCCAAATTGATCATCATTTTCTGTGTGAATGTGCAACACCCTTGGATTGCTGCTATTAGAGTAACTCTGTTCTGAGTATTTCTTTTAAAAATCCTGGCTATTTAGGGTCTGAATGTTCTTTAGAGGTTTACTAAAAATGAATGCTGAATCTGGCTGGAAGTGCTAACGGCAAAAGGAGGTTTCTATTTGTGAGCTGTTAAGGGGCAACATGAAAGAATGGAGAGTTTTAATGCTGTTCCAGTAGGTCATTCAAATATGTTTTGGTAGACAGTGGTAATTTGCTGTCTGAACCTTGATGTACTGCAAACATAAGCATGGGGTTTTTTTGCCTTTTGTCATTGTTAGTTGGAAGATGTATTAGAAATGGCTGTTACTAAGGGTTTTTAAACCTGTTCAGACACAAGACAAGCTTTGGCAAAGGAAAAAAGCACAGATGTGTTTGTGGTTTTGACATTTTGGCACTATGGGATGTAAGCAGTGGGTCACCTGGCTCTGCAGTACTTGCAGAGTATACCTGTACTCTTAGGTCTTTTCCAATCTAAATGATTCTGTGATTCTGATGATTAGGACAGATGAGGAGAAGTCACTGCACTTTTATCTGGATGAATTCCAGCGTTTAGAAGCAGATGTTTTTATACAGGATTCTTGATAGCTTGTTCAGTTTTTTGGGCACATTGAAGAGATTGCTTCTCAGATTGTTTTGTTTTCATATGTGTTGCAGCCTTGTTGGGGATTATACATTATATACAGGCAGATAGCTCACGTTTCACAAGTCTTAGTTTAGTTATCCTTAAAAAAAAAGTCATTTGTTTGAAAGCCTGCTTGTATCCTCTACATTCATTATTTTTCAGGCTATGTAATTAAGTGTCTTGCTCTGTCCACCGTCTCAGATGTTGGGAGGATGATCTCTGCTGCTCCAAGTGATTATTTCTACGCTGAAAACAGTTACTAAAATGATCTAAAACGTAGTTAGAAGACTTTAAATGTTTGTTTTACTTTTAACATTAATTTTTAATTTCCTATTTAAATTCTGTATTTCTATATGGAAGTCATTTTGCTTATTGTCAGACTTTAAGAATCCACTATGTTGTGGATAGTCTGAGATACTCTGCAGCTACAGATGAGTTGTTACTACCAGGTAAGAGAATGGTGATTGAAGTTTAAAACCTCTTATGAAGGTGTTTTTGTACTGGTACACAGTTAAGAAGTTGGGTGAAATGAGCCATCTAGAAAAAACAGTTTCTGCAAAGATTAACATGTTGTCTCGTGTTATAATTTAGTCAGTAAAAATATATGGCAGAACAAATTGTGTTCCCAAGCAGAAGTTAGAAGGCAGAACCGTTCCTTATATTTTAAGCTTGTTTTCTTTTTTTTTTTTTTGAGAATTCTCTGCATCTCTGAGAAATGGTTAGTGGCTGAAATTCTTAAAATGCACAGTCTCTGTTTAGGTTGCAATTAATCGATCTGTAAACATTTTAACACACAGGCCAAAACACTACGGAAATTAATCCAACAAACATTTCGACAGTTTGCCAACCTCAACAGAGAAGAAAGTATTTTGAAATTCTTTGAGATCCTCTCTCCAGTGTACAGATTCGACAAGGAATGCTTCAAGTGTGCACTCGGTGTAAGTAGAGGGAGGGGACAGTCACCAGAATACACGCTGTAGTTAGGAGGCTAGCTGGGTTGGCTTAGCTCTGCAACTGAACTCTTGCTAAGTGTTGATGTAGAGACGATAGGATTTCATTAACAACAAGATATATTTATTGATTTTGTGCAGAACTTTCTCAGCTGACTGTTAAAAAAAGCACCATCTGTTAGCAGAGTAAGGATTGCTCATTATTAACTATTTCTATTGATGTTGCATTTGTGAAAATCAAGCAGTTTTTAACCTGGTTTCCTGAGGAAATGAGACTTCTCAGCTTCTTCTGTTTATAGATTTTGCTCTAATATCTGTTCAACTCTACAAATTTAAAACAAATTCTGAGAAAGGGCATTAAGTCTGCAAGCTTTGTGTAAACAGACAAAGCAGAAAGCAGAACAACGAATATCAATGTCCATGAGAAGAGAAGAGGAAATACAGGAAATACATAGTTCTTATGTAGGCCTAAGATAAAACACATGGAAATGCCTTTTGAGTAGCACAGATCCCCAGGAAACCAGTCAGGAGGAGTTTTGCTACTTATAGAATTACTTGATTTTAATACATTTTAAATCGTTCGAAGAGTTGAAAAGCTTCTAGAGATTAATTACTAGAGACTGTAATTATAACATTGGAGGACAGTGTTTCATAGGAAGATCCTGTCTCACTGTTGCAATTTGCCTTGTCTTTTTCTTTTGCTTCTGAAGTCAAGCTGGATTATTTCGGTGGAACTGGCAATTGGCCCAGAAGAAGGAATCAGTTACCTTACAGACAAGGGTGCAAATGTAAGTCTGCTTCTGTTTTCTTTTCTCAGTTACTGTCTTAGCAACTGTGATCTGTTGTGAACTGAACTTCACACAAAGGGGAATGACAAGTCTCATCTTTGAGGTCAAAACAGAAGAGCTGGGGAAATTCAGCATACCCAGCTGTTATTCAGATATTAACCCATGACTTCAGGATCAGAGAAAATGCAGTGTGGAGTTAAGCAGAGAGACTGTCAGCCTTACACTGAATTTGTTGGCTTTTGTACCCAGTGAAGTGCTGACTTGAAGAATTTGAAGCATTAGTGGTGACTTATTAACAAGAAAACATGCAAATTACTCTAAATCATTCTCCTCTTTCTTAGGAATGTGTAGAGTTTTTTTAGTCAGTGTTTAGCATTTGTGCAGTCATTGCTGGCTTCTTTGCTTTACTTCATGCCCTTTAACAGCCTTTTCATTACCTGGGATTGACTGTGTTCCAGTATTTCCTGTACACCTCTGTGGGGCCAAGGAAGTTCTGTTCAGACAAGTTCTTCTAGCAAAATGATTGGGACCTTTACAATCATGATTTAACTTGAGCCCGTGTCCAACTTCTGTTGAAATGAATTCAGAGGTAGTGAAAAGGTTTGGGAATCAGGAATAGGTAGCTAGCTAAGAACATACCTTTTACAGCCATTTGGAGGTATGTTAAGTATGCTGAGTGCAGGTTCCACCGCGTTAACCTGTTGAGTTTTCTCTCTTGGCCTCCAAGAAGTTGTTTCCATGATGCAGTACTTTGGCATGTGCCTGGAGTTACTCAACAGTGACCTCTGTGGGCAAACTGGTGCTTGATTTCATTCAGCCAGCACTGTGGATATTGGAGTGTGGTGTTAGCCAGAGCCTGAGGAAACTGGAGAAAGAATCAGAGGAACAGATTTCTGCAAGTGTCGTTTGGAGATTAAGGTCTAGACCTGGTTTTGCAACTCAGGAATAAATGAGAAGTGTTTTGCTGTGATGTTAACATCGTCCCCTTTTTCCATTGCCTTTCTGTAGCCAACTCATCTAGCAGACTTCAATCAAGTGCAAACTATTCAGTATTCAAACAGCGAAGACAAGGACAGGAAAGGGATGCTGCAACTCAAAATAGCAGGTGCACCTGAGGTACGGTACTGACAGCTGTGAGGAACTTAGTGCTTTGCTTTCCTGGGCAGGGATGGAGATTAGTATCCTCTTAATGCAGATATTCTGTATACTGTACTTTAGCTCTGGTCGGGAACTTCATTCTGGAGTTGTATAATTATGATACACTAAGTGGATACTTCACTTTTGGCCGTGGGTTTTGTCCGACTGCCTATCTGGATATGTGTTCAAAGACTTAAACTTTTATCATTTTCTGAAATTGGGAAGGTTACTTTTTTTTTTTTTAATGCAAAGAATAAATTGCTGTAAAAAGATGGAAAAAAAAAGATAACCAGCTGTAAGAGCTTTAAGGAATAAGCAGCTTCTTCAGAGTTGTCGGGTTTAGGCGTAAAAGTCATAGCAGCTGTAATGGGCAGCAGTCAAGTGTTTTGGAAGTTTAACTGGCAAGCCACTTAAGCCCAGATGAAGATTGCATTTGGCCAGAGGGTTTTATCAGCAGTGCTTTCTGCACTTTGTGTTTTAAATTTGCTGCATAAAAGATAAAGCAAGAATCTGGTCATTCTCTGCTCGTGCGCATTTTTCTGTTTACTGCTTGCAAGCGCGTGTAAAGTCCTGATGCAATGACACAGCTGTTCTCCTCAGTGTTTGCAACTGCAATAATTCCTCTTTGTTGGTGCCTTGTTTTCTTCCTTCTCTAGCCTCTGACAGTGACAGCACCATCCTTAACCATTGCAGAGAACATGGCTGACTTGATAGACGGATACTGCCGACTGGTGAATGGAGCTACGCAATCTTTTATTATCAGGCCACAGAAAGGTAAGGAGGTGGATCATTCTGGTAGCTGCTGGACTCATATCTACTGGTAGATTATTTTGCACTTGAATAGAAGACAAAAGGTAGCGGCAAAACTCTCAGTTGGAGGCTCATGTCTTTCAGGGAGGACCTGTGAGCTATTTTTGTTATGAGAAACAGTGATAGGGAGTGTCTCTCCATCAAAAATTGCTTAATATCTGATAATTTAGACAGATTTTTCAGTAATCACTGCTTTACACTATCCTAGACTTAACCAGCCAAAGTAACTTTTAATTAAAGACACTTCTAACAAGGACATATTACCTTGAAATGTGACTCCCTAATGTACAAGTGGAAATTCCAAAGAGGTGGGTAAGAATGAATTTGGATACGGTTCTGAGTAGTGATCAGTTAAAAAAATTTCTGCCTTCCCCCTTAAATACTCAAACATCTCTGTTCAAAAAATAAAACCCTTCAGAGCAGTCCCACAAGCTCCTCTCATCAAACAGAACTAAAGCAGAGATGGATTTGGTAGCGTTGATCGGTTGGTTTTGCAGCAGCCCACAAGCTGGAAGCCGTGTGACGAGGGTGAGGGCACATCCAGCTTTAAAGAGGATTTGAAATTTCATTAGGGTTTTTTTTTCCTCATTTCAGCCATCTTTAATTATTGAATAGCTATAATTATTCTTAATTACTGAAAAACATTTAAGCAAAGCTTCTTCAGAATAGAAATTTCTGTCCTCCTTTACTTATCTTTACTTGTGGAAATTCATCCAGCTTTTTTCATTTCTAAAACAATGAATAAACTATTTCCTTCTTCCCTGTTTGTACTACAAGAACGCACAGAAACTATCCCATAAGTGTTCTAATCTGAAGCTTTAGCATTCTAGCATTTAGCATTTGCTTTTTTGTGCCACTGATTTTCCCCTGTTTGTAGTTGTTCAAATGGGATAATGTTATTAAAATAGTTCAGGTCTTCCCAGGTCCATATATAGCATCCTGCTTGTGCTTGGCAGAAAAACCACCCAGCTGAAACTTGGTCATTCAGGAATGAAGAAATGTGGTTGTAGGTTATGAGATGTTTTAGCAGCACTTAGTAATTGTTCAGATTATTTTTAAATTTGCATGTTTGTTATTTCTGACCCTCAGTATGTGTGACTGACCTTCAGCTCCAACACAAGCAGCTTTTTTCAATTTCTGTTAGTCATGCAAACTTATCTCCATCCAGAGGGAAATCTTCCCTCAACACAAACTTGGCTCTTCAAGCCAACCTTGCTGCTCAGCTCAGTGGTGCTGAACCACTGGCACCAAAATCTGACACCAAAAAGGATAAGCTAACAGCAGTGATAATGCCAGTTTGTTGTTCTCAAAACAAAACAGGCATCAGAAACCAAGATGCATGTTTCACTTGTCTATACCTGCGAGTGATCATCTTTTGTGCCTCCTCTTTTCTGAAAAATTGTTTGGGATTTGTTACAATCCTTACTACTCACTCTCAGAACTCCTTCTAATACCCAGTGGGTTGGCTGGTTTTCAGCCTGACCCATAGTAGCCAAAGTTGAGCTTGTAAAAAATTTTTATATCCTCTCACCTCTCCCACCTCTCAGTCAGGCTGAGTTAATGGAGAGCTCTGATCCTGTCCTCTGCTGCTTCTTCAGGGGCACATGTGTAGAGTATGTCCAGTTCTTGCCACTTGTGCACTGGTGGTGGTTCAGAAGTTGGGTCCATTCAGTCTGCATTGCCAGTGCTGTTACTGGCGTGTTCCTCTGCTGCTAGAATGGCTTTTCTTTTCTCACCTATACATAAATGCTCTGAACTCCACAAAAATCCCACTGCCTGATGGTTTCTGGTTCTGTCATTCACACCAAACAACTGCAGGCAGTCAAGGCCTTCATCAAGCCTTAGCTCTGTTCATCCAGCCTGCAGTGTTCCAGTGCTGTGCACTGGGGCACTGGTTGTGCTCCAGTCCCGCGTGTTTCCATTTCCCAGCCAAACCCTGCTCTGCTGTCTGCTGCTCTTCTTGCCTAGCTGAGGGAGCAGATCCCAGGCAAAACCTCCACAGGATTTACAGTGTCCTCTTGCTGCTTTCATGATACATACAAGCAACTGCCATCTCTAGCAGGGCACGTGGGTTCTGCTGCTGTAGGTCACAGTAACTACTGACCCAGTCTGTCTGCACCTTTTCTTTCTAGCTCTCATCTCCCTCTGACCTGACTTGCTTATCATTCAGGTGTTACATCTTCTAGACTCACTGAGCTCTGTGGAGGGCAAGATCTCTGGTTTCTCTCTGTGGCACAACTCTGCCTTGCACTGTGGTTTGCTGGTAGGCATGACTGCAGAATAAATCAGTGCATTTAATGGAGTGTCTTTATTTGTGTGATGTTCTTACTGCTGTATTTTAACATAGAGCAAATGAGCAGTGATTGAATTAAAGAAGCATTCTATAGCACTTTGGGAACACTCCTCTTTATGCAAACATGAAGAGAATCCCTTTAGTTAAAAGAAATGGTGGGGTTCTTTTGTCTGATGTTTTCTTTTTTTTGAAGTTCATAGCCATACTCAACATATTAATTAAACATTTCATAGGAGAGCTATCCCCACCGTGATCTGCATTCTGAGATCCCTCCCACTGTGAGCTTTGATTATACAAGGCACATCAGAAACAAATCATGTAGCAACTCTTGATCCAACAGATGGGTTTTCTCTCCTCTTTGAGCTTTCCCATCCCTTTTGTTGTAAATTTACGTCTGCTGCAAGTCTCCTTATAAATTATCCTTCTTGATGAGTAAATGAACCTGTGTTTTTGTGATTTCATCTGTGTTGCTGTCCATTAATGATCCAGTTTTTCTGAATTCGGTGGGAGCACTTGGTGATGTTTGAGCCCTGGATGGTATCTGGCATATTTCCATTCAGTGTGTTGTATTTTTCGTAAATATTTAGATCTTACAGGTCCCTTTAGACCATTGTGGAAACTTTAAACTTCGTATTTGTGTTTCCATTATCACCCTTAACTCTGACAGGCAAAGTACACAAATGAAGCGACTGATAAAAGCTTAAGCTGGTATTAAGTGGCTGTTTACTGGTTGGACTATGCACAAAGTTGCTTTCCTGTGATCTTAAGTCTAGCAGCTGAATTTTCTCTCTGTTGATCACTTTAAAGAAGCTTTTATAGCTAATACAAACCTGTCAAAACCCTTAGAATAAAACCTCAGGGAGAAAAAAAAAAACCACCAGAGAAACTGAAATAGTTACTTGATTGTCCTTCCTTTATAGCAGAACTCACCTTTCCATTGAAACTTGTATTTGGAATCTAAAATGATTACAGATAAAGGAAAACTCAGAATTTGGAGTTTCAAAATACCAAAATTAAATAATCATGAAGTTCTCCAAATAAGTGTTTTCTGTTTTCACACAATTTAACCATTGGCAGTATTTTCATTTTAATGGAGTGGCAACATGTATTGTAGTTCTTAGGATATGTTATCACTTTGGCTAACTTGATGCTTCACTCATTTTGCTCTCACAATAATTTTAATCAGGTGAGGGCAGTTTACACTGTGGTGAATCAAAATACTGGAGAGTTCTTGTCACATCTCAAGGAGACAGGGTTATAGGAGTGGTGGAAGGTACTGGGCATGTGTGCCAAGGTTTTGGTAGTGGTGGGGCTGTGGGGGTGGCTGCTGTGGGAACAAAAGTGGAGCTGCCCCGTGCTGGTCACAGCTGCCTCCACTCGACCCCACTCCTTGCCTCTGTGACACACACATTTGGTAATTATCATTAAAATACATATTCATCACACATTCTTCACAACTGTCACTTAAATCAGCTAAGATTCCCAACGTCAAAATCTAAAGTATCATTATCACGAAAGAGAAGAAAGAAGGAAAGAAACAGAACAGTATATACACAAGAAAACTTCTCTCCTTGTCCCATCCCCAGCATCCAGGCTCCCCACAATTACTGCACTCCCTGACATTCTCCACTCTGACTTTTGGCCACTACCTTTTTCAATTGCTGTTAGTGCCTTCAACTCCTGAAGCCCCTGTTGGGCACCAGAAAGGTGGCTGGTGGCCCTGGCCAGCACCAGCCTCAGCTGCTTGCTGACTCCCCCTCCTCAGCAGGACAGGGCTGAGATAAAGGCAAGGACATCACTTCCCAGTTGCCAGCATGGGCAAAACAAACTCCACTGGGGGGAAATTACTTTATTACCAATTGGAAAAGATTTGAGTAGTGAAAAGCTAAGACAGAATTGGAGCAACACCTTCCCCCTGCTTTTCCTCCCTCCCCCTTTTTCCCCAGCTCTACCTTCACCCCTTCACTCCCGAGCTCTCTACCAGGGTCCCAGCAGGTGGGGCTGGGGGTTCAGTGAGTCCCTCCCAGCCCCTCTTGGCCTCTCTTCCCTCCTCACCCCTTGTCTCCCAGCTCCACCTTTGGCCCTTTCTGAAGCCTGTTCCCCCCAGCTTGGCTGAGGGGCTCAGCTACGTTCTGTGGTGGAGCTGCTGGAGCTGACAGGGACTGTGTCCAGCCTGGGGTACCCCAGCCTCTCCCCACAGAGCCTCTTCCAGACACCCCAACTCAACCCTGCGTAGCCCATTTTTTCAACTGCATCCAGAATTGGGCAAAATGCTGTGGGTTTCCATTTGTGAAAAACAACATATGCTTTGCTGTGATGCTGTTAGCAACGAATTTTGACTTCAGACCTACATGGGTACTAGTGAATGTTTGGTATTTCATTTGGGATATAAGCTGTAAACAGATGACACTGCCTGAAACGAGCAGTTTGTACCCGGGGAGCACGTAGGCTGTAAGAGCAGCTCTGATACACCCCTGCAGCAGGAGTGCCATGCAGATGGATTTTTCTGGAATTCTCTCCAGTGAAAGGGGAAATGTCTCTTTAACAGTACTGAATAGTAGGTTTTCATTTCTGTTTGTACGTTTGTATCCCTTTCTGAACCTTTAAAAAAAGCAGGCTGCAAGTTTATTACAGCAGTAACCTGTGTGATTCCTCAGCAACATCTAAACCATTAAATCCCTTGCCACGTGTAGGAGCAGTGTTGGAGTAATGAGCAGTAGCAGCGTAACGATGCACGCTAGAACTCGGGATGCTTTCACCAGTGATGACTGACAGCTGCTGTAGACATTAGATGGAATTTAAGGTTCTTCTGAGTGTTCTTCACAACCCTTGGGAGGCCTGCATAGCTAGGGCAGGACTCTTCTGCTTGTTTCTCCAAGCTTCACGTCTTTTGCCCAGTTGCATCCAGTATGAATCCCCTACTGCCCAGTACAATCCCCCTTTTTTGGACACCTACCCCCCATCCTTTTATTGCCAGGTTGTCACCTTCCTGCCATGATCTCATATTTGTCACTCCACACCACCTCTAAGGATCTCTGCCTTTTGTTTCCTTCCCCAAAAGGTCTAATTTAAGACAACATATCAGTCACTTTATCTCCCACCTCATGCTTCTTGTGTAATCTTCTTGTCCTTCCTTCACCCTCCAGTGCTTGCTTCAGTCTCTTCGCCGAGCCGTTCATCTTCCAAATCCCAGCCTCTTGTTCCCCTTCTTTCCTGCATCTTCTTTTTTAACATCCCCCCATCAGACAGATCAAAACAGACCAAAGTTGTTGGGGTTTTTCTACTTTTAGCTGGCAAAAAAAGTCTGTAACAAAACGCTGCAGTTTGCCATGGTGAGCTTGGCTTCTGGGTGTCAGGCACTTCTCTATCCAGTCCCAGAACACACAGAGGTGAGACTGCAGTTTGCTTCTGTCATGTCTGGAAACCTTAATGTAGGATAAAACCAAAGCAAACCCACCATTTTCTAAAAGTGTGGCTGTTCTGTTTTCTCTCAGATCACTTTATCAGTGCTACTGTGATTTAGTGCAAAACCCATTTTAACAGCCCACCTTCTGTCCTTCCCTGCACACTTTAATCTACTGCAAATCACTGGTGTTTTACTAAAGGATTAGTAACTTCCCCACGTGGATACCAAGTGTTTCATTAAATCCAGCAGGGAAAAAACCCCTTGCACAGGTACATCTGTGCTTTTATACACAATACCATTAGCACCTGAAGAGTGGCAAGGATTTGAAAGTAGTTTACAAATAGCTACCTTAATCTCTGGCTACTAAGCGTTACTGTTGTGTAATCTCAGCCAAATCAGAGTGATAAGTTTTGTGCTTTAATGATTTATTTCAGTTGTCTTGCACAGAAGTCCCAAGTTTGCTGCAGTTGTTTTATTTATATGTTAGCACTTAGCACATCTTCGAGATAAAAGGAAAGCATTCCTTAGGAGAGAGATGAGATAGTGTCACACCTTCTGCAGGTGATTTATCGAAGTTATTTGTTAAGAACAAAAAGGAACTTTTATATTCTGTGTGCATTGTTCTCTCAGACAAGAGTTTGCCAAAAGGTGTGTATCTCAGGAGGAGCTGTGTTGATAACACTCTTCTTAATATGTATAAAACAGGCTTTGGAATTGACAGGTTTCTTTGAGAGGCTATGATGATTATTGTTTCAGGCATGGATATATTGTATATTGAGAGGCATTGTTTGGAAACTTCAGTAAATTTGATTCCTGTTTTCTTCTTGTTTACACAGAAGGTGAAAGAGCTTTACCGTCAATACCAAAGTAAGTTTTATGCTTTCTTTTCTTATATATTAAAAAATGTTTGGAAAAATAGCTTTTGCTTAAGTGAGGCTTCAGGGCTTTTTATACGTGCTTAATTTTTATTGTTGCTTTTGGATTCTAGGACAAAAAGCAGGTGGTGATTTGGGACCGTGTAGCATAAAAGACTGACAGCAGTATCAAACTATAAAGATACCAGAAATAAAATACTTGACAGTAACAAGAGAATGATGTTTTGGAAAAGACTTGACTGGGATTCAGGCTGTTTATTTTGAGTCCAGGAGTACATTAATTATAGGAGTGATACTACATAGTTTTTGGGTTTCAGTCTGTGAGTTACTCTGTGCTCTTCTTTTTCTTATTTGTCCCCTTTTCTGCTATGTGAAATACAGAAAATACTGGGGTTTTTTCCCCTCTTATCAGAAATCTGTCACGTCACTTTCTGTTAAGAAAATTTCCATAATGGGACCAGTCTTGAATTGGGATCACTAGGTTCAGTGTGATAAAGAATACCATTTATACAGAAGATAGATACCTTTTAATCTATTTCTTTGAACGTAGTAATGTAGACAAATTTTTCTCTGATAGTAACTGTGGATTTGTAGTAAATACTAACCTGTGTCTGGCAAATAGAGGCATTTTTTTCCTCTGGCTAGTTTTATGGTGATACTGTATGCAAGGTACGCTGAGACATTCTATCTGCATCTAATAATTCATACAAACAGTATGCTAAGATATCTCTCTGCATTTTGCTCCTTTCAAAGCTTTAAGGTAAATAAGAGAAGATTTCCAATCTATCTCTGTTTGATCTAAGAATACTTCTTATGCTGCTGGAGTTGGTAGTCCACAATGCAGTGGCAGGCAAGGCTCTTAATTCTTCCTGGTGATTCTCTGCACTCCTGATGTCAGAGGTTAGATCTCCATCCTGTCTGGCAAGCTCTGATGCTTGTCTCCCCTTTCCGTGTGCAGTTTCTTATTGTGGCTTCCTAAACTGCAGTCCTTTAACCAAGCCACTTCTGGTCTATTTGCTTTTCTTTTTAATCTGACTGCTTTCTTTGTAGCCACATTTGGACCCAGTTTGAAGCCACATCTCATCAGATTGTTTTCCTTGAACCTCACGGGGCAGTTTTGCCACTGTCCAGTAGCAGGAGAGAACTGTTGAAAGACCAAATGAAATTTAGCAGTTTATAATGTCTTATCTCTTCTTTTTTTTTTCCTTTGGAACACAGAGATTGTGCCTGCTTTGACCCAACCACCTCATTCTGGTTCTTCCTTGATTCCTGCGAGGGTTCCAGAATCATAATTAGTACTTTTTTGTCTATTGGGTGGAGTATGGAACACAGCTTGTTCCTGAATCTGCATTAAATTAGCCATTTAGATACTGGTGGCTGCTCCTCCTTCACAGGTCCTGCTGCAGTCCTCACTAGCCAGATAGCTTTCTCATGGTGCAGAAAGAGAGGAGTTAAAATGCAGGGGAGGAAAAGAAATTAAAGTCAAGGCTGGAAGCGGTAAAATTGGTAAACTTAGTGTGAACCCATAAGGAAGAGGAAAACTTGATTTTACTTAGATACAAATGAGAAACACAAAATAACTTTCTAATTACATGAATTTTATCCTGTTTCATTTGTAGGGCTTTCTGGGATAAAATAAGGTTTGGAGGAAAAGCTGCCTCCCATTTATGGGAGAGTTTACCAAAACTGGATTTGTACACTTAAGTAAACAAGGGCACCATATATCCTCTTGGGTTGGAATGGGCTTTTATTTGGTATATAAAACTACTAGCCAACAGCATCTTGCATCTGGAAAGATTTGCCATTGCCAGGTGGAATTCCAGCTTTCTGAAGCCATGCAGTGCAGTACTCTTCTTATTGTGCTTATGTATGTATGTGAAAAAAAAAATACAATAGCTCATTGGAATTTTTGTTTCTAATGAGCATCCGTAGATAACTACATGTAAATTAAATTCTTTTTTTAAATTAACTTGACATAAATGAATTTAAAATTGTGCAGGGTGAGTCATTTGAACATACAACAACTCAATACTTTATTTCCAATCAATAACACAGGAAGTAGAAGCATCATCAAGTTATGTACAGTGACAAAGTTTAGACACACACAGATGGATCTTGAAAGTTTATAAAACGTAGGGTTTGGGGTTTTTTTTTTCCCTTGACGTTTGCTCTGTGGATCAGTAAGCTGATGAAAAGGGTAATGTGTTCTCTCCCCTCTTACTCCCCCGGATGGGTTGGAAATGGTAGATTCCTTTCTGACTTTTCTCCCCCTCGAAATCTGTGACTGTGGGAAATGGATTGGCCCTGCTAATTACAGTAGGTGCCCTGTTAGGATGAATTCCCAGTGTATGTGACCGTGAAGAATGTACAGCATTCAGCGATTCCAACCTCTCTTTTACAGGCTGGCCAACAATGAGAAGCAAGGAGTAAGGTCACACACAGTCTCTGTCTCAGGTAAGGCTCATAAAAAAAATAAGTATATATATATAGATATGCAAGTTTATTTCTAAAGCTGGCAGATGTTTAGGCAGATTTTTCACTTGCAGTCAGCTCACTTCTTGCTGCATGGCTGTTGACTTTCCCAAGACCGTGGCTGTGCTGCCTTTGTAGTGCACTTGCCCCAGAGAAGCTTTTTTGCAGCTACCCAACGTAGCCTCGCCTGCCGGAACGGCCCGATCCACGCAGGGCCCCAGCGCTTCAAAGCGAGGCTGCTTGTCAATATTTTCACTTAGCTTTGTAATGAAGTACAATATCGTGGGCTAGAGCTTCAATTACCTGAGTGTGTGTTAATTACGAAGGAAGCAGCTTTGAGAAGTGAAAATAGGCAATTAAATATTAATCATCGCTTTTCGGAAAGAGGAAACTTAATAGCTAGTTTTTGTAGCTGCTGGTTAGATCAAAGCACTTCATTTTTGCTATTGAAAATCACAAGTTAATTGAAGGATGAGCATGTGAGGTAATACGTGGTGGTTGTATAGCTTACAGGCTTCTAAGTTTTCTGATAGTTACTGTGGGGTTTTTTAAGTGTTTATAGTTGAGAGAGAACATTTTCTTTTAAAGAATCTTAAAAACAAACCCTTTTGAGGTGTAGATTCAGTGTCTTAGTAGAAAATGTATTTCTAAATCCTTGTATATAATAACTATTAAGGAGATTTGCAATGCAGAAGTGTGTTGATGTTATGATTGTTCCTATAGATTTCTAGCATTTGGCCACAAGCTTCAGGAACCAACGCTGTGACCCAGCAGAGTGTCCACCTCTGGCTTGTAGGGAGGCTACAGCCCCACTTGGACATTTATGTGAGCACTAAGTGGCACACCTTGAGAAAACCTGCCATATTTCATACAAGAGGGAGGAAAGATATGTAGATCTTTGATGAATTTCCTACTTCTCAGATTCCTTTCCCCACCCTTAACCTTTTTTTAAAGATACTTGAGATTCACCCCTTGGCATAGGAAGCCCAGGTAAACAGACCTTGTGCAAGAAAATTGATGAGAGGATCTGGAATTAAAATGTGGCTCAAGCTGCAGAGGTGTAATAAGAGCTTCATCAGTTACTGTTACCTCTCAAATAGCAGCTCTTCTTCCTTCAGTACCTATCAATCAAGCATGATAGACAAGGTAGATAAGGATAAAGCATGGTCAGCATGTCCTCTTGTGAGTCTTACCTGTGTGGCCCAATTTAGCTGTTAGAAGAAGTTGAAATTTAAGTGATTAGTGCTGTGCTTTTTAACCACCCCACTCACACACAAATGGACAAAAAAAAGCCACTAGTCCTCTGCCACCTCAAATTTACACCCTTTTAATATTTCTAAGAATGCTGATATGATTTTACTATTAAAAGCAATAATTAAAAGCTTACTTCATGATTTCTTTGTTGCTGTCAGGCTGACTTTGCAGCTTCAGCTATCTTTTGCTTGCTGCATTATATCTGAAGTACTTTTGTGTCTCAGAGCACCAACTCACTGCTTCTCTACTCTTCTGAAGTAGTGTTTCGATATTAATATAGGGGAGTTGGTTGTAGTACCACAGAACTCTGGCATTTAGGGTGTCACATAAAGGTGACTGATGGGCAGATGAGGGCTTTGCTGTAGCACCTCAGAAGAAGCAGAAGATGAGCTGGTTCAGGGGAATGTCAGGGAAGCTGTAAGGCACAAAGGTGGCAAATGTCCTTCCTTTTCTTTCCAATACCAAAATCAAAACCTATTAGGTGCTTTTCTTGTATTGTAGTAAGGTTTTATATACATCCACAATGAAATCATTGTGCTTGGTGCTTGTTTCTCACCCTGTGTTACAGATTACTGGAAACACTGACATAACAGTGGAATGATTCAAGGCGTTGCGTTTGTTATTCAGTCTCAAGGGTTTGTTCTTTTCTTTAGTATAATAAAGGTGCATAGAATGCAGACATGCTTTTTTGTTTTGGTTTGTTGTTGGGTTTTTTTTCCCCCCAAAATTATTTGAAATGCATCGAGTGTGGCATGGATGTCAGTATATTAAATTGAAAGCACAGACAGATTGTTGAGATGAAGTTGCAGGCTCAGGGTCTCTCCTCAGGAGGTGCTTTCTGGAAGGATCTCCAAGTCCCCGAAGGAATCAGCTTGTTATAAATGAAGTAATGCTTCATGTAGATGTGAAGAACTGTCACTCCCGTTGTCACACCTAACTGAGCCATCAGTATGGAACAAGGGAGGCAACAGATGTACATGATGTTCAGTTAACCCGAGAGTTCCAGGTCAGCAGAGTCTGACAGCTGACAGCAGCCAGTGCAAAGCCAGCTGTGGGTGATGCTGTCTCGGGTTGCAGAATAAGAGCTTTTCTCTGGTGACATTTAAATGACTTGGAGCTAAGGGCTTCGAATGAGATGAGCTTTCATACATTCCTGACAGCTGTAATGTCCTTCATGCCTTTGATGGTTTATATCATAAATTAACTCTGCCCTTTGTTTTCAGTGAGATTGCCTCCCTATGTTTAGACCTCTCCCAGTGCTAAAGCTAAATAGCAAAAATCTGATAGACATTCAGCAGGAAATTTAAGTAGTCAGACATACTTCTACTGTTAACAATTACTTCTGCTATTAACAGTCTTAGTTCTAAAGGAAAGTCTCACAGTGATTTCACTACTACAATTTAGGGAAGCCATCAGTAGCCTAAAAGAAGTGTGAAACATGGTTTGGTGGTCTAAAAATTCAGGTCTTGGTCTGAAGTTTTGTGGGTTTAAAAATGAGCCCGTTAATGAAAGGCACCTTGTCTTTCTTTTTGAAGTATTTATTAACATACCTTGAAATATTTCTGGTCTAGTGAAATGAAAACTTGTTCTTTCCAAGTGTTTCAGTATTCCAAAGCATACAAAGATAGAAGGTTTTGGTTTTGAATTAATTTTTTGGCACAGCCACACACACCCCACTAAATAAAGACCTTTTGAAACTAGTGAAGGGTGAAGTTAGTTTCAGGAATCCAAAGCAGCAGATTGCTGGACCTGGGAGCCAAGAAGCTTTCTCTTACAGTTGTGTGTCACTGAACCAGGTTCCACCACACACCTCAAACTGCATGCTTCTGTTTCTTCTGGTATTATTTGTCTGCCTTGCTTCTTCAAGTTACATCTTCCTTGCAGTGGGTGCTGTCTTTCCCCATGTTCCAAGGAAGATGTCTGCCAGATTTACCCCATTTTTTAGAACAGTAATATTATCCATCAGATTTTACATCTGTTTATTTGTTATAAATGCAAATAAGAAGCCCAATTGAATGAGTTGGATTTTAGATTTCTTTGGTATACATCTGATCTTTTGGTTTAAGTTGCTGTGAATCACCAGAAGCAACGAGTGGTTTAGCTAATGGGTAGTTCCAGCTTTTATCTCCTTCTACTTCTGCCTCTACATTAAAAAAAGAATTCTTCGTACTTGTCCAAGAGTGTACAGTGAGGAAGCAGTAAGGACTATTTGCTCTGTGCAAACAGCATATCAGATTTGTCAGAAGCAGCGTACCAGTTTACTGTCATTTTACTGACTAGATTTCCTGCTGCTTTGCTTGGAGTCACCCTATTAAAATGCTCTACTCTATTCTACAGGAGCTCACTTTGGCCAGCAGTTTGGTTTGAAATAGCAAGCGTCAGCTTTAGTAAGGTGATGTGTGGATTTCCTGATACATGTATTTCCAAAAAAGCCCCACTTTACCTAGTCAGTTATATAAGAAGTTCTTCATAAACTGAAATCCATAAAGCCGTAGTTTGCTTGCTCCCTTTTTACATAAACTCTTTTTGACAGAGGGTTCTTTGGTTTCCTCTGCCCCATCCTCGCTCATATAAATACGACCAGGAAGAATAAACATGCTTTTGCATCCCTTGGCTAAACGCTGTGCCTCTTTTTCACTGGAGGATTCTCTGAATGTAAATTCTTTTAATTGCAGCTCAAACGTTACTTCACATGGAGTGCTACAGAATACGACATTTTAGGCCCACTTGTTTCAGCTAGTGTTGAACAAGCAGAGCATTGAACAACTCTTGGCAATGTTAGGTTCTTGGCAGCGTCAGGTTTCTGGTTGGATTTATTGATCTTAAGGGTCTTTTCCAACCTAAATGATTTTATGGTTCTGAGCAGTCGCTCTTGGCATTTGAATATTCAGGTGCTGCTGGATAAACTTGTTTGTGGAGAGGAAGCTCTGACTGGAAAGATCACAGAATGGTAGGGGTTGGAAGGGACTCCTGGAGATCATCGAGTCCAACCCCCCTGCCCCAGAGCAGGGTCACCCAGGGCAGCCCACACAGGGACAGATCCAGGTGGGTCTTGAAAGTCTCCAGAGAAGGAGACTCCACAACCTCTCTGGGCAGCCTGGGCCAGGCTCTGTCACCCTCACGGTGAAGAAGTTTCTCCTCATGTTGAGGTGGAGCCTTCTATGCTCAAATTCATACCTGTTATTCCTTGTCCTCTTACTGGGCACTGCAGATGACAGTAAGGAAGCAGATGAGCTGTTCTGCAGCAGCCAGCACAAGGCATGTGGCCTGAAGGGAGTTTTTAGGGCCAGCAGGTTCTGGCTTTGCAGCTTTAGTACGTGCTTGGTGAAGGGAACTGAACCATGGTCACTCTTTCAGATGAGAAGGTAGAATGCTCAAGTCTTCATAATAACAACCCCCAGGACACATAGCTTTAATAAGTATCTTAAAGAGAATTATTTTTGTCATCTTGTTCCTTATCTGGCGTGGCTGTTGTCACTAGCACAGGCAGCATTTAAAAGTCAGAAGGGGTGTAGCTGCCGGTGCGTGGTAGTATGGCGGCATACAGTGACTGTCAGAACTTGTAACTGCACCTCGTGTTTGGATACACCCAGCACCCTGCCCTGCAAAGGGGAATTTGAGTCTCTTGGAGGGAGCTTCTCAACAAGTTTCTAGGTTCTGCCTTCGAATCGCAGCTCTATAATCCGGTGCCCTTACACTGAACTCACAGGCTGTGGTTAACTCAGTGGAGTGAGAGTTCTGATGAGCAGATCCAGAGTTTGAAGTAGTTGCCAATTCAAATCAAGGTATTTTTTCATTCAAATTGCAATTTAGGTTAAGTGGTATCTTCACTGAAATTGCAATTTGAATGAAAAAACTTCTCTTTTGACTGCGATAGGGATGATTGAAGAGGGATTTTTAGCAAGCAGAAAAAACTGATAGGGTATTGCTCATCTGTGAGAGAGACTTCCAGGAGGTTACCTAGGACAGGCTGAAATAACAACACAAGCCAGATGTCAAAATGCAAAAAACAGCAAAGAAAAAAACCCCCACGCTGAATTTATTCACCCAATTTCAGTATTAGAACTAAAACTGCTCTTCCTGAAGGAGATGTGAGCATACGACAGGACCTGAACGTCTCTGTGGATGGCAAGGGCTAACCACAAGCAAAGCTGTGAGCAAGGATGGAAAGGCAAATCAGAGTTTATGAATCCCTTCTGCTGGCAAAGCACAGTGTGTGCTCTGTTCTGTGATTGCTGTGCCCAATATGAAGATCTGCCCTGTGCTCGACTCTGAAAGGGGTTCTTGTGTAGGACTTGTATTTCCTAATTCCCTTGCACTTAGTTGGTAGGGGCAAAAGGTGTTCTTTGCTTGAGGTTGTAAAGTTGTGGGGTTTTTTTCATGTTCATTTTATCAAGTCGCTCCAAAAAGCAATGCTGAAGAATAAAAGTCAGTTTTTAAGATGGAAAATTGTATCCTGAGTGCTTGTGACTGTGTCTTCCTGCTCAGTTCTGTTATACTCCACATCTCACTTCTTCTGAAAAGACAGGCTAACGTAAACTAACAGGAAGTTGTAGCATAAATTACATAGTCATTATACAATTACTGAAGTAATTAGAGGAATGTAAAGGCTTTGTACAGCTGTAGCTCTGCTGTATAGTCACAGGACTGGGAGAGATTCAAGCCTAAGGTTTATTGCAGATTAATTTTACAAACCTCGAGCAAGTAGTCTGCAAATTCACAATGGAGTTGTTTCTTAACCCAACTGGCTATTCTGCTGATTAATAAGATACTATAGTTAAATATACCCTTAAAGTTAATAAATTACAGTATTTCAGATTCCCATGGCAGCTGAATAGACTGATGTTGTCATCTTTTTGTATTTTAGATTGACTAAAATGCTTCTTATCATGCATAAGAAGACCAGAATGAAGTGTAGAGACAGTGTAAACAGATTTCCTCTGTATCAGTGCCATGGAAGTTACTGCCTTGATTTCCTCAGTCTGTGTCGTTGGTTAAAGAGTTCTACCCCTCCTGCTCTCCTCCTTTGTCATCCACTCATTTGATTTGAGCTGGAAGCTGGTGTGGAATGGTGGAAAAAGTAGTATTCATTTCAAGCAGGTACTTTCTAAGCTCCTGAAGAAGTGTTGGAATGTCCTTTTTTCTTTTTAAATCTTAATTGAGAATTAACTCTTTACCTAAATAAACTTCCTTTTGTGTGCTACACTTGAAGGTGTGGTGAGTTTAAGACAAAGCAGCCTTCCATTTAGTCTGGCAGAACAGCTGAACGAACTGGAGACAGTAAATCATAAAGGCCAAGTTTGAAATGCAGCAGATGAGTTGGGAGTGTGTGTCACAGGACAGTGATGAATTAAAACCACCTTTGTCATGTGGATGGGCTCTTCATGTGAAACAGGTCAGTCAGGTTTCAGTCAGCTTCTGCTACCCATGGAGCAGTGGAAGAGTGGACAGCATTTCAGGCTTAAATGAGCTTTGCAGCCTGAGCAGACAGGTCAAGAGTTGAAACATCCCTTCCCTTTTAGACGGCTTGCATTGCTTCCAGTGACTCTATACCTGTTCTTCTGTTTCAGGACAGCCTATCCAATTCCTTTATTCTCATTCCAGTACCTGTTCAACAGTCTCTTAAAATAGCTTTCCTGTCTTTCATACTGTGTCTAAAGCTTTTCGTGAACGTTACCTCAGGTTTGTGTTAGAATGACAGTGCTGAAAATCGTGCTGTGTGATGTTAGGAAGGTAAGTCCCTAGGACTGCAGTAATGTGGTATATGTGGAAATGCAGATACACTCATTTACTCAATAATTTTGCCCTCTCCTTGCCACCTCCCTTAGTTTTTAGCATTGAATCTGATTAATGTTCTGTTATTTTCAATGGCATATACATTTCCACAATTGATGACTGATTTCTGTTTGTTTAAGCACCCCAGTACTGGGTTTGTTGTTTAGGATACAATGATAGATCTCACCCACTTGTTTTGCCTTTGGATTAAAATGACCCTTTTAGCCAAGAAGGGGTTGTACGTAGTAGTGTTACCCATTGGATTTGCATTTGTGAACTTGAACATGCAGCCTCCAGATTGGGCAGTGGTTGAACACACTTAATACCCCTTTAAAAAAAATTCTGCACGTTATCCTTGAAGACCTGGCCACTCAATGCTGCACAACTGTGCATAAGATGGTGCTTTTGTGGAAGTACAGCTGCTTTGATGGTTCTTAGGTTTCCAGAATCCGTGAAAAATGCAAAGTTATTTTTATTCAAAGGTAAATCTCCTTTTTTTCCACCCTTCTTCCACTCCTTCCACCACTGACAGGTCTGTGCCAGTATGCTGCTTGTGTGGTACTGGGCTTCTCATCCTAACACCTGTACCTCCAGCCTGTGTAACTCAAGGTGGCTGGACCTTGACTGGGTTTTGGACTCAGGGAGAAACAAGCAACCAGATCCTAATTTTGACTGGGAAGAAGCAAGCAACAAGATGCAGGTTTTTAGTTGATTGGCTTTTTAAACCACCTCTCACGTTTCCTAAGATAGGGGCGAGAGGGGAGAAAAGGAAAGCAGAGAAGAGCAAGCAGATCACAAAAGAAATAAAAGGGGCAGCTACCTTGGTTCTTCGTGTTGTCTCGTGTCCTTCTTCCTCGCCTTGTGAAACCAGTTGTGGCTTCTTTGTATTTTCTGCTACTCAAAAATCTCTCTCCTCCTGAGAAGCACTTTGCTGGTGAAATGCAGTAGGGTGATTAGGGAAGGGAAGAGTGAGGACAGTAGCATGGAGTGTTTGCCCAGAGAGCCTCAGAGAAACAGGCCTGCACTGGGGATAAAACCCCCCTGGCAGATTTCAGATCATAAAATACATCCATGGCGTACTTCAGCGGGACAGAGAAATGGTGTTTTTCCTTGTTCTATGTAACCCTGCTACGTGAAATAATTGTCTTGTCTTAAATTCCTTTAAGGATCCAGAAAGTCAATCTGTCCACGTTCAAGTCTGGCGACTGCCACTGAAATCAGAACTCAGCTCTAGCACTGTCTAGTGGAACGCGAACGTGGAGCTTGCGAAAGTGGCCTACACCTCTGGGCTAGACAGTGGTCTTTGCCTTGTCAGTGGGTGGTGTATGTCGTTGGCAGAAGCTGACTTTTTTAATAGAGTGTAGTGTCACTTTTAAAAACTGAAATCAGAATAACTTTGCTGTAGACAGGAATTTGAAGAAAAACAGCAGATAGGCTTCAGAGTTCCAGCAGCGCTCGCTTGTCCCTTTGCGTGTACAGAGTTGTAACGTAAACCTTTACTTCTGTGTTTCACTCATTGTAGGTTGTTCTCTCCGGTCTCTTTTCTTTTGTTTCCAAATAATTTGTTTCTGTTTTTTCTCTTTTCCTTTTCTTGCCTCTTTGTAAAGGAGTCAATCACTGTCAGCATAAAGTAAAGAAAGCTAGACGCTTTCTCCCTTTCGTCTTCTGTTCCCATGAGCCGCCGCCTAAGGGTACTGCACTGCTCTTCCTACAGGGCTGCCTTCTGAACTCAAAAAAGCTGAACATACTAACGCAGTTACTGGTTGTTTTTCTTTTATTATTATTACTCAGGTAAACAGAGTTCCAAGAATAACTGCATTAAATCTCTTCCCCTCCTGTTGAATTGGATTTTCCTGCAGCGTCACGAACTTGCCGGTCCCCGTTTCGACAGGGACTCAGTTTTAAGCATCGTGTTGTGCAGTGACAAACGCTTTCATCTTGGCATTTGTATCTCTCCGTAGCCCCCCCCTGTACCCAGGGGGGTTTGGATGATGTATTTTTACCTCATTCTTGGACCCCTGATACCGCATGCTTATGAATGAAGTAGAATAGCAACAATAAGCATCAGCTAAGATCACTTGGAATGAAGCATTGACTACGGTGATGCTTTTTGGCTGCGTGCTGGTTCAGCGTTTGGCCTGGACCAGTTTGGCTTTGTTAGGGGTAAGAAGAACTGGGAGCGACGCGCGCGTTACTTTTGGTTACTTTTCCAATGTTAATGCTCATTTTCCATTTCTAGATGACTGTAATAACTGCCTAAAGTGCATTAGCTTGTGCTGTGGGTATCGGTGTGACGTAGGGCTGCTATCATAACTGTGGAATTTGGTGCTCACTGGAACAGCTTCCCAGTAGAGTTGCTCCGTTTGCCATTCGTTTAAATTCCAGCTTTGTCTAACTGCAATGTGCTCTGTGTGAATAATCCTTAGATGGTTCCATTTGTTACTGGTGTCTTAGTGATAGCACGGGAGTGCACTGCCTTTGAAAGGGCGACCACCAACTTTAGTTACCCAAAGTTGGAACGTGCGAAGAGTCAGATTTAAACTGACTCGTCTGGCTGTAGATCTGTTCCGTAGCGAAGCGCTGACTTACACCAGCAATTGGCATTTCTTCAGAATGCATTAAAATCGTTCCGCTCCCAAATTGAATTTTGCTGGAAATCTCTGTTTGAGAGTCATTAACGCTGTTTCATCACCGCAAGCTTCTTAGAACTGACCTTTGTCCCTTGGGTTTTAGGTGAGAAGTCTTAAATTCTGCTACTTTTCTGGTTTCTCTTGAGTCAGGTATATAATATAACTGCAGTCTGAATACTTTTGGATTACTCATGAATTTAATAGTGTATTTTCCCCTCCCCCTTCTCTGTCCCCTTCTCTCTCCCCCTCTGTTTTTCTCTTTCCTTGCATGCCACCTGGATCTGCAGATGAAATTAGTGGGGACGGTAATATGTTTTCTAGTCTGTGTGTTACTAACGTGCAATATGCAACTCTTACATCCATATACCACTTAATGCACATTTCAGTAATAAATTTTGTACAGATTGGAGTATTAAAAAGCAGTCTGCTTTGGACACGAGCCAATAAATGTTGTACTTTGCAGGCTGTGCTACTAACGCTTTCTGCTAAACTGGAATTGGAAAAAAAAAAAAGAGAAAAAAAAAAAAAAGATTTCAAAGACTGTGGTGTTGCATGTGTTTGCAAGGAGGGTTCTGGCACAATGGGTTTGCAAGAGTTGTCCGTTCAGTTCGATTGAAATGGTTGTACCAGACAATTTGGGGTGGTTTTTTTTTTTGGTCAGTTGGTGAGATCAAGGGATGTAACAACTGAGTAATGAGTCTGCCAAGTGATGCTCTAAAGGCACGGTGGCATCAAACTGCCCTGTAGTCCACTGCTGCTCCTTGCATAAAAAGAACCTGTACAAGATAAATTGATGTAGGTTGAATACGTGAAATACTAATCAGGTTTCAGCTGCTCAAATTGCTGATTTCAAAGACACACTTTAATGTTTTTCTGCAGAACTTTGAAGCTGATTACAAAATATTTAACATAGCCAGACTTGATGTCTTTTTATAGAAGACACCGATTTGCTGTCTTCTGAAAGCACATTGGGTTTTGGTTTTTAAAGAGATTTTTAGCTATTTTTCTAAAGGATTCTATCTGATACTGGGGGAAAAAAAAAATCAAACTGCTACTACTGATAGTGTATGTATCTTTATTGCTATAAGTAGGAGGTACTAAAAGGGCATAAAAAGCAGTATGCAAAGAAAGGCGATAAGAAGAAATGGAGATATCATCTTGTGTCCTTCCTCAGTAAAATGTAAAGAGGGTGTATAGTTTCTCATCTCCTTCCTGTCCTTCAGATATAAATCAAAGATAATACTACCCCAATTTTCTTTTTTTTTTTCCTCAAGTATTAAAAACTCAGAAGAAGTTTTTTCTGCCATAAATTCAGAAATTGTATTTTAGATACTAATCCTCCATAGCTTATCTTCTCTTATAAATTCAGGGCTCTGATAAATGGAAAAACCATCAAAAGGAAAATTTCAAACAGGTGGTGAAGATCATGGATTAGCTGTTATGCACTTAATGTCCTAGGATGATTTTTTCCTACTCTTTAATAAATTCAGTCAGATTTAGTAAAGCTCGAATTGGCTGATTCTGCTGTACCAACAACACCATCTTTGTCCAAAAGCAACCTATTCTTTTTTTCCCCTCTAGAAGAATCTGGGGTTGGCCTGCCAAGTGAAAAGGCATATAGTCTTAGCAGACTTGGTAAGAGTCTTAGTGTATAAGACTCTGATCGTGTGGTCAAGGCTGCACATGAGGAAGAGCCTGTATCTTTGTTGCAGAACATCAGTGTTAATGCCTTGCTGTCATTTTCCTCTAATTCCCAGAAACAATGCCAGACATGTATAGGAATTATTTTCTGCACTCTTATTATCCATTCCTCTCCAGAGTGTTAAATATGTAACAAGAAATATTTATTTAGTTATTGCATACATTTAACTAATTTGGATTGGCTACTGAAAACCCTTTTGGTTTCAAGTTGATTTTGGGCAAGGTATCAAAACCATGTAAAGTGCTCTGCAGTGTTCTGATAATGCCTTTATTATGAATTAGCTTCATTAATTTTAAATAGAGAGATGAACAAGCCAAGCCATTCATCACATTCTTGTAAGGTCTGTTCCATACTCTAGTGTGACAAATGTTTTGGCTTTTTAAAGACCAGTGTGGCACCAGTTCTCGTTTCCACGCTTCTCAGACATGTTTATAACATCATCATTCAGTCCATTTTTTTTACAGAGGTTAAGAACTTTCTGGTACCCTGAAATGCCTGCTTCATATAGACCACACTCAACAAAAGTTAAAACATCTTACCACGATATTACAAGGAAGCAGAGTGATTTCTCCCCATCACCTTGGTGTCACGCTAATGGCTTCTAACAGATGCTTATTTTTTAGATCAAACCAGGACTTATTTTCTAAAAAAAACCCTATTTGTTTATAAAGTAGGGAGGAAAAAAACATCCCAAGAGCTGAGTGCCTCTGGAGTATGCTGCCTGTCTAGAATTGTGCACTGTCATTATAATTGAATTTTTCAGTAGGTGACTCTTGTTTTGCTTTGTCCTAAATAGAAATTGCCTAGCAAAAATTTAAATGGCAGAGGGTTTCCTTTTTTTACAAGACATGGTATATTCCTACAGGAGTTGGAAAGAAAAATAGATTTAATTTTATTGAAATAGTACGAAGTTAGGATCATAAAACTACATTTATTCCCTGAAGTGTGTTGAACTTCGGAGCTCTTAGGCAGCCTGTAGTTTCCTAATCATTGACTATTCAGTTTGTCTGAAAATTAAGCCTCTCATTTATTCATGTGTAGAATATTTATGAGCCTTGCTCTGGTTTCAGAGTTGGCTTAAGTTGGGTGAACTGAGGGCTGCTGCCAGAAGGGATCATGCCATCTTTCATTCCGCTCTCACTGTGGCTTTTTCCCATCCACCATTCAGAAACCATCACCTGTAGACAGGTGCCAGGGAGGTGTAGGGATATACCTGTGCTCCAGGGCGAAGGGGGAGTAAATCATGCCTTGCAGTGGTGGCCCAATATGGGTTCACCTGAAACCAACCATGAAAACTGCTTAATGGATTTGAAATTAGTCAATTTTGAGAACCTCTCTATGCATTTAAAATTGGTGTACTATTTAAGAGTCTTGAAGGCAAAAATGATCCCACTGTTGTAGACTGGTTTTGTAACCCCTGAAGGGATTTCTCTGACCGTTAGGAAGTGACCTGCACACACTGAAAGTTCTTTAGAGCAAGAGAAGATCCTTCAGGTATTAAATCATTTTGAGAATAGATGATGTAAAAGTGTAAACGGAGGAAGAAAAACCCTGACACTTTTCTGAAAATTTGGAGAAGTGGTTGTTCTCAAACACTGTCCGTGAGATGTTGATTCCTGACAGCAAAACTGGTGGTGAATTCCCACTAAAAAAGGAAAATTGAGACTTAACACAAGAAAAATAGGTGTGAGGAGAGAGTGTGGCTTCAAAGATCTTTATGCTCTAGAACACTTGGAAAATAACATGTCATACTATATTGACAGTAGGTAGATGCTGCCATGGAACATCTTTACTGCTTGTTCTGCCTGTTTGACATAAAAAAACCTAGGAAACTATTATTCAAACTATATCAAAGGTAAATCAATCCAATCTGTTAATAATATTTTCTCCTTACTGCAGTGGAGTTTGCTGTTCAAAATATTTTAAGCCAACCGTTTTAAATGAGTTTAAATTGCAGAACACGAACACAAATGAATCTTCCTTTTATTCCTTGTTGAATGCATCTACGTGACGTAGAATAATTGGCACTGAGGTCATTATCATACCATAAATTATGCATGAGCAAGTTTTAGTCATGCTATTGTAAGCGCGTCCCAGCAGCGTTGAGGTTGGCGGTTGTGACGTAGCAGCCTTGATAAATTGGAGATGCTCTCCTGGAGAATTGTTTTCATCTGCTTTTCCCGAAACTCTTCAATTCCTCCCTTTACAGAGACAGATGACTATGCAGAGATTATAGATGAGGAAGATACTTACACAATGCCATCAAGTAAGTATGGTCATTAACGCGGGGAGCTTTTCTGTCTGATTGCTTTTTTTGATTCAGCAGGAATTGAATGTTGTATTTCAGCCTTAAGTAACTTGTGTGCAAAGAAAATGTTCTTCATGACGTTTTGAAACCTCTTGGATTCAGTGTTTGACAAGTTCAGCTTTGGAAGCAAGTAAAATCAAATTCTGTTCTGCTGCTGTCAGTGACTTCACAGTGAAATTCCTTTTATGCCTCAAAATGTAGATCTTTTGATCGAGATGCCGAACACGACGCTTACAGAAAGAAGGGATGAGATTTCTGTGATAAGAGCAAACAATATGGAAAGCTTCTGTGTGTGGCTGTCATAACTGTCTCTCACCCTTGCTCTGTCACAGACTTGCTGCTCTTGAATTCCATGGTAGAGGAGAGTCCCATGCAATTTTGTCAAAGATGAAAGACTAGGAACAAAACCAAAAATTCCAAGTTCTTCTGAGTCTTCATCTTTGAAGTCAAAAAAAAAAATGATGCATTAGGCAGCACAAGGATTCGGCCTTGTAGCATATTTGAATTAAAATATAATCTTAAACTGTTAAGGCTACCTAACTGAACGTGAAAGTTTAGTCAGCTGATTTTCAGAGTTGTGTCCGTGAAAATCCAGTTGCATTTTGGCACCCGAGGATTCCTCTAGCAGTAGACACCCCCTTGGTAGGTGCAGCTGCACCACGTCGGGTTTGGGGGGTGTAAGAGGGGAGGGTGGTGCTGAACTGGTGCCACGTTCTGCTGAAGAACCCTAAAGCTATGTGATGATTTCTAGAGTTCACTGTGTGGCAGGAATGTTTCATAATCACTTCAGTGTTTACAAGATAGTTTCCACTACTGTGGAAAATACTTGAAAAGCAAGGATATATGTTTTGAAAAACATATATATTTGAACATAAATATTTGAAAAGCAAGGCTATATGTTTTCCAGAAAGAAACAATGTGTTTTGAATGTCTTGCAGTAAGTCACTACATGATTCTGCTCAAATAATTGCAAGATCAAAAAGTACTGTGATAAATGATATCCTTTATTTTTTGTTAACATATTAACTTGTTGTGATTTTTTGTATTTATCTCTTTTTTTTTCTAACCTTTTCATTTAAATTCTCATGGAAGTAATTTCTTGTGGGCCCAGCCCTGGATGGTGCTGAACACTTAAGTATGCCTTCAATTCAAAGCCTGTGAGATGGGCTATTGAAGTGAAATTCATTAAGTGCTTTGGTGGATTGAAGTGGACTCGAGTGTTCAGCTCTCAAAGGACTGAGTCAGTAAAAGATCACAAGAACAGACCTGTGACTTCTGCTAATGTAAACTTAAAATGGCATCAGTGTATTTCTTCATTTGAAAAAAAAAAAAAAAAAGTTGAAAAATGTTTGTCCTTGTCTTGAATTTAAGAAGCTCTATCTAAGTAAGCATTTGATTTTTCTCTTAATTGCACTGCAGAAAGCTATGGAATAGATGAAGGTAACAGGAGACCCTTTACCCATCCCTGTGTGCTTGCAGTTTGGAATGATGTGGAATTTTTAAGTTTACTGTTCGCTTTCATTTAATAAACATTATTTATTTATAGTTAAACCAGTTAGCTTTGGGATTTTAAAGAGGAAAATGCAGTACTTAAAAAAAAAAAAAAAAGAAGTAACAAAGGCATTTATTGCTTTGTTATCCAGCTCTAGATGACGTTCTTTCTGTAGTGTTAATGAAGTCAAAATCATCAGTCATGAAGTCCTAAGCTGGTTGGTTATGCATTTTTTTTTTCCCTGAGTGATACAAGTAGAGGTGAAAACATATACTGCACATGCTTTTCTGCTATTCCCAAAATATTTTTCCATGTCTGCTAGAAATGAAATTGCAAATGAAGTAATTCAGTTGCAATTGATTAAATGTTTTGCTGACATACTGAGTCATTTTTATCAGTGGTGGTTTCAATCTGTTAAACCACGAAGTTAACAAAATTGCATAAGTCCACAGAACGTATCAATTTTAATTCAATTACAGACTGACAGAGGTGTAGTGCACTCAAAATTGTGGTCTTTCATTTTATCTTTATCTGCCCTGCTCTTTTCTGTATTTTTTTTTTTTCTTGCAGTTGCCTCTTTAAAAATTCTCTGGGCTTATTTGATGGTTCCAAGGTCTAAAATACCACATAGTGGAGTTCTCTTAAACATTTCCAGGGAGGTGTGCTCAGGCTGTATTTAATATCATTAATACTGCCCGAGGCTATTTGTCTCATCTTTTACTAGCTATGTAATTAAGGACGATTCAATTGCATTTACTGCACTGAACTAAAGAATGCATAGTAATTAATTTAGCAAATCAGATTTCACGATTCCCTTTTCCTTGCTTTGGCTCAGCCATTAGTTTAAGAGGTTTCCACTGTGTGTATACAGCATTTGGTTAGGTCGGTGTGCAGCAAATGTTAATCCTAGTTATTCATACGTGAGCCATTTGAGTGACTTACTTTGAGGGGGGGGGGGGGCGGTTTATTTGGGGGGTTTTTTTTTTGGCCCTCATCAGAAAATCAATATTTTAAGTGCGTTTCATTCTTATATCCCGAGGTTTTGAG
>WUAM01000124.1:517703-550621 GCA_024336885.1 Actenoides hombroni
GTGGGCCGGTGTGAAGACATTGTGAACGCTAGTTATTGATGCGGGGGCCCTTTGTGTGATTTACTTGGGGGGGGGGGGGGGGCGTTGTATCTGGTGGATTATTTCTTTGCCCTTCATCAGAAATCTAATATTCTAAGTGCGTTATATTCTTATAGCCAGAGATTATGAGATTCAAAGGGAGAGAATTGAACTGGGGCGCTGCATTGGCGAAGGACAGTTCGGGGATGTCCACCAAGGAGTTTACATGAGCCCGGTAAGCCTCGCTTTTGCAAGGGAAATAAACAATAAAACCTTTCTACTTAAAAAAATCAGATAAAAAAATTAAATGTATTCCTTAGATGCCTTGGCCTGAGTCTTTCAGAACAACGAGGAATTGCCTTTGTGATTTATTTTCCAGAATAATTAGCATATAGAGAATATTTCCCATGTCTCGGATAAGGAGAAAACTAACTCCAGAGTAGTTTCTCTGCTCCTATATCCCCATTTTTTATAGGTGGAAGGAAGCCAAGTGAATTATTCAGGACCATACCAAAGCCACTGGCTGAGTTGCAGTTAGAAGCATTTCTGTTAACCTCAACCATATGTTCTCTTCTTTATTTTGAGTGTGTCCAAGCATGGTAAGCACACGTATCTTTGACTGTGCTCCCATAGTGAGCCTGCAGTGCTTTAGAACTTTCTCCAGAGTTTCAAACTGTGTTTAGGGGTGTTCAGCTCAACTTGGGTTTAGGTTCAACATTCAGTGCAGAAGCTGCCAACTGTGTCAGGATAAACTGATCTAACTTCTGTGCTGAAATAGAGAAGTTTTAAGTCTGGAAGGGCAGTAGCCTACAACAGAGGGACAGTAATGTTAACTCAGTGTGGCTGTGTCTCCAGTGACCACCTCACTATATTTCTCACAAAGAAGCTTGTATGTTAATATCCTGAAAGAGAAGGTGTAAAATACTTGGACATTGATCCAGCAAAACCCCAGTGCACAAGAGTCACCTCAGTGAAACCAGGGAGGTTGGTGGGACCTGTGTAATTTAGGCTGGTGCTTATGTGGTTCTCTGGACAGCAGCCACAAAGATTAATATTACAGTTGAAAGGGATGAAAACATAAGTTTATGGAAAAAGGCAAGAGAAAGCTGGGAAGTTATTTAATTTCAGCCAGTTTCAGGATTACAGTAAACTAATTCTGCAAGTGTAGAATGACGATTCATTTCTCGTTTGAAGGTATTTTCACTAGACAACAATCTACTTCTGACTTCAGAAACAGGATTTGCCAGAAAGAGCTGGTTAGGGTCCTGGGCTTGATGGGTAAAATAAATAAATATTTAATGCAATATTGAAGTAAGGAAGGATAAATGTTACCTATTTCAGACAAGTTTGAAGTCTCCTCTCATACCTTCATGTAGAAAAGCAGATCTGATACACTTTGCAATAAGGGAGATTCTTATTTTTCATTTCATTCTGTCCCAAATTAACAGGAATACTTGAGGAGTACTATTTCCTGAACTTGGGGCACTGTGGATACGTCAGTGCTCTTTAAAGCAGATTGAAGAACCCTTTTCATAGGGACTGTTGTTCAGGAATTGCTGGCTCCCTCCATTCTTTTTCTTGAATTGGAAACCCAGGTTTTATTCAGTCATTCTGTGTCTAGTACAAGTTTTTTAAATGGCAACCCGCTGATAACTTTCATTAATAAAAAATTTACCATGTTGAAGATGCTTGAATATGTGAAGGGAAAGCAACACTATTAAATTTTAATGTATTAGTCACAGAGTGTAGCTTACACATTTCGAAGAAACCTTACAATAGATAAAAGATTAGTTCCAATAACATGGTAACATTTCCATCTTTATATATTTATTCAGCTTGCGTGCAAAAACGTAGGGGAGATTTCTGGCCTCTTGTTCTGCTAGCTCCAATTTGAATCTGAAAAATCTCATTTATTGCTGTTCATTGCACTTGTAAAGTTCTTCTTCTAGTGACTGTGCAGCATCCACCTCTTCTAGAATGCAGCTTACTACTAGATATTCCTGAAATACCCCAACCAGCCTGCATTTCTAGGATACTGAATGGAAAGTGTATGTATACAGGTGGGATCCTATTGCTCAGATGTATTCAAATAAGACCATCTTTAAAGGCTGCTTTACCATGTGATTAATCCAAATCTCTCATTTAAAAGTGTTTGCTGCTCAGTACACAGACAGTTGCCAGTCTGATAAACCCTCAGCATTTTGTCTCTTTATCTGAAAACAAAAGACCAGCAAAATCCTTATATCAAGCCTTTTCCTGTGGTCTTCTTGCGAAATGTCTGGAGCATTTGCTGGTTGCAGACACCAAAACTCTTCCTCTTGATGCTAATGTTGGTTATGGGATATTTCAAAAAAATGTTCTCTGTGACACCTGGAGAGGGATTTGTCTGGCAGGCTCCAGAGGTCTCATCCCATGGTGGTTATTGAATCCTGGTTTCAGAAGAGAATAAAACAATCTTAAGTCATCACCAGTTCTTCAGTCAGTTTATGGGCATGTTTATATATGAGAAGGGTTCAATCAGTATTTTCCTGCAAAGTAAATTCGAAGAGCTATGTTTGAGTAACTTAGAAAATAGACATTTAAGCCTGCAAAGTGGTAAGTATAATTCTGATAATGTTTGTAAAAATAGATTGAAACTAGAGCAAGCGTGAGCAGACACAGAACATAACTGTGTGTGTCTTCAGCTCTCACTGGCCTTGAAAAGCAGGTGAGAACATACATCAACCCTATAGCCTTTCCAGGAAAGGTCAATTTGTAATCTTCCCATTAAATAATGCACAGTTTCCCAGTTGCAAAGAAGGCATACTAGGCCTTGAGCAGACACCTAATGCAGAAGCTTAATTTTAAAATACTTCAGCTGCTGTCAGCCCATTAAGAACTCGCAGGAGTGACATCTCAGCACTGCATGGATTAAACATTTCCTGGGTGCATTCAATGGAAACGTTGTGTGTCTTGATTATAATAGTATTTTAACCTTGGTGCTTTCCAAAGGTGATTTCTCAAGTAAAGATGTTGCAGTAAACAGTCATCTCTAAGGCAGTTCTGCTGGAGTTTTAGAGGGCTTAGCATTTGGTGGGCTGTGTTTCAGTTACTGCTCAATAATGTCTTTCAGGAAAATCCAGCTATGGCTGTTGCAATCAAAACGTGTAAAAACTGCACCTCAGACAGCGTTAGAGAAAAATTCTTACAAGAAGCCTGTGAGTATCACAACACTTCTGTTGGGGTAGCTTCTCTAAATGGTTCTTGCAAAGACTGCAGCCGTACGTGCCAGAAACTTGTGACATGAACGGAAATCTTTCATTAATATTTAGTGTGACCTTGTCCTCTTGTGCAGTATGTGCCAGGAGGACTGCTTTCCAGCCTTGCATTGCCCGTGTACACGATGAGATGTGGGTTCTTTGTTTCAATTCTAAACTGAACAGTGATGTCAGACTCCTCTAAGGCTTCAGAACCAGTTTGGGAGTGTTAGAGATCCAAACTTCTCTTTTCCTTCTTTCTCCTTAGTGAATTTAAGAAGCCATAGCACTTCTGTCAGTGTATGACTTCAGAAGGTTGGCTTTGTTAACAAAGCTGCTGAAGGTGTTACCTCTAGGAGAGATCTGTTTTGAAAATTCAGAATTAAAAATTATGAGAGAGAGAATAAACCCATTTTCTAAATAATTGCCCACAAAAATTGCATTCCCCAAACAGTGCCTTTCATACACGGGCGAAGGCTTTAATGGTCCCTTCTAACCCAAGCCATTCAATGATTCTATGTTTCATAAGCCTTATTGTGCAAAATATACTATGACTGCACTGCTGAGATTGAAAAATTACGTCCATAGGAGATAAAATGAGATGTGAACGTAATGATTAGATGACATTTTTGTCTGTGTCACAAACTGACACCTACTTTTTCCAGACATTGAATTATACACACCGTTTTCTTCTTCCTCCTCCTCCCATAGAAGTGCACAGATTAATTGGTCATCCACTGGATTGATGGGTCGTTGTGTTAACTTAGGTTATGCTCAACCAGGGCAGAAGAGCCAGAGAACCTGACTTGGCCTGTACCTTCCCCAGCAGTCTACTAAAGCAAGCAGTGCTTCATCCTGCCTGCAGAACGTGAAACGACCAAGCGTTACTGCTGCAGAACTGTGATTATATTTTCTGGTCGTAGACTAAATGCTTCCTAACTGACTTTTTAATTTTTAGTTTGAAAAACTGTTTTATGTATCATACTAACTTGTTTCTTTGCCTTTCAGTAACAATGCGTCAGTTCGATCATCCTCACATTGTGAAGCTCATTGGAGTTATTACAGAAAACCCAGTCTGGATAATCATGGAGCTCTGTACACTTGGAGAGGTAGGGAGAATCCTCTTGCCAACTGTGCCCTGCTCTCTGTGAGCTCAACAGGTATCTTTACAAAAGACTGAAAAATCCCCTTCTCAGTACTAAGTGCAAAGGCACTCTTCTCAGACGTGCTGTCATACTTGTCTGCAGAGTTATGGACTCAGACAGGAGTGGCAGAACTTGATCTGACTCCTCCACTGAGAGAACTGCAGCAGCTCATACCAAAGTGATGGAGTCATAGTTTTCAGAGAATTCAGTTGCTGCTCCAGAGTGAGAGCGTGACCTGTGTCAAGATGATGATAATATGATGTCATTTGAACAGCGTTTGCAAACATACTTTCCAGAAGTGAAATTAGGTGGTACATCTTTCATTCTTCCTAACACTGCATTTTTCCTTTGAAACTGAATTTTTTCTGGTTTGTTTTTTTTTTCTGTGCATCCTCTGCAGCAAAGACTCTAGATAAGATGTTTTTCCTCATTATTAGGTCTCTCAGGTGAATGGTTTAAACAAAATTAGATCTCAGGTCTTACAATGGATTTGTGTTCTTTGAGCCACATGTTTCTGAAAATGTGAACTGAAGTGATATATCATACTATGTTGTGAGATAGGAATTGTCATCAAACTGCAATGTGTTGTCCGAGGAAAAATAAAACACCACCAAAAAACAAAAGAGAAAACCAACCAAGCGAATGCACACACAGACACACACAAAAACCCCAACCAAACAGCAGAAAACCCCAGCCCACAAACAAAAAAACCCCCACGACAAGCAGAAAAACCGATAGGGGAGAAGTCATTTGCTGTCAAAAAAACTACAGATTTCCTTTCCAGTGCCCAAATCACTTTTCAAAGCCTTGATATCATTTATAAGGAGATTCTTAAGTGCCAACTTCCATTAGGTCCTGACTGCTTTATACTGGGAATCTAGTGTATAAAAATGATGCATTGAGCTACATCCAGTGGTTTTAGCAAATGCAGGTTAAAATTAATGCCTCCAAAACAACACTGGTCTAGTTGGTATTCAGATTGACCACGTACTGTTTGGTTCTAAAATTATTTAGGCCAAACCCATGTGTCAAGGCAAGAACACATAGAAAGTCCAGGAGTGCCTTACTCTGGAACAGCAGCAGCATATGCTCTCAGTCTTCAAAAGAAACCTGAAAGCAGTGCAGAGATACTAATTTTAATTTTTTTGGCTAACAGTTTTCATGCAGCAAACCTGCTTGAATTTAACCCAGAGTCAAATTTCTTCACAGCAAGTGGTTTTCTTTTCTCATCCAGTCTTGAGGGAAAGCATACCCACTGCCACTCACACAGACTTTACAGGTTGAGATACGCCTTGCTGAAATCTGTGATTTTCCTTGTCGTAACTTCTTTCCTTTCTTCCCTTGTTTGCACAAAAAAAAAAGTTGAGATCGTTTTTGCAAGTAAGAAAATACAGCTTGGATCTGGCCTCTCTGATACTCTACGCTTACCAGCTTAGCACAGCACTTGCCTACTTAGAGAGCAAGAGATTTGTACATAGGTAAGATTTGATAAAGATCTATATGTGTGTGTGTGTGTGTACGTGTCTATTTTTGTATGTAACTCCTTGACATTTTAGGGGCTACAAGGTGTCCTAGAGGATGAGGTTTTTGACGGGCAGTATTCTGCCTGTTAGGTACCCTTGCTTGAGTGAAGGCAAACACAACACACAGCTGGGATCCTTTGAAGCCTTCCTTCTGCGCGGCGTTTCCTTGGCGTGTGATGACCGTGTAGCAGCAATACTTTGAAACACTAACAACACCCACTTGCCTGTTGTGTGTCAGTCTTCCTGCGGGTCTGTCATCTTTTCATACACTGCCACCTAAACGACACCCTTTTCAAGAGTGACACCTGCTGGCCCACTCCTAGATTGACTCAGGGGGGGATGCCAGGTTTCAATCAGAGTAGGTTTCAGCTGAGTTGTTGCTTTGTTGTTACTATATTTCTACAGCTGTGACCTTCCAAATACAGAAAAGCAAAACAAGGAGCAGGAAACTTCTTAAGATCAGGGAAAACAAAATATTTCTAAAATACAAGTACTTGCTTAACTGGAAAGTGAACCTAAATATCCTTCTAGATGTGCTTTGAATTTTATTCCCTTGCACTTGAAGCTGAGCTTTCTAGGGAGAAAAGACTGGCTGTAGCCTCTTGCTGTAGGCCATTGAAAGTTTGCAATTATCACATACCATTTCATTTTTAACTTGATGGGTTTATCTGTGTTGAAATACATTCATATTCTGCATATATGGACATGTGTTTATACCTGTATGTGTGCATATATGTATATACATGCATGTGTGTTTATTTTACCATTAGCACTAACATTTCAAAGTGGAGCTTATTCCTACCATACCAAAATGGGCCCAAATAGCACCTCTCAGTTTGCTGCACTCACACCTAATTCTGTCAGTGCTTCGTCAAACCCGCTGGAATCCAGAAGCAACAGACACATAAGGTGGGTTGTCTCACCTGGGAAACTGCAAGAGCAAAATGCCCAAGTCCTTTCCTAATCCTTGTGGCATCACTAAAATCACAGCTCCTTATTAAGAAGCCTCTAACGGAACTGAAATCTTCAAACAACTTGTTACCTTCCCAGGATCAGGATGAAGATTTTCTTCTTTCCGTCGATTGTGGTTGCCAAAAATTGTCAGCCTCTGATATTTAAACAGGAGAAGATAAAACTCTGATGTTGATATTAATGATTGCACTGATATTTCACCACTTTTATTTTTTTAAATGGCTACAAATCGTGTCTCCTCTGGCAGGGATATTGCTGCTAGAAATGTGCTGGTATCTGCCACTGACTGTGTGAAATTAGGTGACTTTGGTTTATCCCGATACATGGAAGACAGTACTTACTATAAAGGTAAGTTGACACTCTGGATCCTTCTTGCAGGCCAGTTAGAACACAATTGCTTCTCACAGTATTGAGTTTGTTGTCAAAAGGAATTAAACCAGATATTCTTGGTCTAACTGTTGTAGAAAAAGGTAAATCATTCAGCAGTTTAATAGACGACAGTAAATTCCTCTGTGTATCCTTAACAAGAAGGATCCCAAGGTCTGATTTAAGTTACAAAAAGCAGGAAATTCCTCTGTAGGTAGAATTCTGCTTTTTATGACGAGTTTATAGTCCTTTCTGCACAATTTTTAGAATATTTGCCACATTTGAGGCCCGTTTGAGATAATGGTCATGTTCCTGGTAGCCTCCAGTGAGTGCAAGGTTATCTCAGGATAAATTTTGAGGTGGTGGTGTCAGTGCATGCTGCGTACTTCAGATGCCACTGGATTAGGGAGAATCAGCACAAAAAAAAGCCTTTGAAGCCTACTTTCTCCCCCAGTTTGGGTGGCATACTGGTCTGAAGTGGCTGTAGCAGCCATGAGTTGTCCTGCAGTGCCTGATAGATGGGAAATGCAGCAGGAGAATAGAGATTGCAGGTAGGGTACTAAACAGTAGCATTATAAATCTGGTGTGTATTATGAAACCATGTCTTTATGAATATAATCTTCAATATATTTTTTTTGTTTCAGTCATCTATTTTAAATTAGCCTTTTTCTGTCCCCTAACACTATTATGTTTCTTTGCTTCATTTGTCTCACATCACTGCAAGCTACATACTGTCACTTAATTACTGAGAGGAGAGGGGGAATACTTCTGACATCATTTCTTGCTGTGCTTTTGGGGTTTGTTGTTGGGGGGTTTATTGGGAGATTTGGGGCATTTTTTGGGGGGGGGGGGGGTTCTGTTGGTTTTTTTTCCTATTTTATGTTAGGCCAAACAACATACCCTTTTTTCATGAATCATTTTAAAATTGCCTTGCCTTCCCTCTAGCTTCCAAAGGAAAGTTACCTATCAAATGGATGGCTCCAGAGTCAATCAACTTTCGACGGTTTACCTCAGCTAGTGATGTGTGGATGTTTGGTAAGTGAATACCACATGGGGAGGGGGGGGTTGGTATTTCATTTTAACTACTCTAAATGAGTCATTTCCAGATACCTGGCACTGTACTTTCTGAAAATCTGTTTTCTTTCAGCACATTTTCTGGCTCTGTGTTTTTCTTTCTTTTTTTCCTACTCAGCCTACAGTTTTATGTGCATTTTTACCCCTAGTAAGAAGCTGACACAAATGAAGGTACAAGGAAATCAGGTCATAGTCATAACAGGGATGATTTTTTTTTTTTTACTGTTGTTTTTCTCTCTTATTTCTTTTTGCTTTATCATTGTTGCTGTTTCTATTTTATATTTTCACTTTTATGATATGCCTGGTGATGTGGCTGCTTCCTTGTTTAATGCATAGATCAGCCTACACAGTGTCCTGTTTCCAGATCTTTAATGCTAGATTCCCACTTAATATGTCTTTCCTAGCTCCTGCTAGCTTAGAAAATATGACCAGAAGCTGAGTAAGAATGAGGGTATATGGGAATATTCTGAAGTTTTGATCTTTTTTCTTAAATATTCACATTTTTATACGTATCACATGTGCTCAAACTGGTCCAGTGTACCCAGTCTGGACAGACAGAACAAAGACAGACTGTGTAAAGGAACAAAGATGATGAGACTTGAAAAGAGCAGGACAGTGAAGTAAGAGTTCACCCTCTTCACAAAATAAAATGTGAGTGTTTTTAAGTGAAGGGTATGTGAATTTTAGCAGGTTTATAATAGTGTGAAGAAAACTCTAGTAGAGTCAGAGTTAGAAAAATGGGAAGTCTGTGGAACATTTTGGCCAATCCTGAACTGACAGACCATTTTTCCCTTTGTGCTTCTAAGATAGTTTCAACAGAAACTGGTTTATTACGTAGTTTCAGCACAACAACAACAAAAAAAAAGAGAACTGGATCAATGCCAGTGTTAAAACACCCTCAAAGTGGAAAATACACTCTACGTGTCGAAACGAGCCAGTTGGAACTAGTCAAAGGGTGAAGCAAACACAGCTCATTCTACCTCATAGAAGAGGAGATTTGAATATGAGGAACCGTTCTGATTTACAATAGGCAGCAGGCTGAGCCAGCTCTGGGTCACACTTCCTCATGAATAGTTGGGGTTGATAGTGTGTGTGTGTAATCCTGCTGCACATCACTCCTCTCTGCTGCCGGCCGGTAAGTCAGCTCCGATTCCCTGCAGTGGTTCTGAAGGAATTGAGTTGTCTGGCTGTACAAAGTTGAGGTTTGTTTCTTTTGCTGTTTGCTCACGCTTTGGGGGGAACAAAAAAAATAATCCTTGTGTGTGTTTCTCAGGTGTGTGTATGTGGGAGATCCTAATGCATGGGGTAAAGCCCTTCCAGGGAGTGAAGAACAATGATGTGATTGGGCGAATTGAGAACGGTGAGCGGCTCCCAATGCCTCCAAACTGCCCTCCTACCCTCTACAGCCTTATGACCAAGTGCTGGGCGTACGACCCTAGCAGACGACCCAGGTTTACTGAACTTAAAGCACAACTCAGGTAGGGTTATACTTCTGAAAGGTCATTTCCTTGCTCAGAAATATTTCTTTTTGCTCTGTCTTCTGTTGCGGGATTTTCTGTCTGTGGAAAATGCAAGATAGAGTGTATTAAGTTTTCAAACAGCCAAGTTGTTGCTACTCTGGGAAATCTGGACTGGAGAGAATTAAGACCAGGCAATAAATTCAAATGACTGGACACATGAATCACCTTCTTTCTCTCCCAGGAAAAACTCCACATCTTACTAGAAATTTATTTCTAATTTTAATGCTTTGGGAATGGACTAGAAAGAACTGAGTGATTAACTAGTCAAACATGAAGTGGGCAATTTTGGTGTAGAAATGTATCCTTTCTTGAATAAATGAACCTTCAGGTGAGCACTGTTGGAAGCTGTTTTCATAACATACGTAGCACACTGGTTGCCCTGTGGTAGCTGTGTCTACACAAATACAGAGCCTGCAATAACTGCAGCATCATAAACTAGAAATTCTTTTTGCCCTTTGTAAACCAGGATATACACTGTTTACCTTAGCACGTGCTCTTGAGACCAGTCTAAATTCACACCCTGGTTTCTTCTGCAGTAATTTATTCAGTGTCCATATCTCATTTCACCTGCCATAAAAGGGGAGTGATATTTAAACATCAAAACATCACTGAGATATTGTATAGACACTTGATATTTGTGACCATTTGGGATTTTACGGATGCTCAGTATCTATTTTGCCCATGTCAATATAAGCTTCAAACATTACACAGGTATAGCACAGTGTAAATCCACTCTTGGATTTGCTGTCATTCGTTGCCAAATTCCTGAGTATTATCTTTACATCTTCTTTCAAAGTAGTAGTTTGTGGTGTGTTTTATTTTCATAATATCGTTACGTGCTGTCACTGGATGTTCATGATAGAAGATAATTCATAGGTGGTTAAAGTAAGGGACAGTTGTAATATAATCCTGATGCTGTTTCAGAGTTGTTACGTGGATAACTTCACTGCCTTTAAGTTTTTTCCTGTTTCTTACAATTTTGTAAGGTGCCACTATCTGTTAGTCTGGGAGCTTCTGTGTAAACCAATAATTTACACAGCTAGAGGAAGACGTAACCCTTCTCACAAATAACTTACCATCCTTTTGACTGCATGGAAGGAGTGGTAGGGCTGGGTAGGGATTGCAAGGAAAAGATATGACACAGTTGTGTGATTTGGGTAGTAGATGGAAAATGGGCAATTCAGTTGCTTTTTCATTACTTTTTTTTTTTTTGGGTCAGGAAGAATAGGATTCTTTTCAATTTGCAATCAGATTGTAGTATAAGATAAAGCTGACTGGCACAGAGGAGAATGAAGCCCTAAAAAATGTGGCTAGGAAGGTGGCTATGGTGTGTAAAGTCAGGCAGGGAGAATCCCACAGTAAAGGAATTTGTGCTGAGGGGTGAAATAACCGTAGGCTGTACAAGAGCCTGGGTTTCCTCGGGAATGCACAGCCAAAGGGTGAGAACCACCACTCAGGACACGCAGCGAGGCAGATTCTCATTGGGTACAGACCAAGATGGTTCCCAGTGTGAGTGGATGAGTTCTGGAACAGCTCACCCAGAAAGGCTGGAATTTCCATGCTGGGAGACTTTCAGACTTGGTCTGGAAAAGGCTCTGATCAACCTGGCTTCACAAGGCGTGGAGCCCAGCTTTACCAAGAGATTGGACTCAAGGCCTTCTGGAGTCCCTTCCAACCTAAACAATTCTCTAGTTCTAGCTGAAAAATGCAGCAAGGAGGGTGTTTTTTTTGCTTCTCCAGTCATGCTAGGAGATTTGAGGCATTGTTCAGAGGACAGACTCTCTCCTAGGACCACAGCAACCCTTCGATCCGGTTTCTCTTCTTTTCTCACCAAAGCAGAGAGTGTCCTGCCACTCCAAACTGGTGAGCTTTGGCTCCTGGCAGTGAGGCAGCACAGTCATCCTCGGGGCTTCATTGCATTGCTCAGTCAGCCTCTCCTTGGAAACGTTCCCGATTCCCTTCACATGAGGCAATCTCAGGCAGCTAGGAAAGATTGTGTTTCAAAACTCAAATTCCCATGAACTTGCAAAAACAAGCCATTTCCCTGGTGGCCTTTTCGGTGTGGTGTTGCTGCTGCTCATTCTGGATCCCATCCAGGGCAGTCTTTGCAAGCTTGAGAACGGGCTCGTTGGCTGCTTGAAGCCAGAGATAACAGCCCCGCAGCGTTCCGCTCTGGTTTGAGAGAAAGAGTCTGTGGCTTTGGGAAAAAAACCCTGTGTCTGAAATAGCACTGATGGGAGCATGGGTGTTTCATGTGGTCTCTGTTGCCTGATGCCTCTCCCCTTTCATCCCAACATCTGCTTTGCACAAGCTTTATGTGCAGCTGCTCGTGCAGTGCGAAGACGCTGATTTGTTAGGGCAGTACTAAGGCTTTAGAGCATTTGATCTGTCCCAAGTGGCTGAGTTAGGCTTCACAGCAAGCACAGAAACAAATTGGGTGGCATCTGGATTGCCAAATTTCATTCCTTCTCAGTCCCTTTGTCAATTGGTGTGGGGGGGGGTGTGTGTAAAAGTGAAAGTCAGGACAGTGAGGTGTTGCTCAGCTACTCCTCTGATTCTGTCACTGGCTGGGAAGCTGGGATATTTTAATCAGGAAGCATGTGTTTCCTATCCCATTGTTGTGTAGAAGAGATTTTTAGCCTTACACCATGTAGTAAATAACAGAAAAGGCCTTTTGCAAAGCGTTCAGTGTACCCAGCTCATGCGGTATCGTTCCTCCTCAGAATGACTCCTGTCCACTTACTAGAACCATACACTTGCTATCCTACACTTGTACCCTCACTGTAACCACAGGCTCATACAGGAGTGTATTATTAAAATGTAATTTATTCTTTGGAATGCTCAGTATGCTGTGGGCCTGTATTGCTAAGGTAGCCCCAGTATAAGTTGTCTCCCAGGCTTCTGCTTGCGAGTTACGGTGCCCTGAGTGTCCCTTTGGTTGGTAATTCTATTAAAACTGGGGGTTGTTTGCTTTGGAGGTTGGGTTTTAATTCTGAGCTTTCAAATTAATGTAGTTTCCTGATGTTTTCAGTGCATCATGGAGTGAATTTTATGTAAAGCACCCATCACAGACTCTCCTAAAAAGAGCAAAATAAGCAGCAGTTCCATCATCCCTGTGATAAAAAGTTATCACTCTGGCCCTCTCTTGGTCGTTGCTGGAGCAGCACAGGTTTTAACAGAGTGGGTGACACATCTGAGCACTGCAGGTCACATTAAATACAGCTCTAAAAAGAAGGAAGAATTAAAAAAAAAAAAAAAAAAGGCTATTTTTATGACACCAGTGCAATAATTAACTGATGAGAACTGGACTTGAGCCTTTTTGTGGCTGCGTTTGATGTAGGTCCTGAAACGTTGCTTAAAAATAAAAAGAAAAACCCAAAACTGATAAGAAGGCATTTTGAGTCCTCTCCTTTTGTGGCATTTAGGCAAAAAAATATTTTCACAGAAACTTAAAGCACAGGCTGGGGGCTGCAAAATGCTTCATTAACCTTTTGCTCTTTGACAGTCACCAGTGGCAATAATCTGTAAAAAGTGCTTTTAAACGAGGGCAGTATGTGAAAATATGTTTGCAAAAAGTAGGTGAAAAAAATGCATCCAGCTTGGTGATTCTGATGGCCAAAGACAAGGGGGGGTGGGCAAAGAAGCTGCTTGGTCAGGGTCAACACTTCTATAGGTCCCCCTCCACCATAGCTGCAAACCCTGGTACTGCTGTACCTTCAGAAGTGTAGATCATCCTACACTGAAGCTCCTGGTAAATGTTTCCTTTCTGATGTCACGGGCTGATTTCAGTCAAAATATTCTTTGTAAATGAAACAAGTTTCTCAGGCAAACGTTTAAGAGTTGAGGTTTTTCACGGAGACTGAACTTAGCCCAGAAGGTGAGTTCAGTTTCTCTGGGATACCTCAAGATCTGCTGAGGAAATCATGAAGAGAAATACTTGCTGCTAAAAATACATGCAGTTTGGGAAAATATGCCTAGATCTGACTTGCCTGACCTTCTGCAAATTCTAATAAACTGTTCAGAGTGCTTGAGCAGCTGCACTGAGAAAAGGTCAGAAATCTCTCTTGGCTTTTACCCCAGCTACGGATTGGTCTTCCCTTTGAAAAAACAAAGCCGTTTCTGTGAGTCTTTCATATGCTTTGTGGTTTTTTTGAGTAATGCTTCTCTGAGGCATTTCCATTTTATATTCTCGTCAGCAGTACTCAGCAGCCTTTGAGCAGGCTGTTTACTGGGTTGCTGGGGAAAGGACCTTCACGGACCTCCTGATGACACGGGCAACGACAGAGCAGGGTGGGATGAAATCAAGAGTTGTAAGGCAAAATACTGAGTCTGTGTTAGGAGAACCAAGTCATTTCAGCAGAGACGTGTCATTTCCAGTGCCAGGATTGATATTGTGTGGTGTCATGTGGAGTGCTGTGACACCACCCATGGAATGGCTTTGGTAGCAAGGCAGATAGGTGGTGGTGTTTCATGCCTCTTGATGGGAAGACTGGGCTGTGCTGTGACAAATTACCCTCACGGTCCCAAATTGTCAATAAGCCACCTCTAAATTTAGTCAGCTGCTTTTAGCTGACTCCTGTTCCAGGCTTTTGCTCAGATTACAGCAACTTCTGTGTCAACAGCTTGGTTGAAAATCCTTGTTTCATTCATACAACGTCCGGGTGGATTTTTTGGTTCTGTTGTGGGCTTTTTAAGCCTTGAGGTGTTTCTTATGAAAGATCATCACTGTGGTTCCTGGCGTGTTGGCTGATTCCTGGTGCTGCACAAAGTACATGCTGAATATCTGAAGTGTGACCTGGCTTTAAAGCAGTGCATTTTTTGCTAGTTCTTCATGGGTTTGAGTAGGAAACACTGCATTTTCCTTACTCTGAAGGGAGACATAAACCAGAAAGATCTTTCTCTTTTTAATTCCCTCCACTGGGCTGTAGCTGTTTTTCCATGTTGTTTTTTTTTTCCTGTTTTTCCATGGTAGTTATATCAAGATGACTTTTGCAAATAACTTGTCTGATTTTGTTTTTGTTCCACATTCTTGTGTTACTTCAGCAGTGATGGATTGAAATTGCAGCAATACTTATAAACTCTCTTTAGCTGCAGTGAGACGAGATGACTTCTCTGCCTCTTAGAAGTGGCACAGATTTTGTTTTTGGCTGAGTAAGGAAAAGCGAAGTTCTCATCTCCAACCAAGCAGGAATTTATTCTTGAAATAAGCAGTCAAGTTCCAAGATTAGAACAGATTGCTGTAGTTGATCTCATCCCCTGCATGAGTAATTCTGGGTGGTTATTCGGCCGACTGAACAGGAGATTACAAACTCAGAGCCTAGCTTTGTTTCTGGAAACTCTTTTGAGTGATAAAGAAACTGGAACAGCTCCTTCCCAGGATTATCTTTACACTGGGGATAGCAATATGTAAATGATCTGCCTCGCATCTCCAGACTATCCATGGAGAGTGCAGTTCCCTATTTCAAAGCTTCATTCTGAGTATTTTTCAAATGGCAAATATCCAACGTTAATAATCCACATAGCAGAACTGGGAGGAGGCTGCTGTGGGGGCAGCAGGATCACATTGAACTTCAAACAGGCTTTTTAATAGTCAGAACAGCGGTAAGTAGCAAACTGAGTTTTATTACTGTCTTGTACTTTGTTAGAAATGTAGCCTTTTGACCTGAATGTTTGGAAGCTGAGTGAATACTGTCAGGTATTTCTGTTGTGCTAAATTGCTTTGCTTGAATGTGTTCCTGGTTAGGCTAAACTCTAAGAGCTGGAGGCAGAGTATCTAAAATGCTTTTTGACTGCTTTGCTTGAAAGTGAAAGAAAAAAATCCCAGTGATCTGAAGCTCTGTTGAGTTTCAGTAAAGAACATTTTCATTTTTATTTGGAACCTTTGCAGCAGTTCAGAATGTTTTCTTGTGAAAAGAGAAGTTTTCATGCAAGTCAGCGCTCGATTCGTTGCCTTTGAGGATTTCTCTGTGTAAAACAAAAGAACTGTTAAGATGCAAAAGATTTGTTTGTGCAAATCTCCCTTTTTAAAAGCTTGGTGCTGCTTCTGTTGTTAAAAGTGCACTGGTAATCTTACAGAAGTTTCTCTTCCTGAAACTGGTTTTCAGAAGCTTAACTAACACAAGAAGAGTTTGTGTTTCAGTGCTCGATCACTTTGTCAAATAGCATTCATTAGTCTGAAAAGCGTGAGAGCTCTGGGGAGAGGGTTGTTAGATACTGAACTGAAGTTTTACTTAAATATTAATACATTTTTCTCAGTACAATACTGGAGGAAGAGAAGCTGCAGCAAGAAGAACGAATGAGAATGGAATCCAGGCGACAAGTCACGGTATCCTGGGATTCAGGAGGATCAGATGAAGCTCCTCCCAAGGTAGCTGAGCCTGCAAATTACGTGTGTTCAAAAAAACAAACAAAACCCCCCTGCTTTTTATTCCATTTATTTCTTCAAAGCCTCTTTTGACGAGTTCGTTCAAACAGTGGCATTCTGGCCAATTTTATCATCATCTGCTAGCCTGAAATGACCTGGCTCTACTTGAACTGTTACTAGAACTGATCCATGCTAGAATATCACGGTACCAATTCTCTGTTTCTTGTTCATCTCGTAAAAGACTACCGTGGTTGCCATAAAATTGCTTCCTGGCCTTTTTGGTTTTAATTCTTTCCTCTAGCACTCCAGTGAAATGTTAGCTAGTGAGGTCTCAAACCAGCGTGAAGTTTACTCCTATTTTATAACACATCAATGAGAGGAGACAAATCAGCTAATTGCATTTTCCTTATTCTGGGCAGAAAATTTAGGGGTTTGCTTCCAAGGATCTTCTGTGTTTTAGTTTACTCTTAATTTTGTTTCGTTACGTGTCTGTCCTGTTTGGATGTTGCTGATGTGTTCTGCAGCTGTGGTCGTCTAACCTCACCAATTGCTGAGCACTCACTTCTCTCAGTAACTCATCTGCTTCTGAGCAGAGTTATTTTGAAAGATGGAGCCAGGATTCCAAAGGATTTCCTTTTGTGCCACAGTCCCCCCTGTAACATGGACTGTTCTGTGCATCCTGCTCGGTGTGTGCTGGATTCCTGTGGCTGTACCTGCAAGCTTCGGTGCTACTGATTTCAGTAGTCCACCTTCCCCCCACGGTCTCGTAGGAAGGGAATTTATTTTTACTTTGTGTTGTTTCTTCCTACCCACATTGTTGCCTGATTGATTTCCGAGCTTGGTTCTCCATTTTGATAGCTTTATGGCAAGCAAGAAATATGGACAGTGGAATTGTTGCTTTCATTTCAGAGTTAAAAACAGGGAACAGTCCATTAACCAGTTTAGTCATCTGAGATTAATAAGCAGGATTTGGTGTATGTATAAACAGACAATGTTCTGAGTTACAGAAGCAGATAAACTGCATAAATTGGGACAATATGGGGGTTATGATGCACCACCTGTAAATGTTTGTCTCACCAAAGAGTAATATTCTGCTTTTAGTTTTCTCTTTCTAAAGAATCTAAAAATTCCTTTACATTTCTAGCCCAGTAGGCCTGGTTACCCCAGTCCGAGATCCAGTGAAGGATTTTATCCAAGCCCACAGCACATGGTACAGCCAAATCATTACCAGGTATTACATTTAACACTCTGCATGCGTCTTTTTCCAGTGTGGGATTTCTAACTCGGTTGCAGCTGGTGGGGTTCACTTCTTACACAGTTCAGTTTCGTTGAGCTCTGCAAAATGGTTCTTGGTTTACATCAGAACAAACCCCAAGCTGAACCTGGTGGGCTTACTCCAGGTGGCAAATATTTTCATATCTGAGATGGTGCTCAGATTCCTAAAAGCAGAGTGAAACACATCAGACATCTGCATATTTATTGAAGGAATGTGGTGTTCCTGTTAACGTGTGTGCTGAGCTGTGATAACTGCTTGCCTTATAAAATGGCATTAACTGGTGGACGTTCCTTGGGCTTATTGATACTCTGCTCCCTGATGCTTCTCTGAGACTTGTTTGTTTTCTGTTGGCTGATGGTTGCTATCAGATCTACCAAATCATATACTTGACAGGTTTTGCTTTCCTTCCTAAAACTGAAGAAATTTAAAAGGCAAGCTTGTCGTGAAAATGCATTAAGCCTTCTTGGGTTTGTTCAAAGCTACAGCCATATACGGCAGGTTTTCAGTGTTCTAATGAGTACTTGAGACTCATTAAAACTACTTTGATTTTCCTGGGGAGAAGTTCTCAGGCCACGCAGCTCAGCACACTAATTACATGCTGTCACTCAAGACTTAAGCTTGTCACATACACCAGGAGGTCCGTTTTTACGTGGCTCTGTAGGGTGACGTTTGCAGGCTCCTGTTAATGTGTGCATGAGCTCTGCACATCCAGCTCTTAATGCATCACTAGGTTTATTTTTCTTCATCAGAGGACTTTGATCTTCTTGGCCGCAGCGCTTAAAGCATCCTGTCTAATGCTGCTGTTGTGATAAGCATCCCCAAATCATTATCCTCAAAAGCTAGAGTTGCATTTCTATATATTAATATATAGCTGTCCTCAAGTAGTTATTGTTATCCTATGATAGGCATCCTCAGGGACTTGAAAATGAGGGTTTGTGTCATATTTTGTCTTAGCTTCCTTCTTTGGATGTTGCTTCCCCTCCTCCCTCTCTGACTGCTTGAATTGAGTCATATTTGCTCCCTTGGTGGTGGGAGGGAAGCTCTTAATTATGCAGAAGCATAGGTCTTATTGCTAATATAATCTTTCTCTTTTTTTCTTTTTCTTTTTTAATGCTCAAGGTGTCTGGCTACCCTGGTTCTCACGGGATACCAGCCATGGCAGGCAGCATTTATCCTGGGCAGGCTTCTCTCTTGGATCAAGCAGATTCTTGGAATCATCGGCCTCAGGAAATATCAGTGTGGCAACCAAACATGGAGGTATCCTGAACTGACACATACATTGTTGCACTCTATACATTACATACACTTTTTTTGGTGGTTGTTGTTATTTTGGTACATCTGGAGATTACTGTAGGAAAATCAAGGGTTTCTCTGGTGTTTGTTAAACTGCCTTACTGCAGTGGGATGAATTCTGTTCTATCCAAAAGAAATCTTCCTGTGTGAGGTTGGGCATAAAGTGTACTTTTCACACAAATTCTTGATGAGTTTATTGCTACTTATTTTATTAACTGAGTGGTAGCAAATACTTTGCATTTGTTAAAAGAAGGCTTTACTGAAAGTTACTGCAGAATAGAGATGGGAACATTCAAGTAAACGTATGTAATGTCCTTACTCTTTAAAAATACCTCTGGTGGGAGGTACCCAGCATAGCTAAAGTATCTGAGGCTTCTCTGCAGCTTACCCAGACCAGAAAATGAAATGGTCTGCAAAGCAGGTTTTGAGTATTTCTATTACACAGAACTTCTGCACAGAACATCCAATTAATTCCCATTTTAACCTTCCGTCGTTTTTTTCCTGTTCTCCTCCAGTATTTTGTACTTCTTTCATTCCTTTTTATCCTCCCAGAAACACTCACTTTGTGCAGTTTCTGTCTTAAATATGCTTCCTCTCTAACCAGTGCTTTATTCCCTGTGCCTCTGATAAACATTTAAGTGGTGGCTGAGGCTCAAACACAGAAGCAAACAGGCGTTGAGTCTTCAGTTTGCATCTGCTTACTCTCGGTTGATTTGACCATATATTCTGCTACTGCAGCTTGCTGCCATGCTGCTGTTACTCACACTTTATGGAGTTTGAGAGCTGTAGTCTCAAGTATCACAGAATCATAGACTGGTAGGGGTTGGAAGGGACCTCTGGAGATCATCAAGTCCAACTCCCTGCCAGGGCAGGTCACGGAGGAACAGACCCAGGTGGGTCTGGAAAGTCTCCAGAGAAAGAGATTCCAACATCGTCCCTGGGCAGCCTGGTCCAGGCTCTGTCACCCTCACAGTAAAGAAGTTCCACCTCACGTTGAGGTGGAACCTTCTGTGCTCAAGTTCATACCCATTGTTCCTTGTCCTATTGCTGGGCACTACAGAAAAGAGACTGGCCTCTTCCATTTGACACCCACCCTTCAGATAGTTATAGACATTAATAAGATCCCCCCTCCGTTTTCTCCTCTCAAGACTAAACAGCCCCAGTTCCCTCAGTCTTTCTTCCTAGGGGAGATGCTCAGGTCCCTGAAGTCCCTCAACATCCCTGTAGATTGTTGACTCTAGAAACCCTTTAGTCTGCGCAGTGCTTGAATAAGGCGTTGGTGGAAGCAGATGAATGCTTTGCAGGTGTTTGTAATATTAAGTTACAGCCAAAGTTTTCACACAACTTTGGGAAGTTGTTTACCTAAACACAACCCCAGTGAAGATTGTTACCAAACTCCCCTTGTTTTTTTGAAAAATACCAATTTATACACCACTTGCTAATGGTTCCCAAACAGCAGTGGGATGTGGAGTTTCGTAAGCTTGAGACACGCATTAAAAAATTGTTCAAAATCCATTCAAAGAGAAAGTTCTTGTGACAGGCTTTGCAAGTGTCAGCTAAAACTGAACAGGGTGTTTGTTTTGGGTCAAAATCTATCTTGCAGCATTTGACAACTGGCGAGTTACATTATTGCTCAAGCCCAAGAAAAAGAGATTGATAAACCTGGTTTTGGTGTCCAAGTTCAATGAAGTGCAATATATGAAGTTACAGTGTTGCTGAAAAACAAAACCGGATTGTTTTCAGATGTTTTTTTGGTTCCAGTCATGAGGAGCAAGGCAGATAAATGTTTGTAGTTTTGGAAAGAGTTTCTTGTAATGGTTGCTTCACTTTATAAAGAGTTGAAGGAACTCTACTTGACTGCTGTTGTGTGTTTGGGCTTTTGAAAATTTATTCTCTTACAGTCTGTGAGCTCTTGCAGCTGTTTGGACAAGTTTTAGGTGGTTGTGGGACTGAACAAACTTACTCTGTTTTGTAGGATTCGGGCACTTTGGACATCAGAGGCATGGGGCAGGTTCTACCCACACATCTCATGGAAGAGAGATTGATACGACAGCAACAAGAGATGGAGGAAGACCAGCGTTGGCTCGAAAAAGAGGAACGGTTCCTGGTAATACTTTTGTTTCAGAGTATTTCTTAGTTTTTCCTCTTTTCTTGCAGCCTGTTAAAACTGGTCACTTCTGTGAAATGAGGGTGTTTACTGAACATGGGATTTGAGACCAAAATGTAGGTTTGGAGGCAGTTTTTAAATGAATTGTTGGGCTGCTGAGTGCTGTATTTGAACTACCTTGACCAGCTGTAGGTTTTAGTGGATCTCATTTTATCCAGTTGAGTATTTATGCCTGGGAATTTGTGGGTATGATTCTGTGCCAGTGTGGAGATGGCCTCTTTTGGTCTTAAACAGCTCAAGCTGTGCTTACTCTATCCCTAAAAAAGAGAGAACCAGCAGCCATCCAAGGACCCTGACTGTAGTAGGAGTCGTAAGCAGTCTTGCACTGGAGGGACAGTGAGACATGCTTGTGGGAACAGCTGATTGGAGAGCTTTGCGAGGTGGGGAGAAAGCTCTGACCATCACCAGGAGGAAGAGGAAATGCAGTGCCAGTGGGATCTTCTGTTGCTGTTTCTCTGCAGTTCCATGTTTTCTTCTCAGTGCCCTCCACTGGTGTGGGTTTTTTTTTTAGCTCAACCCTGGCTTCCCAGTCGTCCAAATTCAGGTTTCTATACTTAAGGCAGATGGTGATAATGGTCTGCAGTTTCTGTAGGAGTTCTCTGCGCTCTCCAGAACTGGTCTCCCAGAAAATCTTAGTTGTACAGATGAATTACTTTTATTCTGGACAGCAGAGTCTCCAGTAGTGGTTGTCTCACAGAACTTGAAACAGTCCTTTAGAGATCTGGAAGCCAAGACATTCAGGTTCTTGAAAATAATACTTATGTTTTATTCTACGGGAAGCCAGGGGATAGGATTAGAGAGCAGATCTTGTATGTAGACAGTGTTACTGAGACCTTACTCCTTGCCAGTTGAATTGTCTGAGTCTCTCAGGGGTTTAATTATGAATGGTGTTCAGAACTGTGCAGAAGAGCTGATGGCCATGAAGACATCCAGGGTAGACTAAATCTCTGCTAGCTCTTGGGAGCTACTGATAGTTGCCTTCACGTCCAGCCTGTGTCCTAGCAAAGATCCAGATCGTGCCAGAGTTAAGATGTTACTTTTGATTAAAGGATGCTGAAGCTTGCTTTTGGCTGGTGTCCTAGTAAGTGCACTTAGGAATTTGGGTTGCTATTGGATGACTGTAAAGAAACCACTGTACCCAGATTGCTTTGTCCAGTTTATTACAAGATGAAGAGAGGGAGGGGAAAGGAAAATTTCTTCCCAAATTTAGGCATTAGCTTTTCCAGTCTTGAGTGGCAAAGGCTGCTTGTGACTTTCACAAGCCCAGAAAGTCAAACTGATCCCATTGTTGGTTAAAACTTAAAAGATGGTCAAGAACTTTTTGAGGAATTAAGCTGAGAATTGTGATTTCAGGTGGCAGGAGATTGTGTGGGAACTTTCTGCAGAAAACCTTCTGACCTTTCTGGCTTTTTCTGCAGAATAGATTATAATTATTTGTAGTGTTTGTTATTCTGGTTTGACTCAGCCTCTGGACCATTAGGGTGTTACTGTTCCTGAAGGTGCTGGTTGAGGAGGGACTTGCTGATTTTTCTTTTGATCTCTAGTACAGTCTTGGCCTATGTTTGGACAAAAATGTCTTTTTTTATTGTGAGGAGACTCCACCTCTATTCCCACCCCTTGCTCAAAGAACTAGTGCTGATGAACTTGTGAGCAGCTATAAAGCTCTGCAGCTTTGCCAGAGATGGATTTGGTTGATGTAAAAACACAAGGTAAAAAAAACCAAACCAAAACACAAGGTTTAGCCCTGAAGGAATCAAAATGGTAGAAAAGTCATTTTGGGGAGTCACTCTTGGAGGCCTTTCAGGCCTCATGTTGGATCTCCACAGTTCAGACACCAGAGTCCAAACACAGGTCCAGTGTAGGAATAATCCATACATTACACACCCATGCTCCTTGGCCCATGTCCTCGGGTGAGTGACTGCTGACATTTCTTCTCTCAGGAGAAAGACCTTTCCTAATTTAACTCCACATCATTAATTTCTCCAAATCAGTGTCACGTTCTCACTTGCTTTGAGACACCTTTCTGCACTAACCTTTAGAGTTTGATAAAACACTTTGCTGGTTGCAGAAGAATATTTTTTTCCTTTTGAGCACAGAGAACAATAGAGAGACTGGAGCCAGCTTTGCATTTTTAACTTCTGGAACCCTACAGTGCAGTGTTCCCAGCCTAAACTGGCTGCTTTCAAAAGCAGCTCTGTTGACACAGTCTTCAGGCTCCTACAGCATCTTTCACTTCTGCTCTTGAGAATTGGACTCACAGGGGAGCCAACTGCAAATCATTTCATGTGAGACACTGCAAGGAGCAGCAAAATCCTCAGTGGGGTTTCTGTTAGTACAGTTTTTGCTTCCCCAGAGTAACACCAACTTCCTCGTGGCCTGACATTTGCTGCTGGTTCTGCTGGGAGGAAACACAGCTCCGAGCATATTAGTACATGTATAACCTGCCTTGCTGCTGTGTGTGCTGGGAGAGGCACCCAGGTGAAGAATTAAATCACCCTGGAAAGGAGATTTGCCAGTCTTTGGAGAGGTGGTTGTCTGAAACTGGTCCTTTGAGAACACGTGACTAGTCAGTACTTGAAAGGAGCTGAATTTCTTTGCAAGCCTTTACAGAATTCTGAAATTCTGCTGTGAAAAGAGAAGACAAACAGATCTCTCTACATGGGAAGGGCTTCTGAGTGAAGCTAAATCTGCTGTGTAGAAACTGAAGAGTGAAGGATTGTTTAATATTAAATTGTACCAAATATATCCCTTTGGAAGGGAGAAGAGAATTGTTGGGGGGGTGGATTTGGGGGGTGATTTATTTTTTTTTTCCAGGACTGACACTCCCTCCCACCCCCTGAGAGCAAGGGGATGTTCCACACTCACCTGGAAGCTTTAATGGGCACTGATCAAACTGTGAGGGCTTCCCTGCTCTCTGGATAAAAAGTGCTTTGGATGTCAGCATCGCTACAAAGGAGGACAGAAATCTCTGAAGTGTTTTTGAGGAAGCTCAGGTGAAGACAAAGCGTTACTGCACCCAAAGCTATAGAAGACAGGCTCTGTCCAGGGCAGGTGGAAGAGTGGATGTCTGTTTGGCCGTCTGTGTAAGGAATCTTACTGTTAGGGTGGGTTTTTTTAGGTGCTGCAGTCCTGAGCACTCAGTTTTTCACTCCTCATTTATCTCCTGTGATGTTCAGACCTCAGCAGACAAGCGGAATGACAAGAAATTAATGAAGTTCTCATTCTGCACTTTCTCCCGAGTTGGTTTTTTGGACCGTGTGGGCATTTCCTCCTCAAAACTGACACAGATTAATCCAAGACTTTACTCTCCCATAGTGCAGAGCATGTAGAAGCTGAACAACCAGCCTCCATCCCCAGTGAGCTGCAGCTCACTGCACCCAAAACATTTGGTTACGTGTGATGCTTTTGGTTACGGGGCGATGCTTGCACTTCCTTGTGACATCCTGGCTTTCCTTCACAGTACCTGTGCACACAGGAAACGAGCCCCCAAAGATCCCATTACTCTGTTAGGGCCCCCAGTGTGTGTAGGTTCAGTATTCCAGCCCTGGCTTCTTCTGCGTAGAATTAATTTTAAATTAACACACAAGGAAATGATTTCATTAATGGAGTTAAAATGATTTCTAGAAGCCCCCCGAGGATGCTTTTACTCGTGGGTTTTGGCAGAAGTTTGGGACTGCCAAAAACTATCCTGATACTTAAGGTTTTTTTAAATTGCTTCTAAGAGAGAAAATACAGAACCCCTTCTGTATTTTACTGTGGAGTTTCACCCAAGAGGAGAATCACCTGTAACTGCAGATAGGAAAAGAGTGGTGGTGGTGATGCCACGAGAGAGCCTTCTGAACTGGGAGTTTGGTTAGTTTGCTTTGCAGAAGTTGTGGGAAAGCAACTCTCCTATCCTGTGTCTTTTCAGGGTGACCTTTTAAGTTCAGCAGTGCAGTGAAGTTAGTTATTTTTATGCTGTAACTTTCAGCACTGTCTCTCACTACCTCTGAAAGTTTTGCAGAATCCTTTTCTTCTTTTGGGCCTCTTTAATTACCTGCTTCCTCATTTATATATAGTTTCCAGTTTGAACCTTTCTTTTTTGGGTTTCTTTATGGTATGTAGAGTTGGTTTTAATCATATAAAATCAAGATATTTATGTGCATGCCTTCTAGTAACTCCTCAGCAGACAGAGCAGTGTTGTGCTAAGAAATTTATAGTCCTTTCCTGTGATAGGCTAAGAAGAAATAACTTGCATAGTTTCCTTATCAAGTTTGGGTTGGGATGGTTTCTGCAATTCCCACATAGCTGTGGTTTTGTCCTGTTCTGACACTTGAGAACTGCAATTCACGTACAATGGATGTGAGCTGCTGCTAAAATAAGATTTTAATTTTTAGCCTGAGAAAATCCCGCCGAGACGTTGCAATTTGGCACGTCCAGAGAATGCCAGGACTTCCATGTGCTTTTATTAGTGAGTGACCAGAAATACTGGAAATAAAGTAGGTTATGTTCCAGTTTGTCAGCATCTGCATCCTGTCTGAAAATGACGTTCCTGAAGATTTAAGACAGTAGATTATTTATTAGGGGGGGGGAAAAAAAATCCCTTTACTTTTCAAGGGTCTTGATTTTCTGCAAAAAATTAATATTTGATAAAATATAGTTCCTCCCCGACAGTGTCTGCCATGAATGGAATGGCAAGTAGAAAAAACTTTGCTAAAACTTGCATTTGAGTTGAGTACGATTGGTCCTTTCACACAAACAAATGCAGAGCACTGTGGTTTGTGTGCTTGTGCAGTCCCATCGTCCCAGGAGTATGAAACACATTTGAGGAGGATTTGTCATCATTTGTCACTGTTTAGCTGCAAGGTACTTGAAAAATGTACTCAAAAGTGACAACTTTTTCAGCTAAAGCTGAAATCCTGAATCTCCAGTTCCCCAAAGGCTTCATTTTCTGGAACAGTCTTACATCACACGAGTGTAAAGTGGGGCCTTTGTAGATACACACTCCTAGTAGCTACGTTCAGCTTGGGGGCTTCACAAGTGAATGGATGTCTTGTGGGTTTCAATCCATCCAATCCATCTCCCTGTTGTATGTGCACCCTCAGTACAGTTGTGCTCCAACAAGCTACAGAAGTGTTCTCCATATACGAGTTCCCCTTAAAGATCATCTCGTTCCAACCCCCCTGCCTTGGGCAGGGACACCTCCCACTAGAGCAGTATTCACATCCCTACGTTTCTCTAAATAAAGAAAATTCATTCTCATGCTGTGTGTCCATTTTATGTATTTATACAGACCTGTGAATGAAGTTTTATTTACACTGATTTTACACTTTTAATCCATTTTCATTAACTCCTCATCCCATCTCACAGGAGAATGAATTGAGGAGTCAGATAAATCCTCTTTCTTTTCAAGTGCCAGAGTTGGTGCCCTAGAAAAGCCCTCGATCTTGCTGAACTTGTGTCTTCAGCTCAGTGTTGAACTTGGGTTTACATCCAATGTTCTGCACTCTTCTCTCAAAGAATTAAAGTACCATGCCTGGATTTGCTGGGGAGATGAGAGAAATGACAGGTTTCTGTGTGAAAAGAATTGCTGTGGTCTTATTTTTACTACTTAAAACAACCAAGCCCCAGGTTTCTATAATCTCACTTAAAACACATAAACCAGAAGTTAATTTGTTGCTTGTATCAGGAGAATAGTGTTTCTGGATGTCTTGATGAGCTTTCTGTATCCAAATGCAGTATTTAAAGAGCTCCAGTAATTGGCCCCGTTTGCAGGCTTGGAAAGGGAGCCAAGTCCATATAAGCCCTTGTGGGGCAGGAAGCAGGAGTGAGTGTGCTGCCTTTCTCAGCCTGGGCTGGACATTCTGCCGTCGGGAAGCAGTCACTTCTCAAGTGAAAATGCAGGTTTTCCAGTGCTGTGCTAGGAGAATGGTACTGGCAGTGTTTCTAACAGGGGAATGGTACTGGCAGTGTTTCTAACAGGGGAATGGTACTGGCAGTGTTTCTAACAAACAGGCCTTTTTCCGCGGGCGGTCGAGAAGCGGCCGAGGAGGCTGCCGGGAGTTGCGGAGCCAGCAGCAGCAGCAGGGCGGGGGGTACAGGCTGGAGTGAAATGACATCTGTATTGGTCCGGGCAGGCTTTTCATGCTGCTCTCCTGTCACGTGAAGGGTTTTCAGCCAGGGTGGTGTCAGTCAGCAAGCAGCATACAGAATGCCACTTGTCGTTGTCGTTTCAGAAACCCGACGTGCGGCTCTCCCGCGGCAGCATCGAGCGGGAGGACGGAGGTCTCCAGGGCCCAGTAAGTATCCGGGGGATCTTTTCATCTGCCAGCTCTTCCTCCTGTTTCCTGGTAGAACGTGTCGCGTGCTGTCGTGGTTATGGGAGGTGATTGGAAGCTTTTGCTCAACGTTTCCACTGTAATTACACCGTTCTACAGCTTTCCAAGAGGCTCAGCTCCTGTGGGAACGGCAGCCGTGGCAAAACTGTTCCTGCAGCAGTTCGGGGGATTTGGGGTTGGTTGGTTTGTTTTTTCTTTCTGTTTGAAGCTGCTGTTGAAACAAATACTAAAATGCAATCATTGTTAAATGCTCACGTGCTGTATAATTGGGCCTTTCATTTAAAAATGCAGACAGTTTCCTGAAAGTTCTGTCAACAGGAAGCGGGATTAAAATAACTTTTGCAGTTGTTTAAATATCTGAAAGGTTTTCTTACAAGGAATGTAAATGTTACTGCTGTAATACCCAGAAAGCTGTTTGGGGTGAATGATTAACTAGGAACCAACTGGAATAAACCCCACAGCCATTCATTTATTGCCAGACAACAGCTGCAGCTTTGATACTCTTTCTTACTGGCTTAACTCCTGTCTGTTTAACTAAAAACATCTCTCCGATTGTTTTAATTGCCACTGGAATCTCTGAATCATACTGGTCAAAAGTGGGGGTTAGGCCAGAATAAAAATTGCAACACCCAGATCCCAAGCTGCTTGTGGGGGAAGTTCTGTCTTCCCAGACAAGGTCATACGACTTCACACCCCATTTGAAAGTGCGAAGAAAACACGTAGTGATCATTGACAGAATGACTTCTAAGAGAGACTCTAATTGGTGATAACTACATTTCTAGTTCCAGAATTTGCTTTTGCTTTTTTATAGTTCTTAACACATTCAGAAGATAACTCTGACTTCATTTGCAGAGGGAAATGTCTGATGCTTCTGTGAGTCAGCCTCTGTTTCTCATTGAGAGGATGAGAAAAATGGGCAGCGATTGTTTCTAAGAGAACTGTGATTAAATACTTGCCCAGTGTTACACGTTACACCTGTGACAATAGAGAGGACAGATCCAGTTCACTGGGGTCGTTTACATCTTCCCCACAAAGTGACTTTCTGTTTGATTGGTTGTTGGGGTGCTTGGAAGGGTGTAGAGCAGAAAGCACAGCGGCTCCGGTTCCTGCTCAGAGCAGCAGCATCTGCGCAGTTCAGGGGTGCCAGAAGGGAGAAGGAATAATATATGATATGATCCTGGGCCTGGATGTGGTGATACAAAGAAAAAGTCATCACCCACATTTTAATAGTTCCCAGCTGATGAGCACGTGGCTGTATAGCTTTGTGCACGTCCTTTTGAGACATGCTATTAGCGTGCATCTTTCTGAAGGTAAAAAGGCAAGAATTGTTGCAGTGGAATTTACCTGTTTGTGTGGTGACCAAATCACATCGAGCAGCAGAGCAGTGCTACCTGTGATTCTTCTGCTGCTGGCACCAGATTTTTAAAAGCCCTTACTGTCCCTCAGGGTGCTGGCCAGCTTGACCACTGCCTGAGCTTTGGCCTCATGAATTTTTTCTCTGCAGTGGTGACCAGCGTCTCTGTAGCCCTTCTCATCACCTGTCCGTGCTTCCAGTGACCATATACTTTATTTTTCTGCCTAAGGACTAGAAGAAGATCTGAGGGCTGTACCAGAGTAGGATGTTTTCTCATCCCATCTTTAACCTGGGCTGCAGGGAAGCAGCAGACTTCCCTCAGAAGTGGATCCAGTCAGCATATTGGGTCTTCTGTTGCCCTCAAGATAATCTCCTGTGACAATAACCCATCTTCTTTTGTTCATGGAATTCATTTTGACACAGGGCATAGGCTGACTTAACCTTGGCGACACCTCCAGCCTAGATGACCCACCATCCTCCTCATAGTTCAGTTCCCTTGCAGAGCCTTGTACCTTCCATGCAAAGGCAGCTGGGCAGGAGATGCACCTCCTGTGCTGGGCACAAACTTGTCACCATTGCCCCGTGTACCTTAAGTCACTGTGCTCTGCCGGGTGAGGAGGTGCAGAAATACAATCACCAAGGAAAGTCACTTCAGTCTATTACTAAATATTTCCAGATGAAGAAGCAAATTGATCTTGACTAAGAGCTTTTTTTTTACCAAAAAACTAAACCAGCTTAGAACTCTGTTAGCATTATGGAAACCATTCAGCAGTGCAGAAATACCTTGGTCTTCTCCTTGTTGTGCTGCCATTTCTTCTTCACCCTGACTTCTGCACATTGGTCTCTGAATACAGACTGAAAATGATAGTGAATATACCCCCACATTTGATTAAAAATAAAGGATAAACTGCAACGTGGAGGCTGGGGCTGTTGTGAGCAATATAAAATAAATGAAGATTCTTTTCTTACTCTGTAAATAATATACGTGTAGTTGGGAATTAATGATGACGGATAGGGATGTGTTTTCACCCTTGGGAAATGTGCTGAGAACGGGCTACTCCATGTGTGAGGTTGTGCTGATGAAAGCTGTGAGCGCTGTAATAACTGATCTGATGGTCTGGTTTGTTTTACAGGCTGGTAACCAGCACATATATCAGCCTGTGGGTAAACCAGGTAAGCAGTAAATTCATATACTGTTGTCTTGAATCCTTGATTACAAGTCTTCTAGTAGTAGTAGAGAACCAAGATTGATGCCAGTCCTTTCACACAAGGGGTGGATCCAATTCCAGATAAGGACACAGATGCATTTTAGTGCCTTGTGTGTCCAAATTCCCCGTGCAGTCCCCAGAGATGTAGTCAGCAAAGCCAAGAAAGTGTTTCATCAACGGGCAGGAAGCGTCTAGAGGAAGCTGAGTCACTGTGTAGGACTTCAGCGTGTGTGAAGTTCAGACATGTAAACCAAAAGCAGACACAAATTCAGGTTTCCCAGTCTCAAAGTGAATCACACCCAAGATTTCTGCCACGAGGAAGTCCCATTTTCCCAGACTTAAGCAGCGTGTGGCCACGCAAGCTGTGGCATGAAAGGGTCTCAGGTCTGGGGTAGGTGTACTGAGTAGCAGTTGCACCACAAAAGTACTTGAGGTTATCTTACTAAAAGAGATTATCTTACTAAAAGATTATCTTACTAAAAGATTATCTTACTAAAAGATTATCTTACTAAAAGAGCCATATTCTCATAATGGCTGGAAAACTTGAATTCCACAAGCTCTTCAGTCCACGTTTCTTCAGTAGAAACAGAGATTAAAGTGCAGCTCCTGCAGACAGTGGAGGTACCGTAAGACACACAAAGATGTGCATCTCCACTGCTACTCCAGCAAATCACCTGTAGCCTTGGTTGATGAGTTAACAGACCAGAATCATGCAGGTACCCCTGAGACGTTGGTCCTCTAAAATGTCAGTTCTTTGTTAACCAGATCACGCAGCTCCACCAAAGAAACCTCCCCGCCCCGGAGCCCCCAGCCACCTGGGCAGCCTTGCCAGCCTGACCAGCCCCGTGGACAGCTACAACGAAGGCGTGAAGGTAGGTCACACCTCGGAGCAGGAGACGGGGCCGCTCGGAGATAATTTCCTGTCCCTGAGGTTGATACCGTGGAAAGCAAAAGCGACTGAGCTTCCCGAGGAAACGTTGTCGTGGGGCAAACGTGCGCTGGCAGCTCTCCAGGGAAGTGGGGAGTTAACTGGTAGGCTCCTATCCTCCATCACTGTGATTCATGTTCCTCACCTAGAACCTTTCCCAGGTGAGCTTGTTTCTAGTGTGAAGGGCATGTGAGATCTGCCCTACAGACTCAGCCTCCCTGCTCAGCAGGAAGGAGCACACCCAGCGTTCCCAGTTACTTGGGTAGGACCAAAGTCTCCTGTTCTCAGTCCCAGAGAAGTGGAACATGTCTGAAGGGTAGCGCTCCGAAAAGCTGCAGCGCCAGGGCTCCAGAAACCCTACAAGCTCTGGGGAGCAAGGGACCAGGGCCGATGGGCTGGCTGCCCTGGGGCTGAGATACTTCCTAATGTGCTGTTTCATCTCCAGTGAATAGTCAATAAAACCAAAAATCAGCCTTCACTGTTTTCTAGCAGAGAGACACTGCAGGGTGCTGTGAAATGCAGCGTCCTGTCCCCTGTTGCAGCTGTCAGGGGAACTGATCCTTACTGTGTCAGTCACTTCTAAAATCACGTCTCTGTCCCCTGCCTTTGGGGACCTCGTTACCTTTCCAATCTTTAGGACATTTCCAGTCTTTAGGACACAAAAACCCGAGTGCCCTCAGGGCCTCCCTCCCACAGGTATCCAGTGGAGCTGTTTCTGATGGCAGCAGATTCCAGCATCTGGATATCATAGCAGCTGGGATTTCTGTCAGTGGTGCCCCAACAGAAACGCAGCTAAGCTACACCCGACACCGTTGGGTTATTTCACAGTGAGAGAGCTGTGACCAGAGCACTTGGGCAGGATCCCTCCTGCTGCTCCCCTTCTGTCAGCTCCTGATGGAAGGAGAACCTCTGGCTGATCTGAGCCCTGCCCAGCCTGTAGGAAAGAACCCGTGCTCGGGTAGGCACGGCTGTTGCGATAAGCGACGCTTATTTTAGGTGGTTTGAGAAAAATACAGAAAAAACCCAGTTCATCTGACCGTGAAATTCAGAAGTTGCCCTCAAAGCAATATTGCTTGGCACAGACCGACCTCAGCCACTGCTGCCTCCTCCTTGGCCTGAGAGTACTGGACTTTTTAAGATTCAGCATAAATAGAACGCAGCGGGGAATCTGAGCGGGATTATTTATTATCAACTGATGCCAGTGCTTTTCAAGCTGCCAAGCCTCCGAAAACGTCAAAAAGCAGTAACAGATGTGTTACTAAACTTGGCTTCTCTGAAATATCCTTTCTAAATGCTGATACTGGAACATGAAAAATGTTTTCTGATATACATCCTTTTGACAACAAACAAACCTGAGCAGCCAAAGTCATCAGTAATAGCGAGCGAACAAGATTCATGTGCTGAATAGCATCTTCAGTGGAAAAGAAGGGCTGATTTTGTTTTCTCTGCCAAGAGTTTCCTGAAATTGGTTTATTCCCCTTCAAGAAAACAGCCCATTAATGTTTAATAGTGTGTAGCTCTGGTAACGCCTGCAGCCCGAAACCGAAGCTGCTTCTGGGGTTGATCTCAGACTCCCTTTCTTGTACAGCCATTTCAGATTCTCATGTCAGTCTCCCTTTTCTGTAGAAGACAAATCAAATTCAGAGGGTTTGGAGTGCTTGCCCTCAGGAGCCTTCAGGACACGCCCCAGGAAGCGTGTGGGTTTGTGTCACTTGCTGAGGCAGAGTCAGCCGGTCCACCCAGAGAAGCTCCTGACTTTGAGTGTGCAGAGCAGGAGTGTTGGTGCTGGGTAGAAACGAACAAACAGAGCGTTAAGAAATGCAGATATTTGTATTCTTGAGATGTTAGGGCCTGGCTGTAGGGGATTAAGTGGGTTGGGCACAATCCATCGTGGTGGTTCTGAACCATGAGGGTGATCAGTCATGGCAAACTGGAGCTGCACAGTCAGACGACCACGTATTTCCCATCGTGACTTCTCTAAAGCAAAAAAAAAAGCAGCTTCAAAAAGATGACTAGAACGTTTGCTGCAATCTGTTGATAGTTTGTGTAAAAGGACCAGGGTTGCCCAGGACCCCTCGTTTCCCGCCATTGCAGCGCCCCCCCCCCCCACCCCGCTCCCTTCACCCCCTCTCCGCCCCCCCGCCTGGTTCGCCACTG
>WUAM01000124.1:569125-579261 GCA_024336885.1 Actenoides hombroni
GTTCTTTAAGAAAAACAACTGTGTGACTTAACAAAACTGGACAAGGCCAGAGAAGAAGCAGACTATTGATTTAGATGGGAAAGTGCTGTTGATAATGACATCATCAAGTCAGTCCAGAGCTTGCTTTGATGTTTTTCTTTCTTGCTGCCATCAGTGTTGTCTTTTGAGTTCAGTCCTCATTGAGCTGTCCGCAGTGCTGCCAGATTTTGGTTTTGTTTGGGTTGTGAAACTGCTTTTATTTTCTTTATCACAGATGTAGTGAGAGTAGTTAATTCTTTCTGGTTGTAATTTATTTCACCTCTTCTGTTTTTTACCAGTGTTGCTGAGTTGTGTTTTGTCTCTTATTGTCATGTTTAGCCTCTGTTCAACCTTCACTAAACAGGCAACTGAAAAAATAAAACTCTTTGTTGGTGAAAGGAGGTTTAAAAGCTGTCTGGGTGTCAGCCTGTGGTTTTACATTCATCTCAAACTAGCCTAATGGAGCTCTGCTGCAGACTCACAGACCTCTTTAGGTTGGAAAAGACCTTTAGGATCGAGTCTAGCCGATGGAGAAAGAGACAGTCGTGCAGGCATTCGTGTAGCAGCTGCCTCCTGCACTGGTAGGCAGACCAATCCCAACTAAGACCAAGTCCCTTTCATTCCTTGCCTTCGTGCCCCCTCCTAATTAGTTTTATCTGCTTTGCTTCTCTGCAGGAACACTCCCGATTACGCAGGTTTGGGGCTCACAGGGCAGACTGAACAGCTGTGTGAAGGCAGGACTTCTCTGTCAGCACTAGTTCTATTTTACACCAGCTTAAGTTGTATGTGAGCTTATTATGGCCTGGGTGCCAGCGTTAATATATGCCATGACAGCTCTGCAGTCATGAAAGCCTCTATCTTTGAAAGAAGTGTTCAAGTACTTAACTTTTCAGAGGTACAGAATACCTACATGTATATCTGCACTTCCTTGGGCCTCACGTGCCTTTCCTGACAGTTCTGGCAACAACCTGATTGTGTTCCCTTGGACAAGTCACTGTAACTGGAACGTGGAGAATATGCTTCATGTTAAACCACGTTACATATAAATCCATAAAATATCTATAATTCTGAAGACTGTTTAAGCAGTACATGAATTTTCTGTTTCATTATGTCACTTCCAACACGCGTCGGGATGCGACTGAAGCAAGGGGGCTGCAGAGCAACAATTCAGTTCTTTTGAGGAATAAACTAATCTCAGCATCTCACCCTGTGGAGATTGAAACTACCTGCTTGAAACTAGATTCATTTTACACTGCAGGTAGTGGAGGCACTCAGGTTGATGATTTTGCAGGTAGCCTAGGAAAAAAAACCCCAAGAATTGTAAGTCTTTTCTGGCCAGCTGAGGAGCTGCCTTGGCAGGCACTGTTCGACACCGTGGGTGGCTCTGTTGGAGCTGCTCATGTCACAGATCAGAGTGTTGGAACTTTTTGTCTTACTGGTGCTTGCTTTTTTTTTTTATGCGTGTTCTTAGTTCAGCCATGAAATTTATGTTAGAGCTTATTAATGTGAGAAAATAATGAAATTTGAATTTCAATTTAGTAGTAGGAAGTGTGTGTGTGTATGTGCTCATTTAAATTTATTTGAAATAAGCCAATTTTAGAATTCCCAAGAGGGGAGGTTTCACTGGCTTAGCTAGATCAGTCTAAGAATTGTTTGAAGTTAAACTTGTCATGTAGATGAATAAGGCTTTAAAACATAATTATTACTGGGGCCTTGTTATATACGTCCTGAAACTTGTTTAACGAGTGTTTACTATTAAAGAGAGGCGTCCGTTCATACGGAGGGTGAATTCCTATCTAAATGTTGCTGAGTTCTTGGCTTCCCTTGTCCTTTGATAATGAACTTATTTCATTGTCCTTTCATGCAGCTTGTGGTTTACAGTGGATGCTCTGTTCCAGCTGTGTTGTGTTGTTTTTCTGGGCTTTTTTTACCGGTCTCTGGTTGTGCTCCCTCGCCCCATCGTGTCTGAAGTCTTCATTTGCTCCTATATGGAGGACGAGACTTGGCAGGAAGGGCAGGGCTTTTCTTGTTCATGCTTTTTAACTGCTGGTGAAATGCAAGGTTTCTCAAACAGTGGTACTTGTCAGCTTCAGCTCTTGTGACTGAAACATTGCTTTTGAGATGTAGGCTTAAAAAGGAAAACCCAAAAAACCCACCAACCTTCCAAACCACAAACGTAACAAAAAACACAGAGAAGAAACCCAGGTTCAGGTAGAAATGACAATACAGAAGGATGATTGTCTCTGAGAACCAGTGTGTTTCTTCTTGGGAAGAGCTTCAGTGTTTAATGAGAGAGTGCTTAGGAATTATTTGTATGGCTTCAGAATATTTGCATAAGGGTGTGTTTAAAAAGTGAGAGCCCCGTTCGGAAGGAGGAAACTTCCCAGTGGGGCAAGGAAGTGAAGCTTTATTGTTTGTCTCTCATTACGTGATTAGAATACAGTAGTGGTTTTTTTTTTTTTTCTAATTGCTTCTGCCTTGCAAATCCCCTTTAATGTGAAATTACAGTGGAGGTGAAGGCTTCTCTGTAGGAAATTTTGATGTCTTTTGCCTTTTTACCTTCCCGTAACCTTTTACAGAATCCTTCAAATAATGCACAGACCAAAAATGGAAGTTTACAGGACTAGGTGCCACATGGAGTAAGGTTTTGATAGTGGCTCTGCAGGAGAAAATTCTTTCCAGAGCAAAAAAATCCGTGGGGATTTGGATCTTCCTATAGTAAGATGCCATTATTTGTGGGCTCCTCCCGTGTCGTTGCTGTCGTGACTGGAGTGGCACGGTGCCACGGCGGAGTTTTGCTTTCTATCAGCTAGTAGGAGAACTTCAGTTGCTTACAGGAAGCAGGTGGTGGAAGAAAACCCCAAAGTGTAATAGGATAAAAAACCCCTTCTCATAGGAGAGTTCTGTTGAAAGCCTGCGCTCGTCATATCTGTTATTCCATGACTGTGAACCTGCATTTTACTCCTCTGGAGGGATGCTGAAAACCACAGCCCTGTCTCGTGAAACCGCGTTAGATACTATTGCATCTCCTACGTGTTGAAGACGTTCCTGTAGCTGCTTTCACTATCTAAAATGGCACAATGAAGCAGAACCTCAGCTCTTAACTGTGAGTTTTCTATTCTGAAACTAAGCCGTGAGAGCATGCATGTTTTTGTAGATGAATCCAGTGTGAGTACGGGGAAAAGATTTCTTGTTCAAGCAAAGCGTGCTTCCTGCAGAGCTACAGCTCAGCAGTTGAGTTTTGTAAATCAAAAAATACTTTAGGCAGGAAGGCAATTTCCAGTTTTTCTCCAAAAAGCCTGCTAGTCAGAGCTGGAGGGGAGGTGTGTGCGCACGCGCTTGCAAAGGTATGGTGCAAAATACAGCCATCCTAGCTTACTTCTTCAGTAGGACAAATCATTTCTGTGTTTCATTAAATTGTATACAATGTGAATACCCCAGGGAATGTGGATTTGAAGCCTCTGTGGCACCAGTTTCCAGCTGGTGAGTCACAGCAGGCTAGAAAGACATGCCAGTGGCAACAGAGTAAGAGCCCGAGCCGTTAAAGCTCGTTCAGCTTAGTGGAACTTGTGTGCGTGTGGTCACTAGTGTCTGATAGCAGAGGGCTGGGAGGAGAACCAGGGGTGGTAAAGGCAAGGAGAAGGAAGGGAAGGGAGAGGTGTTGGTAGAAAGGTTGGGGTAGCAACAAGTAAATATTGTTGAAAGAGTGTGCTTTACCAGCCTCGTAGGGACTTCGAAAAGAACCAAATGAAAAGGTAAAGAGAGTGGAGGGTGAGTTATACTGTTTCCTACATACCTATCTATGCAGTTGCAAGTAATACAGAAGGAGAAACCCTGTTTCTTTCACAACCTCAATACAACATTTCATCAAACAAGGGGTAAGGGAAGGGTCATGTGGGATGGCACAGAATTTTTTGGTCTTCTGTAGGAGAGAAGCAGCACGAAGGAATAGGTGCTAGTGAGTGTTGGGTTTTTTTCTCTTAGAAGATGAGTATATTCATGGTATACTCTGTGTATTTGCCTTTTGGAGTGGCAAAGAACAGCGATGGGATTGAATGGAGGCATTGCTCTTTATCAGTGCAGAAAATACTATTATATTCTTTATTTCAAGTTGCTGAGTTGTTAGAAAAGGAATCAGGATTTCTGGATCATTGTTTTCTAAGGTATGGAAAAAAGAAAGGAATGGTTCTGGTCAAGCAGTGTTCTTCATTTCCCCCCTTCATCGAGTAGAGGTTTGCCTGAAGATGAAGTTATTTTGTAGCATGAACTCACACATAACTTTTAAACTGAGTTGCTGACTTGTGGGTAAGCCCAAAGCATCCCCCCTATTGTTTGGATGAGGCTCACTGTTTGGATGACTTCATTCAAGTTGTAATTAAAAGCGTTTCTCCACATCCCTTAAGAAGGATTTCAGTAGTACTTGGTACAGTTTTCCATACAGCCACTTGGCTTCTTAACAGTAAGGACAGATGTTTTGTGCTCTGATGGTGCTCTTCTGTCAGTTGCCCAGGGGACTGGCAGATTGGTGAGATCAGCCTGTTAGTATTTGAAAATTTGGAGGATAACTTTGAAGATTTAGGCTGCAAAAAGAATGTGGGAGGGAAAAGGAAGTTCTAACAGTTGGTGTTGTTTGCTAGTTGACACTGTCCAGGAGACGTTTGTGGGCTAGAAAGAACCATTCTTAAGTTTCTTGCCTGTTGCTTTCTGCTGGAGCATTGGTCTCTTCCTCTTTGGTTCTCTGGCATTTTGTTCTTGGAGTCTTTCATGTGTTCATATTTGAAACGTGGTCATAACTTAGAGTAAGCTGAATTGGTGTCTTGGTTCTCACTAACATCTCTGACCGCAACACCCGCTCACACCATTGGTGCCTGGGAGTGATTCTGGTCTCTCTGGATCATATCCCTTCTGGTGCTATGAGGAGATATCTCTGTCCTACAGAGGTCAAAAAGTAACCAGGATAACCAAGGGAGCTGTAGATCTGTAACTGGTTATTTATCCCAGACAAAATAACGATAGACTGGTTTGGGTTGGAAGGGATATTTAAAGATCAGCTAGTCCAACCTCCCTGCCATGGGCAGGGACCCTTTTCCATAGATAAGAGGGTCGACTTGAGAGTTAACATTGCTTGAATTCTTTTGCACTAAGTGACGATTATTAAATAAAAATCCTGTCTAGATGAGGTCTGCTGAACACAGTGAGAGGACTGGTTTTTGAAGGTGCTGCTCTTTATCTAATACTTTGACTCCTTGTTAAGGTATTTAATTCCATACTACAACACTAAGAAATTAAAAGCAACCTGATAGAGTGAGATCTCTAAACCCGTGAATAGTCGTATGTGGAACATACCACTATGAGTAGTCATTACTACTGCTGCTACTACAATAGTCATATGACCCAATATGAGGACAGCTCCTTCGTTTTTCCTCCTCAGTACTGAAGTAGCCCCAGCTCTGATGGTCTGCTCCGTATGCTGAGGGGCACTGTGGCTAGAATGTGTCACAGCTGTTCCAAGAGACCAGAAGAAACTTTAGAGAAGGTCTCCATCAAAAATTATGTGAAAAACATCACATCTGAATCCTTAGCAGGATCTGGGCACGGTTTATATATGGTCAGAATGAGGAAAGAATACACAAAAATGTAGCACATGCAGAAAAAATGGGGAATGCAAGAAGATGTCTTTAAGGGTTGCCTTCCACTTGTAAATGGGGACCCACAGTGGCCTAGACTGAGCTTGAGAGCAGTACAGGAACAAACTGAATGCAGTGGGGAACAGGGACACCCTGTTCCTGAACGGTCCAACTCTGGAGAGCTTTTCAGGGCTCATTCCAGGACAAGAATGATTTCCCAGCTGTGGAGCGATGCATGATTAGGAAACTCCTGGCAAATCTGAGATGAACGTTACCGGGTACGTGTTGAGGAAGGGAAGAGCATGGAGATGGTAAAAATCCAGCCCTCGGACACAGGAGAGGTGGTGAACAAGCAATAAGTGACCTTGGGCTTTAGACAGTGAAATGGAGATGTGCAGATTCAGTTGTTATCCCCAAAGCAGGGTGGTTTCCCTGGCGTGGAGAGAGCCAATCTTGCGCACCGCGACGGGATGTTGTTTTGTTACGGAGTAGCTCGGGTTTGGTTGCTAGCTGCTTTCCCACTAAACTAGCACACGTTGGTACTTTCCAGATTTCCTTTTACACATAAAGTTATCAACTGCGAAGTTTCCAAGATGTTCCCACTAACACTGCTTGGTTAGTAATTTATCTGTGGTTACACCTCTTTGTAGCTTACGATCACCTCTTCACACTGTGAAGGGTCTTCCCTTGGGCCTCTGTGGGCTTTACCAAGTACTGGTTTTCTAGAGATTATCAGCAGAAAACCTCATGAAATCTTCTGGCAATCACACCTTTGATAGCCAATACTTAAGATAATGGTGTAGCACATACTAGATTTAACTGACATTCTGATTACACCATCTCTCCAGTGCTGTCCCTGAGGTCTGTTCAGCTCCCGGGGATGATAGGTAAGTCCGTTACCTTTATTTGTTGTGCCTCATCCAATCCAACAACGCTATAGCTTGAGTGAAGCCCTTTTAGTTTCCATACTCTAAAATATGCTTCCTGAGCAGCAGGGGCAAGTGTCCAGGTTCCATCTAGATTTCTCTACCCCAGCAATATCAAGGAACTGTGAGCTGCAGCTTTGAGTTGTCCTTATCGCAGAAAACACGGCCAGCCTTTCTCCTATCTTGCTCTAACGGTTCCTAACAGAAAGCCAGTGTGGAAGTTAAACTTCTCTGTAGAACCCAGACTCTCAGAACACTTGAAGACAGCCCAAAGTTGTGGGGGTTTTGTTGTTGGGGCTTTTGTTTGGGTTTTTTTTCCTCTTTAGTTGGATTCTAAGCAGAAAAAGCTGAACTCCCTGTATTCCTTTTCTTGCCCGACCATATATATGTGTAAATAAAATACGTACAGACTCTGTGCAGATCCTGTCAAGAATTCATACTGGATGTTTTCCACATTCTTCTCCAATTCCCTCTGTTACTGGCATTGGAATAACTATCTGTGGAAATGCTGTTTCCCCTGCCATGGGCTGTCCCCTCTCCAAGTCTCCCGTTTCAAACTGGATTGCCTAAAGAGGACGTGAACTGTTTGCAAGCCACCAAGGTGACCAGGGGAAGAAGAGCATGAGACATACCAGAAGAGGCTGAGAGAATCAAATTTGTTCAAACTTAAGAAGGTGAAGGGTGATCTGGCTGTCTGCAGCTAAGGGGAAGCTGTGGATAAGAGCCAAGCTTGTGGCAGCTGCACCTGCCAAAGTTTATTTTACCGTGGAGGTGATCAAACACTGCAACAGGTTGTAAGATGTTGTGGCAACTCCTTGAAGATACTCGACTGGACAAGTCAGCCTGTTCCAACCTACACTAGTCTATGTTCACGATCTGAACTCTGTTCACCTCTGCAGCAGCTGCTGCAGAGCCTCTTCCAGCAGATGTGTCCGTTCCTTTGCCAGTCTATGTTCTTTTTAACCTGATTGTGATGAACACATTCATGGTTTCGTTTGTTTCCCGTTGTTCTGGAGGCAAAATAGCTGATCACTAATAAGGACAAGTTACTAAGCCCCTTTTTTTTTCCTGAGGAGTGACAGTCCAAGTACAGACACCTCTCTGTGTCTGTCCCATGGCATCAGTAGCTGACCTGGAGGCAGCAACGACTGTGGTCAGTGGTTGTGTATTCTGTGCTGTCTACGAGGCTGGGGTTGGCAAGAAAGGTAGGTCAAATGTGCTGCAGGAGAATCAGACTACATACTGAATCAAAATTCTGTATACTGACATGAAATCTGGCCTTCTGATAAGTACTTGGGTATCAAGTAATCAGTGTATCTAAAATACTTTGGGAAGTGCATCTTATTGCACAGCGATAGCTGAAAACACCCGTGGTGAGGATCTGGAAGAGCTGCCTTGTTGTCCGATAGGAGTAACCTTCCCTGGAAGTGGAGCTTCCAAATGAGGCTCCCTTCCTTCACCTCAGTTTCATTTAGAGACCATATTTGCAGAGAAATGATTTTAGAGAGACCTCCTCTCGGCAACCGTAGGCTGCGTTGGTCCGATGCTAAAACACTGAGTTGTGAAAACATCACCTCATCATTCAGTACGCGCTGGGACTCGCCACACAAGCAACTTAGTGATCTAATTACACCGGTGTAATTACGCTGAGATGAGTCCCTGCGTCGACAAGCCCTTAGATGCAACGAGTTTGGCCCCTTCTTATTTAGTAACTCATTAGGCCTCTGACTGTACAGTAGAATTGCATAATTCTTTGCTGAAAAAAAACCCAACCCTTCAGCGTGCAAGCTGCTGACTGGCAATGCTTCCAGAGTGCTGAGCAGACCGGCAGTTAAAGCTTTCAAGAAAAGGCTGAAGGACAAAAGAAAGGAACGCTCTGCATCTGGGAAATGGGCACCAATGAAACAGTCACCCAAAAGCATCACTGCCTGGATTTGGGACTAGAGGAGCTGAGCCACGTTCCTTCAAGAGCTCCTTTGATATACTAGGAGTGTCTGGGCCAGCTGACTCCTTGCCTCACTGCCTTATCTCCTGCTTTGCTCTACGATAAGGTGTGGAGTAGGAGCGTGCACGCAGGCAGCCTTGCGATTGCCATCGTTTTCAACCTGCAAAACTCCCTGTTTGTACCAAAGCACCATTCCTGTGAGCGTGCGGTTCCTTGACCACCCGTCTTTCCCCTGCTGCTCTCTTTTAACAGAGGAATTTCGCTTGCTTATTAATTTTATTTCAGAGAACTGCCACGAGATTGTAGTATTTCTAATACCTCCCTTTTTTTCCAGGTTTCTGGTTTTTGGTGGAAGTTACAGTTCTTAAAATGGATAACTAGGAATGTTTAGTTTTATAAATGGGATAAGTTATAATAGGAAGTCTGTTTTGGGGTTTTTTTTATGATCAAAATAAGCCTAAAGCCAGTACACTGGCACCTCATTATTCAATGCCCATCTTAGCTTAATTCACACCTTCAAATTGCGGCTCTTGATGGTCTCAATCACCACATCAAGGCTGAAATGTTCTCATTCATATCATTATCTAGTAGATGAACAAGGAGCTTCTGATACTTATCACAGGGATGCTCTTGTTTGTTAGTCTTTCATCTTTTGACAGCTCTTTCAAGCTAAAATCCAGGTATGCCTATAGATTTTCCAACACTTTGAAATACTGACTCTCCGAATGCAGCACCCCTATTTATGAAGAGGCCTCTGAAAAACAGGAAGGAAGCAAATAATGTGCACTGGGGTATGAATTTTGGCAGGTTTCCTTGGGCAGGGTGTCACTCTGAGCTCTGATGTCCAGCAGTATCCTCTGGAATGCACCTCACCGTAGGAACCTTTCTGCTAAGAAATGAGTTCTGGTATCGCTACGGCTTCTGTCACGGTTCAAAGCAAGCCATGGAGATTATTCAGGAGAGCCCAACAAGGAATCGCTTTGAATGGAGGAATTGTGTTTTACAATTGAGGCTTATGGGGTTTTTTTTGGACTGAAAAGAGTAATGAAGCTCTATCTGCTCCTGTCATCACCAAATGGAGTGGTTTGTGACTCTACACAGCTGGTTGCTGCAGTACATCTTACACAGCCTAGTTTGAGTTTACTTTCTTCATTTGAGGCAGTCATCCAAAAAAGTGAATTCAGATCAAGAGTTGTAACACTCCGGGGTTTTTTTTCCCTTGAAGTTCAGTTCACATCCCTGAGTTCTCTAGTTGACACACACATATATCTGCTTCATGTGGCAAAAATATAGGTTGACTGCTTATCGGGTCAGTGCTGCTGTTTAATAAACTGTACTTATCTCCTTGAAGCAACACCCTGCCCTAAATAAGTTTGCCTAAGGAGTTGAGCCAGAAATAGGTTGGTTTGTTTGTTTCTAGATTTCTTTTAATTGGATCATAAAATAAAAAATAATCCAAGAAATGTTTAAAATGAAACTACAGAATGGTAGTATTGCTTTCTGGACAGTTTGGGGGGGGTTTTTTGCCCTCCATCAGATGTGCAGGTTGTAAAACTGTGATCACATCTTTCCCCAGGAGTTGGTACTTCTCTCAGCTTTTCAGGTCATTCTGCCAGCTGA
>WUAM01000124.1:579361-614807 GCA_024336885.1 Actenoides hombroni
AACAGTGTTGTGTGCACAGCCCTAAGTTAGAGGACAGGTAATGAAATTACTGGTTTACAGGCAGTAAAATGCTGATGGGCTCATTCTGCCAGCTGAATATATGCCCTCAACTCTTACTGTTTGCCACTAAAACTCCAGGGGTGGAACGTAGCGATGTTCCGGAGCGAGATCACATTGATCCCCGAACGCTGGGAGAGTGGGAGTTGATCATCTTAAAGTCCTTGTCCAACCACAGCGATTTGGTGTTTCACTACACCCCTCTGAGAAGCAGTAAAGGAATAGAGGGGGAGGAGGACCTGCTGTTCCATTACAAAATGACTTAATTTTGCAATATAAACAGCTTGGAGATTCCCCCCTCTCCACGAAGCCAGTTTTGGAGATGCTTTGTACTTCCAGCTCTTGTAGGGTGTTTGTTTTGTTGCAGTTTGGGTTTTTTGTTCTTATTTTATTTTTTTTCCTGAAAACTAGCTGTTACCTACCGATTCTGGTGTGGAAAAAGGGAGAACAAGGGAATTAAGATGTGGCAGTAGATGGAGAAATACTAGAAGGCATGAAAACAGACAGCAGAGAGAAGGGAAATGCTTGATATTGGTGAAGTCATAGCTGACCAGGTACTAGTGGTAAGGCAATCCGTAACACAGCTAGAATGCAGAGCGTGGAGAGAAAGTGGGAATGTTACAATACAAATACCAGGACTTTTCTTCTGTGTCATTCCACCATCCCCAAAGCACCACCCATTCAAAAAGATGTTAATTTCCTGCCCAGGCACCAAAAAAAAAAAAAATCAAAGAAGGAGGTTAATGACTAGGACGTGGTTTTCAAATGGGAACATTCTGTTACAGAAAGATGGAAATAAAAATATGTGATGAACTGTAAAGCATTGAGCAACAGCATGGCTGAAATCGTAGATGGGAGGCAGATAGGGTAGGAAATCAAGGGTGAACAAGATTCTGGTGGAGTAGAGGGTAGATGCTTGGTGCACATCCTCCTGCTCTGATTTGGAGGCGGATAACAGAAACCTTGGTCATATTGAAAGTAGAAAGGGCTGTGGGAGGATTTTTTGACATTACTTTCCAGCTGTAGTGATAATGCTGCAGAAATAACTTTGTGAGTTGTCGTATCCACAGCAGAGGGGGTTTTCCACTTAATGACACACAGAGTCTGTGGATTTGTCATACCAAGCAAGGGGGGGACAGTGGCTGCGGGGGCCACCTGACTGAATTCAAATACCTGAAGTAAGCAGAGGTCCTGTAAGTGTTGGGGAAAGGTGATAAATAACATGTCTTGGGAGTCAAGATGTGCAGGAAAGGAAAAAACAAAACAAAACCCAAACAAAAAAACTCAACACCCAACAACAACAAAAAAAAAAACAAACAAAAAAACCCACCCAAAAAAACCTTGCCAAGAGTTGAGGGGAATTAGTTGAGTATTTCTTCTTGCCTTCAGCCATGTAAATTGGGAAGGTCAGATGCAGAGGTAGATGGGCTGCTTATGGTGAGGACTGGGTTGGGGATAAGAATCTAGGGCTGTTGTGTGAAAACTAAGAAGATACTTTGCTTCATTTCTCAGGACAAGTTTTGAAGCTGCAAAGGCAAGCTGGATAATTAATAATATTGAAATGAGAATTGCTGTATTTCCATTGAAAGCAAACCTGACGGAGTTAGAGAGACAGAGCAATCTTTTGTCACAGAAACCTGGAATTCTAGGTCATGGAAATGCAAATTTTTAGCAACAAGCATCGTTAACGTATTGATCAAGTTAGTGTTGGAGAATCACAGCCTTCAGTGGCAATGAATTGAACTTCTGTAATGCGGCATCAAAAGGGTTTATGCCTCAAGAGTATGGAAGAAGAGTATTTGGAAGACAAAATCTGTAATTTCCCAAATATAAAACAAATGAGAGAACCCAAGATTAAAAATAAATAAAATCACTAACAAAACCCCCTATCATATTCCCAATATCAAACCAAACTATCTGGATTCTGATAGAATAACTGGTAGGTGGGGAAATTGGTGCTGGAAGTCGGGCAGTAGAGTGGTAAAAATAAGCAAGGGCATACTTATGAGTGGGGAAACTGGCCATGGGGAGTGTGGAAGGGTGTTGGTCTGGTTTATCATTGCATTAGCGACCGTTGCATAAGATGTTAGGAATAAATACATGAAGCTTCATCACAGGGAGCATTGTCAGAAAAAAGGAGGACCTGAGCATGGTACAGAAAGCAGCAGGGTAGTAGGTAATGAGTTTAAAAAGATAGATTAAAGGTGGTGTAGCTGGGGGAGTAATTGTGCACTGGGAGATAATCAGTCCTAAAGAACCGAGTCGGGCACGCACACAGTGACCGATCACTGGATGGCCATAAGGCAGCGAGTGGTGCAACAGGCAAATGCAGTTTAGGGCTCATTAACCTGATGTTTCCAACTGAGAGAGGAAAGCATCAGTGCAGTTATGCTGGACCCTAACGGGACCTTGTGTAGAACAACACTTGGGCTTGTTCAGGAGAGGTGAGCTGAAAATGCCTTCGCTTGAAAAAGGACTGGAAGGATGAGAACGACACCTGGTTTATGAGAAGAGACTAATAGAAGGAGCAATGCCACGAATTCATTGATGGGAGTTTGGTTTAAATCTGAAAATACAATACAGAGTACTTACTCTGAAGGTCAGTGAGTAAATAAAAGTGGAAGGATGTTTCTGGAACAGTAGGGCAAGCGAGGGTGGGACAGTGGGGCTGATGTGTTAATGAAGGGCTGTGTGTTGGGTCTGGTGCTGGCAGAGGACTGAATTCCATAGTCCCAGGACACCACGCCTGGATTCTTCCAGAAGCCAGGAGAAGCATCCTGGGTTGTTTCACACCTGAAGATTTTGCTGCAAGTTGTTACTGCTCTAAGACCACAGAAAACCCAAGTCCTGATGCTGTAGGAGTTTTGAATGCTCGAGTTGGTAGCTTACACACTTCCTGATGGGAAGTGGTAGAAACTCAGTTTTTACAGCTGTTTGCTCAAATAAACGTCGTTCGGCGACTCGCTTTGGTGTCTGTTTTGAAACCAAGGTTCTTCCCTGCAATGAAGGTCTAGTTCTCACCTTCCCAGTCACCAGGACAAACGGTGAACCAGCATGGGAAGAAGACAGTCAGAATTCATGGACTTCTGGCAGCAGGGTGGTTTTGTGGTTTTTTTAGTTTTTAGATTGTTTAAATAAAGTTCCTGGTTTAATTGTGCTGTGCTTCATTGGTAAAATAGCCTGTAAATTTGTTTGACTTTCAGTTTGATGCATCTGATGGCTATTTTGTGCTTTCTCTTTTTTTTTTTTTTTTCAGTGCTTACACCTCCTCCACAGTTGCCACCACCAATACAGGGATATGCCTTTAAACCTCCTCCTCGACCAGATTTTGGCACTTCTGGGAGAACAATCAAACTGCAGGCCAACTTCTTTGAAATGGACATTCCTAAAATAGATATCTATCATTACGAATTGGATATAAAGCCAGAAAAATGCCCTAGAAGAGTGAACAGGTAATACTGTGCTTTGCTTTTCCTCAGTTTGTTTACATTCTTCTTTTCCTCTGAAAATGCTGGAGCTGTGTCACAGCTTGGAGGATGTGTCTGTCTTTAGTCATTGTACCGACAGCTGCCAACTTTGCATATCCATCAACAGGCAACTTTTTTTCCCAAAGTCTTTCTGTACCAATCCAAGATTTCAATCGTCCCAGATTTTGATTGAACTTGTCAGCATCTTAAGGTGCTGCTGCCCAAAGTGTCTGATGGATAAACTGTATTAACTCTAGGTCAATAGAGGACAGCTTGATAAATATGATTCTTAGTATTGCTTGGTTAACTATTCGAGTGCAATTGGTTGACAAGCCAGTCAGCAGGGAGCTGGTCTTATCAGCTTGTTTTTCCACCTTCCCCTACAAGGGAGGCCAAACTGATTTGTCTGTGCTGCTGCACAAGGATTGTGGAGGGACTAAACTAGGTAAGAAATTACCCGTTATCGGTAGATTCTATGTAAGGGACATGCACACTCCTCAAACAAGGTGAAAACGTGGATCAGTTGGCCAAAGAAACAAGCAGTTAGGTCTTGCATGTTGCATATGTGCCCTATTAGTCAGAGTGTGGCAACCTCATTGACTTGAAAAAGGGTGGTATTGCCAGGAGTGAAACCTGAGAACAAGACTTGGCGCTAACTGGAAACCACAAGTGTCATCATCGGAACTGCCTACATCTTGACTGGAGAGGGTCGGAATGGCATGTTTATCTATTCAACAGCAAAGCTTTTCCATATTAAAAAAGCTCACATGGGTGGAATATGCTGGTGTCATGAACATGAACCAAGTGTGGAGTCAAAAAAGCCACCTGAAAGCCGGAGTTTTCGTAACGTGAATTAATAAACCGGAGCTCGTTATCTGTTATCCTGAAGGGTTGGTAACGACAGCCTTTTCATAAAGCAGCATCACTGCACTTTGCTGTCCTGTTGCTCTTCTGTGATGATCTAGTATAAATGGGATATTCAAGTTAATGGAGAATTGAATTTTAATGTTCACTCAATGAAGTGCATGTTTTTATTTCTTTTGAGCGCTTATTCCTGTATGCGCTACCCTGTAGCTGTACCTGCTCCTGGCTTTTTGTCAGCTCTGCCCTTTTGGTCCCACATCTATTTTTGTGTGTGCTTTTCTATATATATCATTACGCTGGATGCACATTTAGCCCAATTCAAAATGATACTTTCAACAGCTGGCTTCCACGTTTCTAGTATTTTGGTTATACAATTCAGAGGTGTATTTGTAGTACACAGTCTGTATCATTACTCTAGACATTGTCACCTCTGTAAAGGATGGAGGGAGGCTTTATTTTCATTTACACTGCTCCCTGCTTCATTCTTCAGTTTTATTCTAGGACTTACTACAGCTTGGCCTGTGCCCCTGCAAACCCACTGCAGGGATGCGTGCAGCGGACGTGCAAGTTCCACGCTGCTGTGACATGAGCTGGAGCAGGGACTGAAACCACACAGCTGAGACAGCCTGCTGCTGTGCCAAATTACTGCACTCTGGCTGCAATCCTTCACGTATCATGGAAAGGCCAGATCTGTTTGGATAGTTAGATAGGCAGAGTGGGCAACGTGAGGTTGGTTCTGCACCGTGGATGCCCTTGGCTTAATTCACATGGACGCCTACGGCTCGCGCGAGGTTCAAGAGGAATGCTGCGTGCAGTCGCTGACCCTGAGTTCTCTGTGTTGGCTGCCTGATGTTGGTAGGATAGTAGTCCCCAAAGGGCTGAAGTTAGTGAATTGGCAAATAGCTTGGAGAGCAACATGGAGAAAAGAACTCGCTTTTCATTAAGAGCTTTCCACCCACAGCTGAGAAGCACCATTGCTAAATATGGTTTGAAGCTTGAAAACCTTAATTAAGTGGAAGTGTTCACTTTATATGAAGTAGTTCACAATTAGAAGAACCTGCTCAGTAAAAGAATGGGTTTTTCCATTGCTCAGTCTTAAGTCAAGGTTGAAAAAATAACCTCCTTACTCCCAGCCTCCAAACTATGTACTTGTTCAGTCAGACATTGCAGACCTGAGGCAGAAATTACTGAGTCGGGGTTTATTTATATTTCTCAGGAGGTCAGGCAAGTTTCACTCAATGGTCAGGGCTTGTCTTAAAGCCCTGGCACACAGATAAATATACTGTCAGTTAAACCAGTCTTCTCTTGAATGTTTCATCTCAGTTTTTGACTGGCTGCTGGGTGCATTGCCTCTCCGAGCCAAGGTGCACGAAGCAGTCATCTGCAGCCTCTCTGAGCTGCTGGTTGACAGCAGTGCTGAAGAAAGAGCAAGCAGTGCTTTCTTCTGGGTCAGTTTAGCTTCTCAATGTCCTTTAGCCTCGAGCTGTATGCTAAGGACCCTGTAGGCAGCCTACTGGAGACTGCTGATGGATTTCAGATTTTGCAGATACAGGTGGCCTGAAGGATGACTCTTTGGGGCATTTGGACTAAAGACCTTTGGCATCAGAGGGTGTTTTTATTCCAGTAGGCCTCTCATCAGCTGGTGAGCTTCTTTGCATGGCCAGTGTATAAACACTGTGGTTCGACAAGATCTTTTCGTGGTTACCTCCCTCATACAAATGTGCAGCCTAATTCCAGCTATGCTCAAATTAATATGTATTTTTAATATTCCTGAGTCTCAATAAATGTACCTATCCAGTTTTGTTTGGATGGATCCCAGTTTGGTGGTGTACTTGGAAAAATGATATTGTTTGCACATCACGGTCATCATAGAATTATTGTCCTTAGACTAAGACTTGGATAGCAATTATTTATTTACTTCTTTAATGAATGAAAGCTTCTTGGGCTGCTGAGCTTTTTGTCCGTGGTCTTCTGCAGAAAGAGCTGTAGGACAGGGGAGCAGAAGCCCCAGGAGAATACCAAGCACCTCCCATTTTGAGGTTGAGAGAACACGAGCTTTTGCTTTCTCGCTTTCAGTAGGTCACAGAAAAGAGGAAGGAAAGTTTCAGTCTGAAAAAGCCAAAAATAGCTGCTTTAAGCAAACAGTTTAGTCTGTGAAAAGGTTGCTTTAATTCAGATCAGTCAAACAAATCTTGCATTTTAACACCCGACAGTGGACAGCCCTTTCATTCACCTAATGCCTCTGTTTGTAAATATTAGTGTTCACCTGCTACTTAACATTAAAAGTAAAAAGTGACGTTAAAAGTAAAAAGTTGCATTAACATCTTTTTGTATTTTCAGAGAAATAGTGGAGCATATGGTTCAGCACTTTAAAACCCAGATTTTTGGGGACCGCAAACCAGTGTTTGATGGAAGAAAAAACCTTTACACAGCTATGCCACTTCCCATTGGGAGAGATAAAGTAAGTTTTAAATAGAAAAGATTCTACCTGGAGATTTTCATGTAGTATTTGCAGAGTCTTTCTGATCACTCATAGAAACTGATTTTATAGTTCTGGAATAGGTGTCTCTTTCTGTTGCCACTTTACTCAAGGTGTGGTTTACTCAGGACAGAAGTGTGAACTTACTGCCACCAGAATGGTCCCTTCCCTTTCCATATTCCTTCTTTCCTCTCTTTCTCTCTCTTTCTTCCCACTTGTGTGGTTTCTCCTGGTTGGGTGAGCTGGATCAACTGTCCGAGACAGTGGACATGCTCCATGCTGGCAGTAGAGAGAAAGTGGAAGCCCAGTTGAGTTTGGGAGAGTGTGGACTCACCCCTCTAGGCAGCAGTGGGCTGTTGTGTCAACTCGTTTAACCTCACCAAAGCCTGTAACATGATTCTCATTATCCACTATCTGGAAGAAACTCCTCCATCCCTCTGTTGCCTGCGTGGAACCTCTAACCTAATCCTTTATGGTGGGAGAGCCAAATTCATTTAACCTGCAGGGGTCAGGACCTGCTGGCTTAGCCCTGGGGTAGTTGAAGGGGTCGCATGTTCTCTTTGCCAGCTCTGTAGGTGGGGTGGTGACCTCTTTGGTCACTCTGGTTGTAGCTGCCAAGCGTACCCATGGCTGTGCCCATCGATGCTGAAGTGGAAGGGACTGTGCTGGAACGTGCTAATGCACGAACCCCGGGAGATAATGGAGCCTGTGCATCTGTGGTGTAACACCAGAATGAATTTTCTGTTGCCTTTTTTATTTCCACTTGAGGCCAGGGTAATTCTTGTTCCCTGTTTGTGCTACAGTAGTTCCCAGAGGCCTCTTTACCCTTCTGCTGTGGGTGCAGGGTGAGGCGTGCACCGTTACGGGGCAGGACTGTCCTATCCCACAGCAGCTGATTGCACCCTAAGGAGACCAAACATGAGGGGGAAAGGGAAATACAGAGAAATGTGGAAACTTGCTTACGTGATAGAACTGGGAACAGAGCTCAGGTCTTCTGAAATTTGGTAGCAGTGTGCTATAAAATAGTTTTAATTTAAAATAGCTGTCCTTTGCTGCCTTGTCTCGTATGCCTGTGTGGTGTTTGACATAGTCCTGCCTGAATCAAGCTCTTATTCTGATACGTGTCATTTTTATTTTCCCCAACTGTATTTAAGTGAATGTCATGCAGCAAAGCTCGTCTCCACTCCAGTCTTAATTATTTTTCATTAACTGATACAGTTTTCCCAGATGTTGCCTTAAGGAACCATTAAAAGTATTACAGATAACTTTTTTTTTTTCCTCCACTTACAGCATTCCAGTTTGTACAGATTTGACACTTAAGATTGCAAAGTATTTGTCAGAGGGAGAATGATACTTGATGGGTGTCTCCTAGGGGCTTAAACATGTCATCTGGATGCACGCAGAGTTATCTTTTAACTCTAATACTTCCAAGCTGTGGATGACTTGACAGTATATTTTATGACAAGGATGAATTTCTGCATTTAATAAGTAAAGATAAATGAAAAATGGTTTAATCTGTGGGGGATAAACAAACTGGGATCAAATTAATCCTCAAATCTAGTAAGACTGAGATGCAAGTTGACCCTACTCTGACTGGGAACAGTATGAGATGAGCTCCTCCTCCCATTCCTTCTGTGTCTGGCTGCCTGCTGACCAAGTAGGACCAGACTCCTGATGTGTTGGGTTTTAAAGCCCACATATGCTAAATCATACATGTTAAAAGTGATGTCTGGTGACAGCAGGAAATGCTTTTGACACCACCACCTCCCAATTCCTTTGTGTCCCTGCAAATGAAGGAAAAGGCTGGGAAAAACACCTGGGAAAAAGCTGACTGGAATGAGTTTGTTTTGAGTTTGTTCCCATTTTGGGTGGGACAAATTATCTAGCCAGGGTGATGAGCATTTGCAAAGATGGTTCAGGTAGTTTCGTCTGTGGCTTGCTTTTAATAAACTCATATTTCTTCTCTGTTTCCCATGGGATATAAGACTTGGTCAGTTGTTCTGCCATACATAGAGTAATGTTATTACCCTGAAGAGCTAATAGAGAGAAATCTTCACCTGGTTTAAATTGGATGTGGGGAAATTTAGCTTAACGAGGGCAACTTTTACATGGTGCTAAATTGATTTAAACATAGTTTAAACCATTTTAAAGCTTGTAGGTATTAGGACTTTCTTCCATCATAATTAAATTAGGTTTCTTTGGGGGTTGTGTTTGGCTCTTCTGTACATAACAAATGTAGGCAGTTTAGTGCACATCTGATTACATTTAGGATCACATGGAAAAGATGCCTGAACATAAAATGATTAGTAGATGATCCTTCATCTAAGTGGAAGACCACCTTGATTTACTTGCTGTGTGCATTGGTAGTGGAAGAATGATGCTAAACAGGACACTGAGAGCAAATTGCCAACTTTTTAAGAATTTTTTTTCCCCTCCTTGTTGCTCTTTAACTTAATTAATGCACTCTGTCTTCATCTCTTGTCAGAAGTGGTTGTTCAGGGTTGGTTTTTTGTCTCTTTGCAGACAATCCTGATTATTTTATAACTTTTTCTATTATATAAATACTTTTCTGCTTGGCCTTTATGGTTATCAAACCTGTTTTAATTCTTTCCTTATTGCATCTTATTTCCATCCTTTATTTCTTTTGACCTCAAGTATGCAGATATTAACAGAATTATTTTTCTTGGGTTTTACTTGTCCACATTGAGAAGAAAGAAATGCACAGGAGACTGTCAAGGTATGATGCTGTTTATAGTCTCCACTTGCCTTGTAGGTTCTAACAGCAAGCCCAGGTCACCTCTAACTGTGGCTTTGTGCTCAGCTGCTGCATTGTGTATTTCCTTAAAACGTCCTTCTACGATGAAGAGCTAGAATTCATTTTTAGAAGTTTTTGCACCTAGCAAGATTCAAGAACATATATCTTTACATCTCAAGCAGTCTTTTAATTAGAAAAAACAATAATTACGAGTGAACCGAGCTGCAGTTTGATACAGAAACCCTTTTCCAGAAGAAAAGTGTTAATCCCATCTGTGGCCACAACTTTACTCCTCATGACTGGGTCTGTCTGAAGCACTGCTAACGACTGTACATGACAGAAGCAGACTCTTCCTTACATCCATAGCTTGAGACTTCCAAACAAATCTGTGGGAGGTGGGCACCCAAATATTTGCTTAGAAATTTCATCTGTTTTCCTCTGAATCCCTGGGACGGAAAAGCTCTTGGATTACTAGAGGAAAAAGTACCTTGTATGCTCAAAACATGGTAAAATAATCACATAGTGTTGCTTCTATCTTAGAGAGGAGTATTAAGAATTCCCCAGAAACACGTGGTGAGGTTTATTTTTTACTATTTTTAAACAGTGATATGCTGATTTGAAATGAGTCAGTCAGACTACCTCAGCTACAAGAACTATTAAAGAATTATTTTTTTTTACAGGCTTAATGACTCTTCACATCCCTACAGTAACATCCCTTTCATTTAGTTCCTTCAGCTGCAAAATTCTGTCAGTCGTGTTGCAATTTAGCAGTGGGTCTAGGAGGTTCATGACTGAGATGGTAAATTGTTTTGAAGTTGGGGATAGATTACACCTAGTGATACAGTAGGAAATCAAACATGAAATGTAGCTTTAGAGTTTATTCCTGCTAGTAAAGTACGTAGTAAAATTCCCCTTTAAAACTGCTTTGTCTTGAAATTGTTCATATTTTGCTTGCTCTGTCAAACACGAGCGTGTTCCTTTGCCCTTAAAAATGTAGAGTGGGCTAAATAAAATATTACTGAGATGTTTAAATTCTGATGAGCAGGGCCTAAAAGTATGTGTGATCTTGTGAATGGGGATTAAGGACACATTTTATTGCTCCTAATGCGTTTTTGTGATTTAAAAATTTGGGGGTTTTTATTTTTGAACACAGACTCTTCAGTGCTGTATAATTCAGGTGAGATATTACAGGAAGAAAACCTGGAAAGTTGGATTAAACCTTACTTACTTGAGCAATGACTAATTCAGCTGTTTGGAAATGGAGCTAGACCCATCAGCAAAAGCTGTCTGGATGAAATTCATCTGTGTGAATTCACTGTCACAGTGCTCAGCTTAATTGTATTTGCAATTTAGCAACTGGAGTTGAAATTCTTCAATCCTGGGACTTCTCTTTCCATTATTATTTTATTTCTACCACGGACACACATAGTGCAACACAGGTTCTTCATCTTTTTCAGTTCCATCTTTCTCAACATTCTTTGTCTTTTTCAAGTCTGTCACAGTGAAGAAGCTTCATAAGCTGAAACTAGGAGGGGAAACTATAAAACAAAATCCTTTTTTAGGTTAAGGATAATCAGGCTAGTTGGATATTAACAGTACTGAGAATAACAGAGATGATGAAACTTGGAGGAGAAATTTAAAGGAAACTGCTGTTCAGGTGAGACAGATATCTTCCCTCTGCCCTGAGTTCCAAGTTGAAGGCCTTTTGATGGCATGGGGGGAAAAAAAGCTTCTTAGAAAGCTTCCAGCCTGTGTCAACTGAAAACCCATCCCTTCTTTTGCACAGCTTTTCAGGAGAATTAACCTCGTGGGCCAGATTCAGACCAGCAACCCTGCAATTACAGTCTCCAGTTCCCATTGCCTCTCCCACAGCCTTACAACTCGAGCCTCCTGATGAATGATGTTTATACTAGAGGAGAGATGTGGCTGCAATACTAATTGTGACTGCCTACTATAAGCTGTCGACGCGTTGTTATGGCATTTGGGAAGGCTTATTATTTGTGTTTGATCTTTCTTTGCTATTTTTTGACAGAAGCAGCTAACTGCAGCTAAAGAACAGCTGATTGCATATATTAGCTTGTTGTTACCCATGTATTATTTGTGCTAGCCTACTAATTACAGTGTGTCTGCTAACTGGATGCCTTTTATGTTTAAATTGTAAGCTCCCTAGGACAGGAAAATGCAATGTTTTTGTTTACATCTAGCTCAAAGGATACTCTGCTCCTGGTATTTCTTGTAGCCCCTCCCACAACTGCTGTCCTTTGGGACAAGCCTTAATTTTAGTTGATTTAAGAACTTCACTGCTCAGGCTTCCTTTGTTTTACCAAAGAGGAGCAATCAGCATTACAAGTAATTGTCTGAGGTAATTTACCATAACTTAGTTTGCCAGTGTTTTCTAGACAAAAAAAATTCAAAGTAGGGCATAATGTCAAAAGGGTGCCCCTGTGTCCTGCCTGATGGCATCACCAGTACTTGGGGGTCATCCTTGACTCTTCCTTTGGTATTTAAAAATCAGAGCCTTTTGGGTGGCTGGGTTTGGTGTTTCTGTGTTTTCTGTTTTGTTTGGGGGTGATGGTGTTTGTTTTGTGCTGTTTGTTTGTCCTTCCTCTTTGAAGCCTCTTTGTGGATGATATTTTCTCATGAACTATGTCTACAGTCACAGTATCTCCAGCACTCTGGTGCTCTAGAGAGCAAATACCAGAAATTCATGAACCTTGGCAGGCAGTGACAGCCCATGTTTTATTTTAGGCATGCAGGAGCTGACGTGAGCGGTGCCGCGTTAGGATCTGTTAGGTATCTGAAATCAGGTTATCACCTCTTCCTGGACACCTCCCAGTTGATCTGCAAGCACTTCCAAATTCTAACCTTGCCTCAAAGAGGGAGGTGGATGCCAGTTGGGAAGCACGCCAGCTTTCTGGAATACACCTTTGGAAAGACCTAGCTGTGAAAAGAGGCTGTACCTAATGTATGTTGTTTCTTCATCACTGCTTTTTGTCTCCTCCCCTGCTTTATAGCCCTGTTCAGAGGAATCCATCGTCCCTTCCAAGCCCCTTCCATTGTCCCCTTTAAATGGAAAGAATCATCTTGGTTTGTTGTTTGGCATTGTTGCAGGTGGAGCTGGAGGTCACGCTGCCAGGAGAAGGAAAGGACAGAATATTTAAGGTGGCTATAAAGTGGATGTCCTGTGTGAGTTTGCAGGCTTTACATGATGCTCTTTCTGGTCGGCTGCCAAGTGTCCCGTTTGAAACCATCCAGGCACTGGATGTAGTGATGAGGCACTTGCCTTCCATGAGGTGAGGGGAAGACCTTGACGACGTTTAGGAGGTTGCATTGTTACCTGAATTGCTTCGGTGGCTTTTTTGGGTAGGATGTGCTTTCATAGCTCAACCAAAACAACAGCTCTCTAGCAGATGGCATGCTCAGGCAAGAGGCAATACGGTGCTCTTCTGCTCATCCGGTGGGATTGGTGGCCTCCAGCCTGGACACGAGTCCCTTTCCCCACTGGTCTTTGGACATACTCCATGTTTGTGTGCTCTTGGGTCAGGGCCTTGCCATCTCACTCATACCCTGGTTCTCTGTAGGCCTCAAGCCGTCCCCGAGTGGAAAGCAGTTGGAGGTTGATGGACGTGGAAGGGTGGTTTTAAAACTCGTGTGTCCTTGGGCAGATGTTTATTGACAATTTGGTACTCAGGATACTGTGCTAGGGGGGTGTGAATGTCATGCAGTGTAGCTGGTTTTATGGGAAAGTTACAACTTGAATGTTATTTGGGGTTTTTCCAAGCAAGTGGGATCTACAGGAGTCAAACCCATGAGATACTGGGTTTAATTCTGCCATGAAACAAGCTGCTTGATACCACTGCTGATAATGAATTCAATTGGAAAGCAAACAACAAAGCTTAGTAGGGCTTTTGATGGGAAAATGAGTTAAATTTATGTAGATATCTTTCAATACCCTTATGTTACGTTGAGTTTATCCTCACATGACGTATTTTAAAAAAAAGAAAAAGAAAAAAAACCAAAAGAGAAACCACTTTAGTCAGGTTTTGCACCACAGAGAACAGCCCAGACTAGTTAGTCACACGTCTTGTGTTCAGAGAAGCATACTGGTGCTGGTTTTGATTAGGTTGATATTAAGTGTGCAGGACTGAACTACCAAGATGAAAGCTACATCAAAACCCTTTGTTCAATCAGTTGTTAGCCACGCCGAGCATCCATGGGGTTCAGAGGAAGCTCTGCAGAATTAAGGGGAGAGATTATTACCTTGTTGGTTTAGTAGCAGAGACGTTCAGTTATTTTTCTTACTGGGGTGTAGCTGAATTTTTAGTAGAGTACAAAAAATATTAATGCTTTTTGTTTGAATTAGTAGGTGTATTAAGGACTGCGTTGCAAATAAGTTTAAACAACGAGGAGTAGCCAATTTGTAACTGTAGCTGGATTCTGAGAGGTGTAACCTGAGTCCTGACAGGAATCCGAGGTTGTTGGTAATTCGAAACTCCAGCATTTCTGTGCTTTTGTGAATAGAAATCTGCATTGGTTGTGATTTTGGTTTGGGTTTCTTTTTTCTTCAGTTTTCTGATCTGCATTTCTTTTCTTTATTGCAGATATACTCCCGTGGGGCGATCTTTCTTTACAGCATCAGAAGGGTGCTCAAATCCATTGGGTGGTGGCAGAGAAGTTTGGTTTGGCTTCCATCAATCAGTCAGACCTTCGTTATGGAAAATGATGTTAAATATTGATGGTAGGTCCTGTAAAATTCTTTTCTTGCTTCTTCTTCCTCTTGTCAACGGGAGGCAAAAATGGAGTTCCATTTCTGCTGATTTCTTTCAAGTTTCTGCAGTATTGTAACACAACACTGCTGGTTTTCTCTACAGTGTCTGCAACCGCGTTCTACAAAGCACAGCCAGTTATCGAGTTTGTATGTGAAGTTTTGGACTTCAAAAGTATTGAAGAACAACAAAAACCTCTGACAGATTCCCAAAGGGTGAAGTTTACCAAAGAAATAAAAGGTAATACTTAAATTACATAAAAATGCTTTGTTTTGTCTGTTACCGCTACACGTTCCAGATATTTTCTATAGCAGTTGCTTTAGTGGGAGACAGATGATCACAACGAACACTTTTTGAGCAAAGCTAAGAAGCAAGAAACATTTTAATCACTTACATGGATTTCAAGACTTTGGGAAATCTGCTGAGCAGTGTTTTGTTTCAGTCTGCTTGTCCTTTTGTTCCTACTGCATGGGTTAATCTCTGTAGCTTGACAGAGTCGCTGTGTGAATGCGAGCGAAGCTGGGTCAGTTCAGAGAAGTTTGTGGCTTCATGTTGGATGAATCACTAGTACAAAAAGTTAAGTGAGCACATTTATTTATTTATTGAACCAGCCACGTTTAGGGCTTGGGTGTATGCACATTAGTAAATTATCATGTGATTAAGAACCTGTGGTAACTGTATATGTGTGTGCATTTTCCCTGTGGCAAATACAGAGGAGTTCAATTAGCTTTGATTGTAATGAAAGTGCTTTAGTAGAGCCATGAAAATGGTGGTTTATATGTATTTTTTTTTTTATTTATTGATGAGCTGAACTCAAACTTCATACAGATAGATGATAATTAATTTTAGTGGTATTATTACTGACTTGTGACTTGTGCAAGCTTATTTAAGTGTATTTTCTCTTGACATACCTTCAGGCTTTTTGTGCCTCACCACCCCTTGATCAAATGTCACGTCAAACTTACTGGTGTGTGTTGGTATCTCAGAGCATCTCGGCGTAAAGGTGCTACTGAGATCTCTTCAGCATGCAGAGATGCATCCCCTATTATGTCATTCTTCTTAAAAGCAATTTATCCTCACAAATGATTTTTTGCTATTTCGTATTTAGAAGTTAGATTTACTGTAGTGCTTTACTCTTCTAAAGTACCACTGTCTCTAGAGTAAACAGGAGTTAACAGAAATACAGACATTTCATGGGTTTTAATTTTGAACCATACTGGTGGTACCAATCCCAGTTCCTGACAAAGATACTCCAGTTCATAACCTGACAATTTCAAAATGGTTACAAAGACTTGGAACTCATGTATTTATTTTTTCATACATACACTGTATATGCATATGTATTTCACACATACACTCTCCTAGGAGTAAATCACAGTTATTCTAATATGTAATGATTGAATCAAAGAGTAGGAGGCAGGAATCTTACTGGTTTTGTTCACTGAAGTTTTCTGCTGGAAAACTGAGGTCCTTCCTTTATGATCTATTTGATAGAAAGCAAGCAAGTTAAAGAAGAATACTCCCTAAGTGTACTACACAGCTTCCTTCTTCCCCAAAACGTCCACCAAATCACTAGAAGTTAGGAAGAAAAGTAGAAATAAATCCTGAGTTTGTATTGGTTGTAAATGCTTTGAAAAAAAGAAATAAATCAGGCACTGAATTGCTGGTTGCTGCTGTTAATTTTACCACGAGGATTTTCATTCTGATGCTAGAAGTCCTCTCCAGTTTGCAGCAAAGCGAGCTGGGACTGGAGGTGTTGAGGTAACAGTTCACCTTTCCATAACGTCGCTGCCGTACGCATTTCAGAGGCGAAACGTGCCATTTTTTGCAGGTTTCATAAGAGCTGGCACTTTGAGCCCTAAGGAACTACCTGGAAAGCTCAGTCTTGTTGAGCAGGTTTATCAGTGCTTTAGATAGACAGGGGGAATAGGATTAATCACCAGCAGGCTGTGGTCGTACGCACACGCGGGTACATAAGGGATTTTATCTGCAGCCCCCTCTTTCTTGTTCCCACACATTCAACTTCCTCTCTCTAATAGCCCACATACATCTGTTTCTGCCTGAGCGTGGAGGTAATAGGAATGCAAACACTGCATTCAAGCCTCTCTTTGTTGGGAAGGGCAGATTAGAAGCACTTCTTTGTGGGTAGCTGTGGTGTGCTGGTTTCAGGTGGAGAATTTATTCCTCCAGAAGTTGCTGGTTTTCAGGTGCTCTCGGCTTCTGCGCCGGCGGGGTTTGCAACAGATGTTTGTCTTCACTAAGAAGAAAGCCTCGTGGGCTCCTAGAGGCTCTGGGGCTATTCCCCTTCCTCCCTGCCACTCATGAGTTCATTGTTGGTTACAACAGTTGAAGGTCTGACAGATGCCGTGTGTTTAGGTGGAAAGTATAAAGGAGCTGTCTCTTTCGAGGCGGTTGCATGGCCGTTCTGTCCTCTCACCAGCCTGGACTTGGGCATTCAGACAACACCTTCAGCTTCGTCTGCAAACTCTCAGGGCTCTGGGCTTTTGTCTTGGCTCTGAAATTCTCTGTTCAACTTCAGCTGATGCTCAGGGGTTTTGAAGTTTAAGACTAAATTGGTTTGTTGGGTTTTTTTCAGTTGTGTCTGGGATGCTCTTTGGTGCTTGGAGAAAAGGCTGAATAGTGAATAACTTTATGGCACTGTTTTAAGTGATGTTTTGCAGCTGACACCTTGATTTTGAAGAACTGGTGATAACGTGTTTTCCAATTTTTAGGTCTAAAGGTGGAGATAACACACTGTGGACAAATGAAAAGAAAGTACAGAGTGTGCAATGTCACCAGACGACCAGCAAGTCACCAAACGTAAAGTATTTTGCTTCTTTTTAAGTGTATGTTTAATCTCAGACTGGAAAAGTACCTTCCCTGCCATACTGATGGAGCAAAAGTTGCCTTGAAAACCAATACTTTTCTTCAGTCAATATTCACAGTACACCTCAAAGTATTTTCCTGATTTTTGCTGGGTTTTTTTTTTTTGTTCCATTTTTATTCTGTAATGACTGTCGTGGCATTTGAACAACCAGCTTTATTTTAAAGCTCAGGTGGATTTTGGTTTTTTCATTTATGAATTTCTTCAACATTGGAAAAAAAGGGTGTCCCACTGGTAGCATAACATTTCCCAGAACTATTAAGTAGGATTGTAGTGCCCATTAGTTTCAGCTTCCTTATCTTGCTTATTACCAATCTTTCTCCTCTGGAAAAAATGTTTTACTTTTCATCACGAACCAGAAATCTGCAGATAACTTGAATATGGAGGTATTTATTCCCATTTTTTAAGAAAGTAGTATAAGGAACAAAACTGATACCAGCTTTTTACAAGAACATAACTGATCAGTATTTAAACCTGGTCTTTAATTGCTTGGGCTTCGTTTCGTGCTCTTTAAGTGATGTATTAATGAGAAAAAACCAATATTTGTGCCACCTTGAGAGAAGTCTATGCAAATGTGTGTGCATATACAGAATTATATTTGTGATGTACAGAAAGAGAAATGAATTTCTGAAGCAGTAAGTGGGTTTGAGACTCTCAGTGGGGTTGCTATTTTCTGTGCATGGCATCTCATCAACTGTAGTACTGTGAGTGTCCAAAATAAGCAGAAAACATCTGTCTTTGTCTCCAAGGCACCTGCTCTTAGGAAAGTTATTTTATAGCTTCAGGTATCAAGAATGTTAGAGAAACAGCTGTCTGTGGTACTATTAGAAGACACACAGCAGTGGCACTGATGGAATCTTAATTCTAGAAGTCCACTTTTATCGTTTCAGCAAGATTGGCTTGATCTCCAGTAAGCTCAACAGTGTTTTGACCCAGTGGGGGAAGGTGTTCCACGTGAATTAATGGCTTATTTTCATATTTGATTTCCAACAGATTCCCTCTTCAGCAGGAGAATGGACAAACAGTTGAATGCACTGTAGCTCAGTATTTTAAGGACAGGCACAAATTAGTTTTACGCTATCCTCACCTTCCATGTTTACAAGTTGGACAGGAGCAGAAACACACGTACCTTCCTCTTGAGGCAAGTAAACTTTGAGAAAATGTTATATTTTGGGAATGGGGGAAGGGAGCCAGAGGAAGAAAAAAGGCTCAAATGTTGACAGATGGCTTTTTGAGTAGCCAGCTTTTGAAGTCTTGTAGTGGGGCAATGGGACAAAAAAAATAGCCCAACCAAAACTCAGCTGCATTGTGGTTTTTACCTTCTTTTCGTGTGGGGATATTTTAGGTGTGCAACATAGTGGCAGGACAAAGATGCATAAAGAAACTCACTGACAATCAAACTTCCACTATGATTCGAGCAACTGCCAGATCAGCACCTGACCGTCAAGAAGAGATTAGCAAATTGGTGAGTGATCTCTTGAAGATGAGTCAATAAGATGGACTTAATTTTTTTCTCTTACTATTAGCAGATAACTGAATGGCTTGTGCATTACACACAGGTTATGATCTTGTTTTTATAAGCCTTTCTCTGTTGATCAGAGAGAAATACATGCTCACAAAAGCTGTTCAAGGGTTTTTTTTCCGATGCTTTATTTCCTATTTTGAGGCATCCACGTATCCAAGTGGAATTATCTGAATGCCCATATGTAAGGGGTATGTGCCAAATACAGGTGATCTCAGAAAGTTTTGGATCTCATAAAAAGAACTTCTTTTCATGCAAAAAATATCTTCATTCCTTTAAATTGCAGATGCGGAGTGCGAGTTTTAATACCGACCCTTACGTTCGTGAGTTCGGAATCATGGTCAAAGATGAAATGACAGATGTGACTGGTAGAGTCCTACAGCCTCCTTCCATCCTCTATGGAGGCAGGGTATGTGGAACAGATGCTGTACAATCTGTGATAGCTCTTACAACCTCTGTAACATAGCTGTTTTAATTAGAAATGTTGTTAGATGTAGTGGGATAAAGTCATCATAGGTGTAATGTTTAGAACGTGAGTGGAAGTTTTGGAATGTAATGTAATGGCCATTTTGCATCTCCCTCACTTGCTTCTTTATTTCTGAAAGTAAAGCTAGGTTAAAAATTGGTTTATGTAAACTTCAGAGAAGAACGTGTGTATTTTTCCTTCACACACACTTTTCTGTGTTGCAAGAAAACTGCAAATAGTGGTTGAGTTGAATGTGTATGGGAGAGAACAGAGACAACTTCAGTTGTTATTGTTTATGTTTTCCTCCCTTAACTGAAATCTCCCTGAACTTCTGGCTGGTTGTGACTGTTCTGGGTGGAACAGTTGTCTTTAGGACAGTCATCTGAAGGTATTCTCTGTATCAGCATGTTATTTCTCTAGAGCCATCTCTTCCTGTTGGAGTATTTGCTCACAGGTTTTTTTTCTTAAATGGCTTTTCAGAGGGCCTTTCTGACATCATCTGCCTACTGTGGTGTCTCTCAGAAAAAACTTGAGAAAGGTGGTTTTCTATCAGTTATATAATGTGCATGGCTTGTATACAAGGTGACAGCTTTGATAGCTTGGATGACTTAATTTGTGGAGGCTTCTGATGAACCTCTTGTAGATCATGCATTGCCAGCTGAAGAGGGTTCTGGCCATAACCACAAATCACTGTTCCCTCCATAAACCTGCAATGGGAGAGGATCTTGTGTCTTCTACCTAAAGCTCTTCAGACAAAATGGAGTGGATCAGCTCAAATATTCCTTCGCTGACAGGTTAAGATAACCCAGCTGTCTTTGCCTGATCCTGAATAGGGAGAGTTCTCTCATGAAATGCCTGGCATGGGGGGAACAGAGGGAACAAAAGCTTAATGGCAGATCACAGAATGGTAGGGGTTGGAAGGAACCTCCAAAGATCATCAAGTCCAACCCCCCTGCCAGAGCAGGACAGAACTAGAGCAAATCAGGCAGAAATGCATCCAGACAGGTCCTGAAAGTCTCCAGAGAAGGAGACTCCACAGCCTCTCTGGGAGTCTATTCCAATGCTCTACAACTCTTACAGTTAAGAAGTTCTTCCTCATGTTGAGGTGGAGCTTCCTGTACGCTATCTTGAATCCATTGCCCCTCGTCCTGTCACAAGGCAGGAGTGAGAAGAGGTTGTCCCTGCCTTCTTGACACCCAGCCCTTATGCATTTATAGACATTAATTAGATCTCCTCTCAGGCTTCTCCTGTCCAGACTAAAAAGCCTCAGAAGGTTGGAGTGGGGAAGGCATTGCCTTCAGTAGACACAACTCTTTGCAAAATGATTTCTCAGATTTGTCTGTGTGTCCTGAAAAATTCCCATAAATTTTAGCTGCTGCTGTGAAATGAGAAGGCAGACATCATGGTGACTTGTCTAAAACAGCTATGGGGCACTAAAACTTAGGTAATTAACATCACCAGAATTACTTCAGCTATCTTACTGTATTCCTTGTCCTCTAGATAATCCATCATCACACTGGTGTCTGCTTGACAGGAGAAAAATAGCATTGTGTAGGTCAAAGTTGAATAACTGATTATCTTTTGATAGCTTGTTCACTTGGTTTTTCCTAGAGCTGTGCGAATGACACTGAACCACTATTTGCCTCCATTTAGTGACGTATGAAACATTGATAATACTGAAATTGAAGTTGCTCTTGGAAAGTTCACCAAAAGTGACTGTAGAAGTGTATGTTCTTGTTACCATTACACAGCAAGCCTGAATCTGACTGACTATCTGTATGGAATTTCCATCTGCTGATGATTTATATGACCAAAGGAAACCATTAACAATAAAACTGAACAACATGAGCTTTATTTTTATGGGCTTCATTTTTTACCCAGCTAGTAAGCTGTCTTGCTACAGTAATAGAATGATCTTTATAAGATAGATGTTTGAACAGTGGAGAGAGAGAGACCTGAGACTATAAATAGCCTTGCTGGTTGGAGGGAAGCAGAAGCATAAATGAGTTTGCTTAGCCTGAGTCAAGTTTTGCATTAGTGTTTTGTTTTTCTTTTATTCTCCTTCCTCTACAGAACAAAGCAATTGCTACACCAGTTCAAGGGGTCTGGGACATGAGGAATAAACAGTTTCACACTGGAATTGAAATAAAGGTTTGGGCAATTGCATGCTTTGCTCCCCAGCGCCAGTGCACTGAAGTTCATCTTAAGTAAGTGTTTCAGAGATGATGATTTTATTATTTTTTTAATGTATGGAAATAACGAAACTTAACAAAACATGTATGCTCCAAATAATTACATTGTTCAATGCATGGCAGTACATCTCACGGAGCTTTTGAAGTTCTGTCTCTGCTTTGAATAAAGCCAGGGGGATTTCAATGCTAGGATCACTAACTCCTCCCAATCAGACTTGCCAAAAGGAATTTCTACCACGTAGCAAGTTTCTGATCAGTGAGGCCGAAGGACCACGGCGTAAGATGACCAGAAGGATGTGATGACAAGTGTTTATCACTCAGTATTTGTCAAGACATGTATGTCATCTGACGTTCTTTTCCTGGTTATATGGAAGTAATTCATTTCTGCAGAGCTTATTTTTTAAAGCAAAGGAAAGCAAAATTTTAAAGGAAGTTTTTAAAAGCAATCCAACTTTTGGATAAAGCTTTTTACCTTCTAGAATTCCTGTAGTATGCAAGCTGTTGTATTTATTAGATGAGTAGGACTGGGTGTTTTGTCACTTGGAACATTGGAATGAAACTTCTTCAGATTTGGTTTCTCTGTCTTTGGATGGAACGGGAACGTTGAAAGACTGTGACATCATTCTTAGATGAGGGGAAGTGAGCATGCCTGTGTAGATGGATTGTCTCATTTCTTTTGCACGCAGTTTCCCTTCATGCATGGGCAGGTGCAGCTCTGACAGCCGCCCTAGCAGGTGACTCAGCTGCTCTTTGTAAGGTGAATGCAAGACAGTGATCGTTCCTCACAACACTACTGCCATCACTGTGTTCCTTTAGATGGTTTGCCAAACAGCTCAGGAATTTTTCCCTAGCAAGTGGTGAGCAATAGTGGGAATCTTACCTTTTACCTTTCCTGGCACTGGGTAAGGCTAGGGCCTCGTTCTCTCCGGGTACGTGCCAAAGAATTTCCCCTTCCACCCTTGGTTTTAGTGGAAACGCTGCGTAGGAGAGGTCAGTTCTGAGAGAGAGGCAGAAGTCTTCAACAGAGTAAGCCAGCATAAAATGATTTGATGGTGTAGATGGCATTTGTCCTTCCAGTGAAAGGACATTCCTTCACACTAGGAATATGGCTGCATCCAGTTGCATCTTGTTGCCTCTTGTTACGTCTTGATGAGCAAGTTGGAACTGGCTGCTGTAGATCCATCAGAGTAAACACCTTCAAAATCCCTGAAAGTCTGCAACGTCATCCTGCTTTCCCTCTCAGGATCAGGGAGAGCACTCTTCCTCTTAGAGATCTATCTGTAACAACAGTGTCTACAGGCTCAAAACCTGTGCTCTTTTCGACTTGTTTGTTCTGCACTGACTCTTTCTGCTTATACTGGTGAGTGCCTGTTTTGCCAGGGAAAATGCTTAATGTCCATATTTTCTGCAAGAAGTCACAAGCTGCAGTGTTGAAGCTCACAGACTGTTATGATTCATGGAGGTTAACAATGGGTTTGGAAGAAACTAAGTCTTCACACCCTCTCAGTGGGTAAGACTGTGTTATCTGGCACCCTTTGGTGAAGATGAGCAACTTTTTGGACACCCATGGGGGCATCCACTCCAAAAATAATAAGAAGAGCTTTGTCAGTGTTTGTCAGCTAAACATTGCTACCTGGAGTCACACATTTACTATGCTGGTCTATAAACCAAGTGCCAAAGGAGGACATCTCTGGGTGTGTCTGCACTCACGTGTTAGTTTGCAACAGGAGTGTGTATTATAAGTGATGCTCCATGTTCTGCATGTGGATTATTTTGGGTAAAACTGGACTAGAGGATGTGCTACAACCACTGCTGGACCTTCAGCCCACCACACAGGACTGTGGCCCCTCTGACAAAACATCCCTGAAACGTACGCAGCGCGGACGTTGGTTCCCTGGCACCGAGCGCTTGGCTTGAGACCTCGCTGCCTGCTCATCTTCCTTAGACTTACAGACAACTCACCATTGACTGCAGGCAGCTAACCTGGAGAAGCCATGAATCTGAGCATGCTTTCCAGACTGGGTATACTTCGGAGAGCCCTTTAGATTGCCTTGCTTGCACCAGGCACAGTGTCTTCTTGGTGGGTCCTTCAAAAGGAAGGGCAGCCAAATGCTACCGTGTCAACGAGAGCAGGGAGGAGTTGGGCTGCAACACAGCTTACTCTGCTAGGGGGTGGATCTGAGGCTGTCTTCACTGACAAAAGCCTATGACAAAATTAGCTTGTCTCCATTTTTGAGCAGTTCCATCCACGAGTGACTTCTCTTTGTACCATCCTTGGAGAAGGTTTGTCTTCACCTCCAGGATACACCTTTTCTCTGTTACCCAGCAAGGTTTTCTTGGGTATTATTATTGATATTGGACCAGTTTGCTGAGATGCAATTGAGGGCAGCTTCTGTTGGTGGTTTTCCTCACCAAGAAGGAGCTCCAGGCATTTCTGCAGAGGTAGGACCCCACAGCAGTATGGCAGAGCAGGCTGTCCAAGGTACCGGCATTGCCGTGGTTCTGCAGAAAGCAGCTTGTGCTGAATCTCCTGCAGAAAGATTAAATGAGGTGGACTTTGGTGTTACTGATACAGTCTATTTCCTCACCTTCCCATCTTCCCTGCAGTGGCTACATAGGCACACTCAATAAAGATGCACTTGAGATACCCTCCAGGTTTTGGCCAGTGCAGCTCTGCAATCTTAACTGGCTTGTTCCATCAAAAATGAGAACAAAAATCCAAAGCTGTTTTGCTACCTGAGAGTCTAATGTATCGATTTACATCCTTCAGGTCCTTTACAGAACAACTGAGGAAGATTTCCAGAGATGCAGGAATGCCAATCCAGGGGCAGCCGTGCTTCTGCAAATACGCGCAGGGAGCTGACAGCGTGGAGCCCATGTTCAGACATCTCAAGAACACTTACACTGGGCTGCAGCTTGTTGTAGTAATTTTGCCAGGAAAAACTCCAGTCTATGGTCAGTAAGTGCAAATCCTGAGCGTGTCTGCTTCAGTCACTGTTATTTCATGGGTGGGTTTTGTGAAGCATTAAAAGTGAGCAAAGTTTAATCCTGGTTTAACTGTATAAATTCCATTTGGGGAATGGGCTGTACATCAGTTTTCTTCTTGTGCTGCATGATGCTGTATATTAAGACCGTAATTATTTTAATTATTTTTCCTCTGTGCTTTTAATTTGCTTCTTCCACGTTGGTCTCATCTGAGATGCAGTTTGTGAGCGACAACGCTCAACCAGGACTTTTGTCAAATTGATAGGAAGTAGATGAAAATACATTTACTGTAATTTACGTGCTGAAAATTCCAAGTGATTGAAGTAAGGACCTCAAGAACCATGTAGCTTTTAGAACATCTTTGCTTACTCATGCTTACTCATTTGGCAGAAAAAGTTGAGTGAAGGAGAAGATTCCTGCCAGTTGATTTTTTCCTATTTCAGTTTTTAACTCTGGGGTCTTGAGGACACAGATGCATGAAAGCTGAAAACTCAGCAACTGAAACCAGGTTTTGGAAACAGATGGGACTGTTACTGCACTTTACATAGCACACACATAGAGGTGTTTCAATAGGTTTCAGATAAACCATGCCTTTTGGTTTTAACTAGCTCTTTGTATAGGCAAGACTGCTCATTTTTCACTTACCTTGCCTAATTGCAGCACCATCCACTAATTTTTTCTCCCATAGTTTCATGGACTCTTTCTCCTCCAGTGGCTCAGATCTGTCAAGCAGCTGCAGATATGTTTGATCCTCACCCTCACCAATTAATACAGCAGAAAATAATTGCCTAACTCTCTTTTCCCAAGATCATCTCATACAAGATACAAAGAGAGATAAAAAAGGAACCTAAATCAAATAGTACCTTTTTTTTTCCCACCTTGAATTCAGCCTTGCAGAGGAAGCAGCTTGCCTCTGATGTGTTCAACAGAAATTCATTGCACAGTGACATTTCCATTTTTCCTGCTTGGCATTTAAAGGGGACTCTCTTCTCTACTTAACCACTGAGAGGATGTGGTACCACTCTCATCTGCTTTCCTTCTCATTATCTTTAATTATAGTTCTTTCTGCCCCTTCTAATCATCTCTGTTTTCTTCCTGTGCTCTTCCATACTCCTGCCCTCCTGCCCCACAGTCTTGTCTTTTCTCCTCTTCTCACTCTGGTCTTCAAAAAGTCTCTCTCTTTCCCTCTCCTAGTATAACAGGAATAAAACAATCTTAGTTAAACTGAACCAAAGGTGCCTTTGGTTATGTTTAGACTCCAGTTAACTGCACTGTGGGCACGTGGAGCAGTACAGAACCGGGAGGAGGTTTGTTGGAGGCTGGGATTGAGTTTGGGGTTAGATTTCTCCTTCTTTCTTTAACCTTAACGACCACTTTGCTAAAACCCGAGGTGTAGTTAATTGCCACTGAATGAACATCTCCTCCCATGTTAATTCACGTGCCAATATTTTATCCTGGCTTTTTCTTCTGTCCTGCAGCGGAGGTGAAACGCGTGGGTGACACCGTGCTGGGGATGGCTACGCAGTGCGTTCAGATGAAAAACGTGCAGAGAACAACACCACAGACTCTCTCTAACCTCTGCTTAAAAATCAACGTCAAATTAGGAGGCGTAAACAATATTTTGCTGCCCCAGGGAAGGTAAGCAGCCTCTCAAAGAGGATGTTGTAGTGTGAAAAGAACACGTGTCATGTTAAGGTAACTCGGTGCTTCTATCTGTAGCTTAAGTGACTCTTCAGATGAACTATCTTTTGGCTTCTAATAAATAGTCCTGCAAAAGTTAGGTTACAAAGACTAGAGAGGAGTAGTTGTTCCAGCTGAATTTATAATAGCAAATACTGTTATTGCAACTAGACCACTGAAGTATACAACTTTCACTTGAATGAAAAATTGATAGTATTTTGTTTGCCTTGAGTTTTCAGAAACAGAGACCATCTTGAATAGCAGTGCCTTTTCCTTTATACTTTAATTGGGGTCAAGAGTCTTGGTTTTGCTGCATGTCTTAACTTAGTCATTTAAAAAAGCAGAAGCTGGGAGCAGAAAACTCTTCTTTGCTTTCCAGATCTGGTTTACTTCACAACTTCTTCTTAGTATTGCATTAATAAGTTTTAATTATACTGTGACTATGTTCTGTGAAGTTGCTTGGATGCTGTTGAATTCTGTTTCTGACATGGCACTGGAGGTCCTGCTTATAGTGCAGTAGAGTGAAAGAAGTATCTTCTTACTTGTGAAAAAGGAGGGACCCTGCTGTTGAAGACTGCATTTGGTTTGTGTATCATCTTAAACCAAATATCCTTAAATAGAAACCTTTCCTCAGTTTTACTGAAAAATCAGTGGCAAATCCTAATGGAAGAATGAACAAAATGCAGCTTGTTGTGTCTTAACTGTGCAGGGTAGAGATTTTAATTGAGATGCACAACTAGATTTCTGTGTCAGTAAAAAGATGGTGTTTTTCCAATCATTGCATTGCAAGCTGTCGAGAGTGCTCGGAGAATAACCTGCTACAACCTTCTTGGGAGCCTCTTTCAAAGAAAGCAACGTTCTGGTTTGCACAGATAAGCAAAGTTTCACTTGGGCATATTTAAGCTCATCAGAGGGTGGCTGCTGAAGAGTAATCCGAGTACTTAGGGACAGGAAAAAAAAGAGTGTATTATCAGAAGGGATCTCTATTTTGCATATGTTGTTAAATTCTATTTATTGAACTAAATATTCTCAGTGATGTGACTGTTGAAGACTCCCATTAAAACAACTAAAAAAGCACTGTGTTGCAGAGCATGCAGTGCAAGGCACAGTGGGGTTTTTGTTAGTTCTTTGGTTTGTTTTTGTTCTTCAAAAAGCAGTTAAAGATACTGCTGCTGAAACAAAACAGAAACACACACATCATGTAAGTAGTCTTATGCTGGATTCCTAAACATAAGGTCTCTGTTTAAATGGCATGTGTTGGCAACAGGAATGTGGCCAGAAAGTTGGAATTCTGCTCGTTAGACCAGAAAACTTTGCAGTTGTGAAAATGGAGTTAAGTAAAGGGGGGGAAAAAAATGGTGCAACTGCACACAACAGCTGGGTGTTCTGGAACAGTGCAGATTTGGGGTATTTAAACAGAACTCTTTAATTACTATTTTCTATTGGCTGAGAGGATGGGAATAGGATAGCTTTTTATTTGTATTAATTGCATTGTAAGCTAGCTTGTTACAGTTACTCTCAAAATCCTTTTTAGAGCTGGTCTGACAACATCTGAATTTGTCTACAAAATCATTCCCCCCCCCCCCACACCCACATCCACACAAAGAAAATCTGATGGCCTACGATTTCCTGTTAAAAATTGTTTTATTTAAGAACAGAGTTGGAGCTTAGGACTTGCAGTGTGGTGTTTTGGTGTTCTGGTCTTGATGCAGTGGATCAATATCTTAACTTAAAGGTTTGTTTAAAACTTGGAAACGCAGTTGTTTAAAAAACAAAACAAAATTCCTCCAAAAAAATAATTACTTTTAAAATAATACCTATGACATCTACAGTCTTTGTACCAATGCTGCTTTTTTTTTTTTGGTTCAAAAAGCAAAATGATAGCATCTGCAGATGTGCACAGTGCTTTCATTTTCTCAGCTGCTATTTGATGCTAAGGAATCAACTTTTATGGCCTAATTAATAAAGGCTGCAATCTTCCAAGTATAAAAAAGAAAAAAAGTTGGGTTTTTTTGTTGCTGTTTTACTCATTTTTAATGAAAAGTAACAATTAGCTATGCTCTAAAAATATGCCAAGGTATTTAGTATGAGAACCCTAATCAGGGCTTCTAATTACAGTCACAGTACAAGTGCCCAGTTCCAGTCAAGTGCAAACTACAGACTCATTCAGTGCAAACACAGAGTGCTGTTTACTTGTGTTCTAATGTGCTTTATTAAGCCTAAACCTTGCTGCCTTTACAAATCTGCTTTCTCTTTATCAGACCACCAGTATTTCAACAGCCTGTCATATTCCTTGGTGCAGATGTAACTCATCCACCAGCTGGAGATGGAAAAAAGCCTTCCATTGCTGCAGTGAGTAAATTGTGCCGTGATCTTTAGCCCCTGCTCTACTCCTGCTGCTCAGCTCTAATGCATTTTATGACTTCCAGTTCTTTTGTGGTCCATTTCTTCTGATTGCCTAATTATAGTAGTATAAATTATTTTTCTGCAGGAATCTAAGGAAACTTTGGAGAGCTTGCTCTGATACTAATTACTTAAATGTGTGTGTTAGCTGGTAAAATGCCTGAGCTGCTAATACACAGAGGAGCTTTTCTATTGGCCAGTATTTATCAGCAACCTGTAGTAAGCTGGTGCACATTTAAATCTTCTTTTTCAGCAGTTAAAATGTTAAGGATTTATCCATTACTGATAGGGAGCTAGGCTGGCTCACTTGTGGGTTTGGGGGATTCCAGCTTCCTGACAACATGAATGTGCTCCTTAAATGTCCTGGGAATGGCTTTGACTTGCTTTATGTCAAACACCTGTAATGGCTGCTTGGCTTATTTCATCATGAAGGTCTTTGGTAACAGTGTGTCTTGGTCTTACATAAACAAATACCTGGTTTAAAAGGTTACACCCCTGTGTCCAGGGAAGAACAGATGGAGCTGTGTTTAGTTGTGAGTTTGGACATGTGAAATTGGGATTTTTTATCTTTAAGTCCCATGTCCCTTTAACAAGCTGTGAATTAAACAGAAAAATCCCTTCCTGTGGTGAGCGGTGTCTGTTTGGTGTGGATGTTTCTGTGGTGACTCACGTTGGGTTTTATGGGTTCCTCTACAGTGTCCCACAGAAAGGAAGTCAGCCCTCAACAATTCACATTCCTGCGCCGCAGTCCGAAGGAAATCATGATGTCAGTGCTCCAAACTCTGTTTGGTTACTTAACTGTATGCAGGTGCAAGGAATAAATTAGTCTTTGAAAGCTAAAACAAGTTTCCCATTTCAGCAGGGGATGTTACCAAAAGTAGACTAAACTCCAAAGCTCTTTTCAAGCACATTATGATTTTTATCCTCATCTTTGCTAAGTCAACCCCTTTGTTTACAATATACCATAGGAAAGATAGAGTTACCTTCATGAAAAACCTCTACTAAAGTGCTTTTAAGTTTTGTTTGATACTAAGCATTTTTTTTTCACCAGGTTGTAGGAAGCATGGATGCTCATCCCAATCGATACTGTGCCACTGTTCGGGTCCAGCAGCACCGCCAAGAGATCATCCAAGATTTGGCTGCCATGGTCAGGGAGTTGCTTATTCAGTTCTACAAATCAACTAGATTTAAACCAACTCGTATAATCTTCTACAGAGATGGTGTTTCTGAGGGGCAGTTTCAACAGGTAATGTTTCTCCTGTTGAGATTTTTCGAGTGCGTAGTTTTCTAGTAGTAATGTAGTTTCATGTGGCTGGAGTTACAAAGAGAATTCCACCCTCAACACATCAATTGGATTCTAACCAAGCAGAGCAGAGAAAGCATTTTTGTGTTTTTCATGAGCTTTTTAAAATACTTTTCCCCTTCAAAATACTTCCCTTTGCCAAATTATGAAGTATAGTTTTAGCACTCATGTTTTTCTTTCTTGTCCAAGTTCTGTGGGGTACAGTTTGACTAACATATCTTGAACAAGCCATGGGTGTTGAACATAAGTGTAAGCTGATTTTCCTACTCTTTTTTTTTCACTAGAAATAATAAAATAAATGCTATATTTCCACACTGTCACTTTTAGTTCATTCCCAAGCAAATTCAACAAATACTTGCTTTATTTTGCTTGCTTACAAGTGCCGTATTTTGATCAAAGTTTTTCTTTATACTTTAAAGATACTTACATAAGCTTTCATTTCCAGAATTTTTTTAATGTAAATTAAAAGATACAGACTTTTAGTCAACTTCTCAAAACCCAAAGGGAAGAGAGTAAAGGCCACTTAGTAAACTTGAGTTAATAAAATAATTGTTCAGTCAACTTTTTTTTTCCCCTCATTTATCACTGATTTTTCACTAAATTTTTAATTTATAATTAACCCAAGTCCCAAGTAATTACTTCTTTGTTTTATTGCACTTCCCTCTTTCAATTTTTATTGGTGACTTCACAAAGCTGGGAAAGGATGTGCAGTTGAGCAATTTTAGATTTGATCCTTTGTAGTAGTCTGAAAAATAATTAGGCTGATGTGTATTCGACAGCCCAATTAAAGGTTCATTTGTATTTGACAGTTAAAAAGATTTTGACATAAAGCTTATTAGTCCAAGCCTCATGCTTGGAGCTGAACAAATACGGAACCAGCTCTCTCCTGGCTCAGGAAACGGGTGATCTAATTTGCTCTCATTAAGTGAAGGAATGAAGGTTTTGATCCCACGTGCTTTGACATCTCATTACCCTGGGTGACAGTGTAAGAAGAACCATGAAGAAGAGCAATCTGTAAGCTAATCTTTCCTCTTGATCATACATCTTTATGTTTTATGATTCAGGTTCTCCATCATGAATTGCTGGCTATCAGAGAAGCATGCATTAAACTAGAAAAGGATTACCAGCCTGGAATCACATTTATAGTTGTGCAGAAAAGGCATCACACCAGACTCTTCTGTACAGATAAAAATGAACGGGTACGTTCTCATCGTGACCAGCAAGTGTCTAGCAGGCAGCCAAATTACCTATTCCTGCTCATTTTAAACAGTAAGAGACTTGTTTGAAGAACTACTGAACATAGTGGGTGAGATCTTTCTACCTGGAAAGAAAAACCTTCATTTTCTGCCCCATATACTAAACTGGCAAGAAGCTTTGATGGAACATCAGCAGAATGTGCCTTTCAACAAATCCATTCACTCTTTTTTTTTTTTAACATTCATCAAAGTTTTCAGGTCTTTGTTTTGTTTTGTTGGTTTTTGGTTGGGTTTTTTTTGTTTGTTTTGGTTGGTTGATTTTTTGGGGTTTTTTTTTACCTCTCAAGATCCTCAAGGGTTGAGATGGATGATCTGAGTGGTGTTAGGTTTATAACATACAGATGTCTGCATCTGGAACAATAACATCGGGCACTCTGGGTTGTAAATTGACGTCTGTTGAGTATTCCCAGTACACTTTAAGGCACATTACATCTGATTCTAGTAAGTTCACTGGTTTGGTTGCCATGGACTATAGAGTGACTCTTCAGTTACCAGCTGAGGTGTAGACACCCTCACAGTAGACACTGAAGTTGTTAGGTAAGGTGAACTTCAAGAATCTTTTCTTTTTCATTGACTCTACCTTTGAGGTGCCTTAGATGTCTAATGTCTTAGACACTTGGAGTTTGGTTTGGGTGTATCCAGTGTCACAATCCATTATTTGTAGTCCTGGACATTTCAAATAGGTTTATGAGTGTTCTGTAGTTGTGTCTTTGTGAAGTACATGTAGAAATATTTGATTCCACCTTTCTGGGTGGAGAGGAGATCCTGAAAGTCTAGGATGGAGTCATTGCTATAAACAGAGAGTTCTTAATGACAAACCTCTGTTCACAGATAGGGTGTTTCATGGTCTTTCTCCTTCTCTCAGGCTTCTCCATGTGTATATTTGAAGACCACCAGATTTGAAGGCAATAATTAATAACTTTGAATGCTGACATGAAGGTGGTTTCTACATTAAAACAATATAACAACTGTAATGAGTTTGTTATAAAGTAAAAGAGGGTTTGGTTGTTTGTTTTTTTAAGTTCTGCTTTGGAGTCAAGTGCTTTTGAGGGAAGAGGAGGCCTGTCTTACAACTATGGATTGTCCTCTTCCAGGTATAAACAAGTTACAGAGGAATAACCTGTGCTGGACTGGGAAGATGACAAGTATTTGACAAATCTGTTGCAGGAAATTCTTCTAACATTAATCAGAAAAGCTCATCTTTGTAGGTGACTTCTCAGAATGTTTTTGCAGCTTGCCTTTTATTCTCCTCTTTAGTGGAGACACCTCAGATTTGCAGTTGAACAAAATTTCAGTTTTGCTCACTGTGTCTTGACTTTTTGCTTTTCACAGATTGGTTTTTTCTGTCTTGTGTGTTTTCCTTACTATAGAGCTGAAAAGGAAAAAAAAACCCAAGTTTGTATGCCTTACTGTATTTGCATTTTCTGTTCACACAGGTTGGAAAAAGTGGAAACATTCCAGCTGGTACCACAGTGGACACAAAAATCACCCATCCATCAGAGTTTGATTTTTACCTGTGCAGTCACGCTGGTATTCAGGTATAGCATTCTGTGTGGGGTGGCAACTTTCACGGCCAGCACTGGCTGCTGGTATTTCACACATTCTTTGCACTGGAGTTAAACAGTACAATGTCCATCTCTTTATTTTGGCTTTTCATCTGTGCCATGCACAGTGCTCTTGTGTCACTGAAAAAGTAGTAATGAAACTAAAGTTACAAAGCATGCCCCGTGCATTTTGTTTGTTGTGCTTCTCTCCTGGCTGTGTCCTGCTTTGAATGGCAGTTTACATAGCTGCCTCTTGAATTAAATTCTCTTCAGTGTGCATCCAGTTCCTAGGAAACAACTAATACATTTAGATAGCACCATTAGAATCTCACATTTTCTTGTAATTTCTTCTTCCCAGCCAGAAACAGAAGCTATCAAACAACAACAGCAAAGTCAAAATTTAATACTTCCAAAAAAAAGTATATTCAATGGGAGCACAAGTTAGATTGCTGTTAGCTGTTAATGTTTTGCCTAAAGCTACTTTACATGATGGCTTTTTGTAACAATTGAAGTTTCACGAGATGAAAGCGCATTTCAGTTGGATCATTTAGTGCCAGTAATAGGGATTAAATTCTAGGAAAGGCAATCCTGTGGAGAAGGGCAAAGGGATGAGTTGTATGGGGAGCAAGGAGGGAGGTTGTTTGCCTTTTTAAAGGAAAAACTTGCCAAAGCATGTGGAATTGCTGAGGTGTGATTTTTGAGGCAGTGGTCAGTTGTACTGCAGGTCACCTGCAGAGGTGGAAAGGTAAAGAGATGTTTTTGAGATGCTGACATCCCGTGTGATCTGCCTTCAGGGAACAAGCAGACCTTCTCATTACCATGTCCTCTGGGATGACAATCGTTTCTCTTCAGATGAGCTGCAGATTCTTACCTACCAGCTGTGTCATACGTACGTACGCTGCACTCGTTCTGTTTCCATCCCTGCACCAGCATATTACGCGCATCTGGTTGCCTTCAGAGCCAGGTATCATCTGGTGGATAAAGAACATGATAGGTGAGTTGAATACTTTTGAATTCTGACAGAATGTCATACAATCATTAAGGTTGGAAATGACCTTCAAGACCATCAAGTCCAACTGTCTGCTAAACATTCTCAGGACCACTAAACCATGTCCTGAAGTGCCACATCCAGATGGTTTTTTTGAACCCCTTCAGGGATGGTGATTCCGCCCCCTCCCTGGGCAGCCTGTTCCAAGCCCTCACCACTCTCTCAACAAAGAAATTTTTCCTCATATCCTACCCAAACCTCCCCTGGAGCAACTTAAACCTATGTCCTCTTGGTCTTATCACCTGGGAGAAGAGACCAACACCCACCTCACTACAGCCTCCTTTCAGGTAGTTGGGGAGAGCAATAAGGTCTCTCAGCCTCCTCCAGACTAACCAACCCCAGGTCCCTCAGCTGCTCCTCACCAGACATTTTCTCCAGACCCTTTACCAGCTTTGTTGCCCTTCTCTGAACTTGCTCCAGCCCCTCAATGTCCTTTTATCCTGTGGCACCCAAAGCTGAACCCGGTGCTCAGCCTGCAGCCTCCCCAGTGCCCAGAACAGGGGCAGTTGAAAGGAAACGGGCTTGTTAATTCTGGGGTCAATAAGTTTCCTCAGCAGTTTGAGGGTAAATTTGGTCTCATCACTGAATTACATTGTGGAAAAAAGCAGAAGATATTTCTGTACATGCCAGTGCTTTTTTCTGTGGTTTCAGAACTTGAGTGGTGATTTAAGGGTAGTTAACTTCTGACCGCTCTGTTCAGAAGAAATCAACGATACAAAATCATCTGTAAGGAGAGGCAGATTAAATAGGGTTTCTTTTCTCCCCCCACCCCCATCTCTGGTTTTTTTTCCCCCCACCTTCCTTCTCTTTCAGTGCTGAAGGAAGCCACACGTCCGGGCAGAGTAATGGCAGAGACCATCAAGCACTTGCTAAGGCCGTTCAAGTTCATCAAGACACGTTGCGCACTATGTACTTTGCTTGACATGTTTTAATGTTCGGCGACTCAGTACAATACCGAGTTGGATTCACACGAGACCAGCTGCACTTAGACCAACAGTTGCCCAAGCTACAGTGACAGCCACCAATGAGTGATGCATCTTAATTTGTAATTTTATTTTATTATTCTTCTTTTTTTTTTTGTTCTTTTCCATTTGCAAGAAACCCTTCCGTCCAGAATTTCAGACTTGATTATGAACTGCATTCTTGTACCAAACCCCACTATTGTTGGAAATGTGGTTTGCCAAAAAAAAAGAAAAAAAAAAATAATCTCTAAGCTGCTTGGTATAAACCAGACCCATATTTTATAATTAAATCAAGAGCTGTGATCTCAGGGCTTAGGGGGGGCAAAAAAACCCACAAAAAACTAACAAAACAACCACCCAACCCACAAAATTCCTCGTTCAGTTTGCTATTCATTGAATTGCTTTTAATGATTTGGAAAGATCTGATTCGTACTAAAGTTTGAGGGGCTAAAATGCTGTGAATTAGCTTTTAATAGAAAGGAAAGCAGAGCATTTTTTGACTATTATGAAGCCTTGATTATTCTAGATGCATTTACAACATTTTTATTTTCAAAAGAGTGACAAAATTCTGTTTTTCAGCTGTCTTTTCAAGATTGTTCTCTGTGTGTCTAAGGGCAAATGTATTTTCTGAAGCTTGTTCTTGAATGTTTTATATTGTGCTGCATTTGAAAATGTTTTTCATAGGCTAAAGAAGAATTTCAAAAGAAGAAAGAACTTATACCTAAGCTTTTAATAGGTCCAATTAGATTGGCAAAAGAAAACGTGCCATTTAAAAAAAAAAGGAAAAAAAAATATTTGTAGGATTTTTTTTTA
>WUAM01000124.1:644283-676538 GCA_024336885.1 Actenoides hombroni
ATTTCTTTTTTTTTTTCCCTTCCTCTTCTCTCATACTGCCCTGTGAGTTTGTTGTTGGGTCTGAAAAGGTAGGCCGCGACTGCGTGTATGTCAAACCAGTCAGCTTTCTTCCATGTCCTGCCTTTCCACGCCGCCTCCATCGCACATTTTAGTGTCGCTTTTTGATATATTTATTTTCTGGTCCACACAAAAATAATTGCTGCCTGGAGCCTTACCCGCCACGGTTGACCCCCTTTTGGCACATTTGGCAATTATATTTGGTAGCGATGCTGAATTGTTTTCGTTAGGACCCACACATGATTTGCTGCTGGCCTCTGGAATCTTGCTTTGTTCTTGAAACTCCAAAGCCATGAAGCTGTTGCTGCCTGCGTTTGGTTTCCCCAACTCAAAAGTTCTGGCAGTCGATCGAACGCCGTAGCTGTGTCTTTTCAGTCGGGGTGATTGTCATGATTGGTGATCTCTATCCTTCTGCATGCTGACTGGAACCGGTGGAGTTTGATGGAAGTTTCTGTTGAAGCATTTCTTTGCATGAATACTTTTTTGCGAGTTAATTTTGCATGTTTCTTTTTTTTTTTTTTTTTAAATGTAGCCACTTGGAAATTGTCAAGTTCCAGAAATTCCTTCCAACCTGTTGCCGGATGGTTTGTCCTGAAAAGAAATTGTCTTGAAACACAGTATTACTGCTCTTAATTTTCCATACGGTTATCTTGGGGTCCCAGAAAGGAGTTGGGGATGAAGGGGTAAAGCGTGTATTCTATATAGCTAATGAGATAGAAATGGGAATGGGGTCGAGTCTTTTTGGTTCCTGGAACAGGTTTGTTACCCTCCAGTTGGAAGTAGTAGGAACTCGAGGATCTTTCTGAGCGCGTCACGCTCCAGAAGGCATCTGTGGTGTGTCTTTGGGGGAGACTTGGCTGGGTCTTTGAAGCTTAATGTTTGAAATGATTTTTTTTAGAGGAAAAATAAATGGAAATAGGGCACTACAAGGAGCTGACCTAGGGAAATGTTGTCTTTTTATTCTAGTAAAAGTAGCGGTTAATTTACATGGATTTCCTGTCATCAAATAGATTAGGATTGAGCAAAATAATTAAACAGTATTTTAATAAAGAATAAATTAGAAGGTATTTATAAGCTTCTCACTTTCAGCTTTGTGGCCGGTAAAGCTGCAAAGCAAAACTAGCTAGGTATTAAAAGAAATAATAATAATTTTATGCTGATATATATGTACATATATATACATATACCTGTATGATTTCCTTTTCTTCCATTAAATTTGCACCCCAGTATGCATTGAAGAACCCATCAGTTACTTAGACTTGCTTTTAATGACCTGATAGTGTAGAGAGTAGATTTATTTTTTTTCAAAACAGACTTCTGAAATACAAAGTAAATGAAGTTTTTCTGTCTGTGGAGAGTGGGTTTTGTTTCAATGAAGTTTTTGCCCATTGTCTTTTTGGACTGACTTGCAGTAATTTAAACAACAACAACAAAAAAAAATCCTGAATTCGTTGTAATTAATTGTTAGTGCTAAATTAATACACAGTTTTTACACTTCTGTGGTGCAAACTTACTTTATAATTAGTGAGAAATGTTTTCCAGGAGGCTGGTGAAGCCTTGCAGGGACTGTAGGAGAGAGATCCTATGTTGGCATCACATTAAAGAGCCTGGAAGTAGGTAGAGTGAATTTGGTCTTTGAAAATTAATAGTAAAGTCCTTCATCACCAGGAATAAAAGACCTGTTTATAAATAAGGAGAGTTTCTAAAAGTGTTTTCTATCAACAACGTTTACTGATGTCCAGATGAATACTTGCATTTAAACTTTGCATCTATTGGCACGTGGGTAAATCTGCAGCAGAATTAGCTCTTGGTTAGGAAGAGCTGGTGGTGAGGCAGAGTGAGTGAAACGATTCCCCTCAGGTTCTGATGGCAAAGCCTGGCACCATCTCTTCTCCTTTTGCTGGGTGACTCATAAATCTGCATGTGATTGTACACAGTCTGGAAAATCTGGGTGAGGGGGATGACAGTGCAGCACCTGGAGAATGAATATTATGCTGGGGATTTTTGTGTGTTTGTTAATTCTTTGTTGGTTTTTTTGGTTTTCTTAAAGTTGTTAGGTTCAAACATAGCAGGTCAACTTTTAAAAGACAGACTGTTGGACTTAGTTTAATTGCAAAAGTATCAGTACATCTAAAAGCCAAAACCGTTGAACGATGACAGTCCCAGATGATTCTTTGGGGTTTTGGCAAACCCTTTGAACTAGGCTATCATTTCACTCTCTTGTGGCTACAAGCTCTTTCAGAAAGATAGGAAGGGAAGAAGAGGGGATAGGGTGACACTTCATGGGAAAGAAATTTCAATGTATGGAGCTGATCTGTGGAGACCATCAAAGTGCTAAAGAATGCCTTTGATCAAGATTGGAGGTGTCATCACCAAGGGACATCTTATGTCATATATTTATTACCAATCAGGATGGCAAATCCTTACGTTGAGTTGGGCCAAGAGAACCTGCTCCTCGTTGATGACTTCGATTACATGGACATTTGTTGGGAAAACAACACAGCAGTGCACAAATTGTCCATCAGTTTCCTGGAATGCATCAAAGACTGCTTCCCACTATAGCTGTTGGACCTGCCCAGTAGGAACAGCCCAGTGCCACATTTACTGCTCAGGAACCACTTGCTTGACAGCATAATTACCAGTGGTAGCCTTCGATACAGCAACGACAACATGGTGAAGTTTAAGATCCTGCTGAGCACACTGAAGACCAGCAGCAGGACAATGGCCCTGGATTTTAGAAGAACCAGCCACCTTCTATCTGCACTGAGCCCAGATGCCAGGGATTCCATGGGAAGCACCCACGGATAGCAAAGGAGCCTGTGAGTCCTCGGCGTTACTCAAGAACAGCGTTTTGAAAGCACAAGAACAGTCTGTTCCCTACCAAGGGAAAGGAAGAAGGCAGAACAAGAGACCACCCTGGCTTAAGGATGAGCTTCTGAGTGTGCTTAAAAGGGAAAGAGAATCCTGCCAGCCATGGAAAGGTGGCCACGTACCCGCTGGGGAAGTACCTTGCTTTGAAGGCTTTCAAGATGTGACTGCACAGGGTGCTAGATGATCTCATCCAGGCTCCTTTTCTCATGAAAGACTGGGCCAGGTGACCTTTGGAGGTCGCTCCCGACCCGAGCAGTTCTATGATTCTGTTTAATTTGTGACAAGGCTATTAACAGTGCTCTGAAGTGCAGCCTTTTAACTTTGTGACTCTTATTTTGGCTACGCAGCATTTACGCCGATATGTGATGCATTGCTTTGTTTTTTTCCCCCCCCAATATCTCCTCAGTGTTGGTTCTTTTGCATATTATGCCGGTTAGAATTGATGCTGGATGTTTGCTTAGAGAAACAGTGAATTAATTTGCTCTCAAGGAGGAAAGGAAATTGACTGTAGATAACTTACTGTCTCAAAGGTTTCCTGTAAACAACTGTGAGTTGCACCTTTTGTTTTGCAGACACTACAAGAAACGTTGCCAAGGCCGGATGCGGAAGCACGTTGGTGACCTGTGTTTGCAAGCTGGGATGTTACAGGATTCCTTGGTGCATTATCACATGGCAGTGGAACTTCTGCGGTCGGTGAATGACTTTCTGTGGCTTGGAGGTAGGATTAAGTGGTGATAGCGAATCGATTTGGTGCTAAAACCAAGTAAATCAAGCTATCTTCTAGAACTTCTGTATTAGGAAAAGGATCTTGGTGGCCAGTGACAGCAGAGATAAAAAGAACATTGAGTATCTCAGGCTTTTCCATGACTGTGGTCACTGGGCCTCCCATTTGAGGCACGCTTTATCTTTGAGTAGATAGACTTTACTACGTGATACTTCACTTCTTACAAGTATTTGTACTTATCTCTTGGCATTTTTTTTTTGTTTGACTTTCCAGCTGCACTTGAAGGCTTATGCTCAGCTTCAGTCATCTATCATTATCCTGGTGGTACTGGAGGTAAAGTTGGATCTCGCAGGGCACAAGGAGGTTCTCTTTCTGCAGAGGCTGGCAACAGGCACAGGCCAGGTAAGAATGGGGTTTCATTGTTTTCCCTGTTTGCCACCAATGACCATCTGAAAATTTTCTTCCTAATTCCTAACTCTGTAAAACTCTACCAATGACAGGATAAACTGGAAGGAGGTGGGTGGGAGGAATGGGTATTTGTTTTTAATATTTTTACACAAATGGCTTTTCTGCTGCTGGTTTTAATGTCGACATGTGCTCTGCACAGAATTGCAAAGCTTTCGATCTCTTCATCTGGCTGTTAAAGTTGTCTGTGTGTGAATTCTGCTGGAGAAGATGCAGATAGCTTTTATAAAGTCTGTGTGAAGAGGCAGAGCTGCACGTGTTGAGAAGAATAAGTTAGGCACATTTATTCAGAGGTGTTTTGCTATTCTGGAGTCAACATTTAATAAATAGTTAAATAAACTATTAAAGAAATAACATCATTTTTGAGTTTGAGTGTACTTTTTTTCAAAGCTCTCGGGTTGCATAGCCCATTCTGATGATTGTATTAGCACAGGTATGATAGACATTCTTTGAGAAATGGCCTGCTTGAACTATGTTAGGAATTATGAGGAGAGTAACAGAAAGGGGGGAAAAAAAAAACATTCAGTCTGTGGTTCACCAGTATCTGGGTTATGGCATGCCATTTAAATTTCCCAGCTCAGATGGGTATTTGTGTTCCTCATCTCCCATTTTTTCTACTGGAAGGAGGTTGCAGATGGGCAACAAAGATGATCTTGGTATGGTTTCTGTACAAAGAATAACTGAACAGCCTAGGTCTCTAAAGTTGGCTGAGAAGAAATGTGAGAGAGTCTCAGAGTATGGTGAATGCTGAGGAGGAGGATGGATAGGGAGCAGAGATTCAGTGCTGCTAATAGAAGTAGAGGACATCAAATACAACTGCCAGATGGAAAAGCAAATAATTGGAGTTATTCTTTATTCAGTTTCAAGGCATGATGTGGATCTCCCTTATTAGGAGTTACTGGATCTGGTAGTGTGATGGAGGCAAAGCTGCTGCAGCTCCAGGTCCCCATGCCCAGCCAGTCGTGAGGCTGAGTGTGCAGTCCCAGTGTATTCACACAGCTGGCCACGCAGACCAACACAGACAGACAGCACTAACAGCCTGATCCTGCTCCCCTCCCTGGCTGATCAGGATGAAAGCCTGTTGGTAGTACAGGTCCATCCAATAGCTGGTTTTAGTCACTCAGTCTATCCAGTAGCTGGTTGCTGGATTTGCACCAGTTAAAGGCACCTGGGCCTCCAGGCCTCTGAGACCAGAGCCCCATTCCAGTTGTTTGGCCTACACACATATGTACTCTCCTTATCCCTCTGTTTTTCCATGCTTATTCCCTAAACTGCCTCGATGCATCTTTTTTTCCTGTCTTTGGATTGTCCCCTACACATCTTCTAAGAAATCTTGTACAATCCCAAGATGTTCTTTCTGTGCATCCCGTAAAGAGCCTCATATCCCCTGTAGGCAGTAACCCCCTGCAGCCCGTCAGTAAGAGGATCTGGAGAGCTGCTCATGTTCCCTGAGCTTGCTGGGTTTCACCCCCAAACAGCTCTGGCTTAGGTGAAGTGATTGGGGTTCAACTGACTGTTACTATTTCTCTGTGCTCCGTTGGGTTTGGGGAGATGAGACTTTGATCATGTAAGTGAACACTTGCCACAGGATGTTAAGGCTCCTGAAAGTTTCTGTGGCTTCCAGGAGAGGCTGATTAGGGTCATGAAAGAAAAATCTATCCAGGACTGTTAGCTAGACAGCCCTTTGTTACAGTGCTGTGTAAGAACAGAAACAGCTGAGCCAGCTTAGCCCAAAGAGAAGCTGAGTTTAAGTGCTGGTGTTAAGTACTCTTGTGTGCAGTGCGATCAGAATGAATTCCTTCATCTAAAAACACCAACCACCCATCTTTATTTATCTACAAGTCACAATCTAGTGAGTATTTGCTTTCTATTACCTTGATTACAAACTCTGTATGTTGACACCAAATAAATGTGATAGTAAAATTAACTTATTTCAAGGGAGAATTTCATATAATATCGAGGCATTAAAATGACCTGTGAGTGCATTTTCTGTTGGCTCTGACAGTATAATTTCATACAGTTGTTAACCTTTGTGCACTTTTCAACAGGTATTTAACAGTAGGTGTTGCAATCCCTTTGTTTGTAATGGGTACTTACTCCTTGTTACTAAAGAAGGTAACAAATGTGTCTCAGTAGCAAAATAATTGAGGAAAATATATTTTGAGTGTATTACTGCTGCTTCTTCCTACGTTTTCTTGTATTTTTAAGTCCTGTTTGCCAACCTGTTAGTGTGGTCATATTTGAAAAGTGTTTTCATTTCCCTTAACAAGATTTTTTCCAAAGGACTTTTGTGTGAAACAAAACTTTTTACGTGTTGTTTTTTTTTTTCTGGTCACCCCTTCCAGATGAAAATATTACCGCATGGCCCATTAGACCTTGTTCCCTGACTAGTTATGATCTCTTAATATTTTGAGATCTGAACTGCTGAACTCTGTTTATCCAAACAGCTATTGTTGTGATGTCTTTTTCCTACAAGACTTTCAGGAAGTTTCTTTTCAATACTTTTTTTTTTTTTTGACTCTTCAGTGTCTTTCATTTAAAATCTTTTTCATCTGCACCTTTCTTTGTAATTGACTCTGTTATAAATAATTTTGTGAGGACAGTATTTACTTTGGGGAACAAATTTCAGTGCATCCTTCTGTAGGATAAGGCCAGAAACAAAAGGGGTTTCCCAATTCTGTGGAAATCCAGAAATGCCACGCTTGGAACTGACATTCAATTTGTGCCTGCTTTTGAGGTATGCAGATGTGAGAGTTGCCTTTAGTCCTTCCCAGTAAGCCTGGAATTGCACCTCCTCTTGTGCCTGTACTTCAGCCTTGACAGGATGGGCTTTCTTGGTACTGCCTTTGTGCCCAGACCTGGTCAAGAGAAACATATTTCTCTTGAGTCTCCTGTTATTTCCACCATTTGGCATTTTGAGGCTATAGCTGTTCAAAAAATGCTGCAGTGTCTGCTTGCTAGAGAAACATCTTTGAAAAGAGAAGGAGCCTTGCCTCCTCAGGATGTGTTTCTTCCTCGGTCGTCGCCGTGAGCCCTTGGACTGCAGTGCATTGCTGATGGTGAAAAGGGGACTTGGACATTTTAAACAAGTGTGACTTACCATGTTCCTAAACCCTTTTGTTTGTAGGGGGAGAGCTTTAAGCTGTGTCCCCTTGAACAGCTGGATCCAGCTCATCTCTGGAGCCTTCAGTGTAAAAGAAGATTTTGAGTTGCTTAGTTCCTGTTGGCCAGGAACTTGGCCACAGTCTGTTGACTATGTGATTTCTATGTTGAATGAGTTCAGCTTGCTTCATCTTGAACTTACTAGCCATTTTGTGTTTCTGCCTTGTGTTTTATTTGTTTGAAGTGCTAAGCTCTTAATTTTGTCACCTTACCCCCTTCTTCTTTCCCAGAACTAGCAGAATTAGGACACCTAAGTCAAATGTTGGAGTATCTTTTTGATCTACTTCTAAATCTCTGCTTCATTAGTCTGAGCAAATCAACGGAAGGGAAGTCTGCCTTGCTCATAAAGCAATTGCCTTTGACTCTTTAATTCTTGCTCTTAATTTTATTGCCGTGTTTAATCAAAGTTTAAGGCAACAAAGAGTTATATATCTGGTACTCTTGGCAACTATATGATGTGAATAATCTGGCTTGTCGGGTTGGCACGACTCAAATTATTCAGAAAACTTGAGGGAGTGAAATTAATGGCAATTGAAAGGGATACAATTGCTTGAAAATGTTGTTCTAGAGGATTGTGTGGACTAAATGAGCTCCCACCGCAAGGAGATCCAAGTACTGCAGGACCTGGTATTAAAATACAGTAAGCAGATTGTGATGGAAACTTGCCAACTAAAGCAAAAATAAAGAAAAAGGGTATGTCTTTAAATTGTACACTGAAAATCCTTCAGTTCTTCTCGATGTGTCTTGAAATTCATTGCAAGTTGATGGTATTTTTAACAAAATGAGGTGTAACGTATGGTGACTCCTTGAATTATAATGGGTAGTCCTTCAAAACAGCAATGATGATCCTAAGGAATCTTATCATTTTGTTCAAGCCTGATGTTAGTTATAAAACAATATAAAAGCTTATTTTGTTGGCTGTATTTAAGGCTGAAAAAAAAAAAATCATTTTTGTTCCTCCTTTTAGGGGCACAGGAAGTTCTCATTGACCCAGGTACATTATTTTCATGCATGTTTCCAAAGTATTTTCTTTTATTACTTGCCTATGTTTGACATTTGTCTAGAGAGTTAATGCCAGTTGCCAAAACTAGTACTGATTCCTGAAGCTTCAGTTTTTGGCTCTAAATCTTGAGGAAGCAAAGAGACTGAAGGGTAACTGGCACAAAAGGAATGATGTAGTTCCATGGTTGTGTCCCTGTAAATTCTACTCGTGTCTCTTCTCATGAGCAGTGAGGATTGTAAACACCTTCTTTAACTGACAAACTGGAATAGTCACACCTAGTCAGTCTTGTAGTGTCATGGTGCTCCTTCAGTCATCATTAACAAAGATTTTGCATTTAACTTCCATAAAAACCCAAATTAATCTTTTTTTTTTTTTTACATTTGAGCATGTAAAATATCATACTTCTGAAAATATAGCAGGAGCAGAAAGGATCTTTTACAGTAGTTTTTATCTGCCTGTTGAGAGTTATCTCCAGCTCTGAAACACAAAAGATTACTTGGCCATTTTAGTAGGAAAACCTCTTGGAGAAATAAATTACCTTATAATCCCGCAGATTAAGTAACATCTAAAAAGGTATAGAGCCTTGCCAAAGCTCTGATGTGTGTTTTCAATTCCATTTTGTTAACTCTGCAAGAAAACTAAATTCTGGAAATGAAAGTTTCATGTTCTTTGCAATACCCCAGATTTCCTTGGCTTCTATTTAAGATTCTTATCCCTTCTGTATGTCAAGACTCCTTCTGTCTCTTGCCTTCTTTCTTATGGAAGAAAAGCAATTTCTTACTGTTTTGTCTGAGCCTCAGGTAATTTTTCTTTTTCATGTGGAAGGCTCAGATATAGTGGCCTTTGTTACAATGTAACAGGGTTTTTTTTGTGATTAGACACAGAGAAGTATTTGTTTTAAATGACTGGAGGAAAAGGTCATGCTTCTAATAAACAGTTTATAAAAAAATTACAGTCTTTTTTTTCTTAGATGTGCTTTAGAAATACAGTTTTTAAATAGAATATGGAATAATCCAAGGATTAAAATTGCATAGTCAGATGCTAAAATTATTTTATGGCCACAATCTAGTATTTTATTCCTAGTCTAAACATTCAGATAAGTGTACAAGATTATTAATATATTTGGCTTTTCCTAAGTGAAGGATTATTTCCTATTTGCTGGTTTACGATTGAATCCATTTTCCATTTGTACTCTTTAAAACAACATCTTAAAACGGGACTAATGTTTTGTAGGTAGGCCATGATCTCTTTCTAGGTAGGGCAAGTACTCTCTGTGTATGCTTTGGTCAAACATCCAGCACATCCTGGTTTTCTCTGTAGATATTTACTATGTGCTCCAAGTCCTTCTGCTCATTTCTTCCCCTGTTCTGTTCTAGGTGCACTGACTTCAAACGGGATAAATGCAGACACCAGTGCTGAGATAGGACGTGCCAAGAATTGCCTTAGTCCTGAAGACATCATAGATAAATATAAAGAAGCCATTTCTTACTATGGCAAGGTAATCCTATTTTTTTTTTTTAAAGAAACTTCACTGAAATTCTTGTGAATGCTGTGAACTGCTTGGTTTTGGTTTCAGATCTTCTAAAGCACGTGCAATAAAGTTTATAGAACATACGATCGTGGCAGGAACAGGAGAAATTTATACTGCTGAACTAAGTTCTTGGTTTAGAGCCTGGGCATCCCAGATCTTTGGTCAGAGACAACACTTGAAAGAGCAATGGGCTGAGCAGACTGTTTGTTGTGCCTACGAGTACCTGGAGGTTTTGGATTAATTGTTTTGTATTTTTAAACTACTCTAACTCTTTGAAGGCCTGTTAACTATTACATATGCTTATGGTGCTTAATACATATGTCAAACTCCAGTGATGCTTTTAGGTATTGTGCAAGCTCAATGTTTATTTACTGTGCCTGCTGGAATGATCTCTGGGGACTTCAGGAGCTCAGGAAGAGGTTGCTGATGGTCGGTATGATTTTGCAGAGGAGCGTTCAGGGAGGCTGGTATTGAGAGCACGTGGAGAGGTGGGGGGGGGTCATGCAGGAAATGCGAAGGACAAACATTCTTAAAAGAGGATTTAGAAAAATGAAACAGATTTCAGCTCTCCTTGAGAGTTTTTTTTTAGATTGTTGTGGAAGTGCTCAGAGCATAAGACACTAAAGTAACGTAATATTTGGGTTCATAATAAGAAGAGGAAAAAAAATATTTCATCTGTGAAAGTAGTGGGCTCAGAATCCACATCAACATTGAAAGGTAAGTTTAATTGTATTGCAGTGGAGTTATTTATGCTTTAATCACTTCTTAATTTCAGGTGTCTCTCTTGTTGGCTATTGAAAGTATCTTTAGACTCAGCTATGTAAATAGGATGTGGCATTTCCCCGTCTGTTGAAGGGAGACTCTCCAAATGAAACAAGATCAATCGTATGCATGATTGAAGTTATGATCAGGAGCAATGAATGATGATAGCTGTGGGGATAGTTACAGATAAATTAGAATCCACCAATATAACAATTCCCAAGTATGCAGTCAGCTTTTTATGTTACCTTAAGGGTAAGTTGCTCATCTAGAAAAAGTCTTGATTTCTTTAGAAGTATAAAATTATTGAACTTTGGACTTGGGGCAGGATATTTATATTTTGATCATAATAATATACATTATGCTCTCAGCAAGTAATAACTCTGCTTCACTGCAGCTTCACTTGCGAGTAACAGAGCTTTGTCTTGGGACTGATCTAGAGCTGTTCAAGGCAAGCATAGCTAGCTTTTATCCGTTTAAGACCTACAGATAGAGTAAGTCCCAGCTCTGATGCTGAGGAAGCAGCACTTCTTACATTTTTTTGGGGTTTTTTTTAATGTTATCACTGAGTTTAAGAAACTTTTGTAGCATCTTCTAAAATGGACTCAATCTCCAGTGATTGGGTTTTGCTGGTTTAAATAGAGAGGAACATGTAACTGCTTTAGTGGAGTAACACCTCCGTTTCGTTCGGAGCTTTATTTCCTCCGTTAGGTTTCAACCATGATAAATACCTGAAGAGAGTTTAACTTCAGCAGGAGATGGGCCGACCCAAATATCCAGTATCAGTATGGCTTGAGGAAATAACTACATCAGATTGTTTGTCTGGAAAATCTGTTTGTTGTCTGAGCTGGAATAGGTCAATGCACATCCACATTGTCTCCTGCCTTTCTTCAGCAAGCTCAGTAACTGAAACAGCCATTTACAGAAAATACTTTGTAAATAGAGACTAGAAAACTCCAAATGGATTGTAATTCACTTGTCAGGGAGACTGTTTTAACTAAATATTGATGCAGGAGAACGAAAGCTCTGTTGCTGGAGTTTCCTGTGCTGTATAATGTGTTTTGTGATAAGTAGAAAAAGCAAAATTCACTTTTCATTTATCGTGACAGAACGGTTCAGGTGGTGCTGAAAAAAAACCCTGACCTTTTCTCTTTGACCCATTACACAGGGAAGGCAGAATTGAGTTTTGTTGAAGACACACCACCCACCCCCGCCATTGATAGGAGGTTATCCCAAATGATCCCAATATTTCCACTTTTTCTCCTTGTCTCAACTCAGACTGAAGCTGTGCTGTGTCTCAAAATAAGAGGAGTGAAGAGGCTGAGAATTGATATTTTGTTTTGGATGACACCTTAATTTTCACTTGGGCACACGTTGGTCATTTAACAGTCACTGGCATTAGGGAATTGCTGGTTTTGGAAGATGTGACAGCTGACTTGTGTTGAGCAGAAATACTTCCCAAATCGAGCAAGTGCGATATTTCTATGCTGTTTTAATTTTCTCCCTCTTCAAGTACAAGAATGCTGGTGTGATTGAACTGGAAGCCTGCGTGAAGGCGGTGAGAGTCCTCGCGATACAGAAGAGGAGCATGGAAGCCTCAGAGTTCCTTCAGAATGCTGTTTATATCAACCTTCGTCAGGTGGGTGCAGGAAGTCATTATTTTTCTCTTCTCTTTTGAGAGATTATACTCCAGTGTGAAAGTTACTCCAGCTTATTTTCTGTTATCACCACCTTCTTTCTCACTAGGACTTGACTTGTGAGGATTATCGCTTCTCTGAGCCAGGTATAAAAGATCCAGAGTTCATCTAAAAACATGAGGACTTAGTTGGAGATTAAAGACTCTGTTGGTTGTTCTCCCTTGTGAGGAAAAATTGTTCTATTGTGATGTTGTACTAGGGAAAAAACAGCTGCGTGGGCCAGATCTGCCACGACTTTGATTTTGATTTTTTTCCTTGATTGTATCTCCTTGAGTGCAACTGTGAACCCGCAGGAATGGCCTGCTGCTAAGTGAGCCCAAGAGGCTGACTAATTTAATAATTTGAGTATTTGTTCTGTAGTGCAAGGTCTTGGTTAGGAAGGAATTCAGAGGAGAGAACTGTGAGAAAAATGCTCGGTATCACCGCAGCACAAGACAACACTTTATTAGCATCTCAAGCTTGGTGTCTCTGGTCACAGAGACACTGCTGTGGTCGAAAGGATTCATAAAAAACCTCTTAGTTTTCCTTTTCCCTCCCCTTTTTTGCTCATTATCTCCTGGTAAGACTAGCCATTTAAGTCCACACCAGGTTGCTTATTAAGCTCAGATGGGGACAGCAAATTCACGGGGGAAGTAGAATGCTTTCATAATGCCACTGGAGAAGTTGAGTATAGGGTTGCTGTAGAAGAAACACACAAACTAACACCTTGACAATATTGATTGTTTGGGCACTGAGGCCCCTTGCTGAGCTGTGCACCTTTATTGATTTCCATCAAGGATGACATTCATCTGGCTCATAGCTGCACAGGTCTACTATTTTGTCATTTTCTTGGGTGGAAGTGTTTCTAGAAAGCATTATTATGGGAAATAGGAGTGAGATAATCTTTCCAGTGTTGGGGAACGAATTTTCCATAAAGAGGCTGGGAAATATGTTTTCAGCTCTTCATGATTTAGTGTACATAGCATGGAAACAGGTAAGAGTTATCATTCTAACTTGGACTAACTTAAAGGAGGAGTCATCCTGTGATAGGTTAGGGGAACAAAGTGTAGGACAGTGTTGGGTTTGGGGTTTTTTTCTCTTTCAGGTGGATATAACATCAGCACAAACAATAATTGACAGCAGAAAAAAACACCTCCCAGGGCAAAGTATGCCTCTGAAAAACAGGAAAACCAGTTTCTTTCCATATATTCTATCAACTACCAAGCCTAGTAACATGATGTAATTGATGTTTTCTGATTATAGGAGAGCTGCAGGGTGGTAAGACTTATATTTGCATCCAGTTATGAGGAATAAATTGTAACATCTAATTACCAAGTGAGATTATAGAATTTTAATATAGTAAAGGAATAATTAAAAAACAAATTAAAGTTTCCAACTATTCTCTTGAAAGCCTGTCTTAGAATAAGCCTGGGAAAAAACTGGCTCAGTTGCTTGGATAATGAGCCACAGCCTTTCCAGGTACAATTGTTAACTTGGTTTCTTATGACAGTTAAATGAAAATTAACCAGATGGAAAGGATGCTGCGTATCAAGTTTTGGCCATTTTACAACCACTTCTATAGGCCTTGAGCTTTTATAAACTTGTAAGGTCAGGAAAGATGTTTGTGAATGCTACACTAATGGCCTGCAGAATGCCTGCTGCAGCCTTCCCAGGATTGATTACCTGGAGTATCTAGGTGGGGGTTTTGGGTTTGTTTGTTTGTTGTTTTGGATTTTTTTGAATTCCTAACGTCTGTTTGTGCTGAGGGAAAACACAATTTTGCTGTCTTTGTGGTGATGAAAAAACAGTTTCCTGCAACTGAAGAAAACATTTGAGTAGTGTAGACAATCATTAGGTATCAAGAAACCCCTTAAAAGCATACTTAGGTATGACAAGAAGAAAACTTTCTGAGAACTTGTTGCCTCTCTGATAGTTGTTCCAATTAGTGAGCTCTCCTATCTACCTAAGTAGTGTGGCCCTGTCTTGTCTTATCTTAAAGATGGAGTTTCCATAGGTGCCTGAAGATGTGACAGTATGGTGTGTTTGAGAAACAGCTTTTGATAGTTCTTCCTTTCTAACTTTGCTATGTGATTGTGCTCATGCCCTTTTCAACTCTGCTGCCACGTATTTTGATTGTGCTAACTTAAAAAAAATTACATCAATGAAAAAAAGAGGGAGGAAAAGGGAAAAGGGGGGAAAAAAAAAAGGTGCAGCAGCTTTTTTTCCCTGCTAGAGTAGGTAACCTTCATCTGACACCTCATATTCTTTCTGACTGAGCTTTTAGGGATTCTGACAAACTGGTTTAAAATTGTTCTGTATTTCCTTCTTGTGCCTCGTGTTCTTCCAAGCCGCGTTGGTTCGTGGAAGTTTCCAGCTCTGGTGCCATTGCCTTCTTCCAACTCTTCTTACAGGGCTTGGGCTTTCGTATGGGTGGGTGTTATTCTTGCACTGGGCGTCCTCTGGTGGTGTCAGTTCTGAGGGAAACGGCACCTTCAGCTTCAAAAGTTGTCTGAAACTTTCTAAAAAGATTTGCTAGTCAGACTGGCTGTGTCTCTTCATATCCTGAAGGGCTAAGATTTGAACTATCAGGTAAGGTCGTGGTGCCTTCTGAAAACTCCAGGCTTCTTTGAGGTGTCTCGTGTCCAAAATCAGAAGTGACTGGGAAAACAGACTATTTTTTTCTGTAATTACATGAGGATTTAAGTGACTAAAAGACGTTTTGAAACTTCATTTACAAGACCTTTTTTTTTTTCCCTATGAAAATTAACCAGTGTGGTTAGCATCTTTTGACTTCCCAAGTCTTTAAGCATCTGAAGTCAAACGCAGAGAATCCCCTGATTGATACTTTGAGTGTTGCAGGATGAGTGGCAGCAATGCCAGTTCTGCCCTTTGGTGCTATTCCTGTGCGAAGTTTTGTCAGTTTAGAACGCCTTTGCAAAATGTGTTAGCAGCTTGAGAACCGTTTAAAATGCTTTTGCTTTTGCTTGGGCGTGCCGGATATTGGGCACTAGGTGTCAGCATTGGGCCACCTTCGCGACTCAGCGCTGCTTGTTCCTGGGACGGAGGCTTGGAAGTAGTTGGTGGCTTCCAGAAGCTCTGTGGCAAGTGTCTTCTTGGCTGGCTGATTCCAAGGCAAGACATTCAAAGGGGAAGGGGCAGGAATGGTTATCTGGACTTGTGCCAATAGCCTGCTACGTTACAGAAGCTCGTGTTGGTAGGAAGTCAGCGTTTGTTTCAGCTTTAAGCCTTAACCTTTCACTAAATTCTTTCTTGATCTCACTGAATTCTCCCTCGCTCGTTGGCGGGCTGGGTGTGTTATGGTATCGTGGAATGGAAACCTTCTGGTTTGCAACAGCAGAGACATGGAAAGGTTTTGATAGTAGTTTCTTTGCTTTCAGAGCCGGAGATTTCAAGCTTAATGACCGGATTTAATCTTCGAGATGAAAATGTTTAACTGGGTAAATCAGTAGGCTTTGGAAAGTGGAATATTTTTGTGTTCTTATTATGCGTTTGAATACCAAGGATTTTCCATGCAGTGCGGAGCTGTTCAGCTGTTCCTGTTTAGACTTGTTAGTACTGCTACTGACCTTGCTGAAGAACTCCTTATCTTTGCTGCTTTTGTTAGCTGTTGAACTGCAAGCAAACTTTCCTTGTCAGGGGAAGCTGTCGTGGCTGGCCGCGTGAAAAATCACCGGCCTCCTGTACTGTTGGCGATGTCTGCTGTATTTTTTTTCCTGTCCTGCGTGGTACATTTTTCATTTCTTAAAAAAAAAAAAAACCCAACCAAAAACCCAACCCTCAGATACCTGCTTTAAAATGTTGACTAAAACCAATCCTTTTCCTCCCTTCCCTTCAAATTCCAGCTTTCAGAAGAGGAGAAAATCCAGCGCTACAGCATTCTCTCTGAGCTCTACGAGCGTATCGGTTTCCACCGGAAATCGGCTTTCTTCAAGCGCATCGCAGCAATGCAGTGTGCTGCCCCCAGCATCCCCGAACCTGGCTGGAGGGCCTGCTACAAACTGCTCCTGGAAACACTCCCTGGCTATAGCTTATCACTGGATCCTAAAGATTTCAGCAAAGGTGAGTGTCTCTGGGAAGAGTATGGCTTAGCGTAACCGGTCGCGCAACTGGCTTTCTGTTTCGGATTAAACCAGAATCACTTGCCTATCTGTAATTAAATGCTGTGAACAGAGCAGTTCTTCAACACTCTGCCTTCACTTTTTCTTAGTGCTGCTTTCAGTAATTTCAAGTTTGAGAGCCACTGCTGACTGTGGTTCCATATTCCTCTCTTGGCAGCAAATAATTGTTTTATTGACGAGGGCTTATTTTCTACTCCCTTTTTTTTTTTTCCCCTAAATGTCTTTGCTTTTGGTTTATACACTTCTCAGTACAAAAGAGGCCATATTTTATTACTGACTAATTTTCCAATTAAAGTACCTTCAACTTGTCTGCTAAGAATTGTATTTCTTTTGGTATTTGTTGCTGCTTGATCTTCTAGTAGAAGAATGGAAGATTCTTTTACATGTTTTTGTATACAGACACACTACATATGATGTAATTATCTTTACCTTTAGGGTCAAATATGTCCCATTTTCCCCCAGACTAGATCAGAGTGCTGTTACCTGTGAGACTAGCTTAAAGACAGTGTTATATGCTATATATAGTTAGAATTACTATTGTATTGCATCTGTTACAAACCAAAGGATAAAGCAGCCCATAAGAACACACGCCACTTCTTGCCACTGTTAAATACTGTGTTCACTTTCTGCAAGTAAAGTGCTGCTTGCTGCCCTTCTTTAGGTAAGCTATGTTTCAACAACTTTCTCAATGTTATCTAAAGCTGAATATAAAGTAATAAAATCAAGACAACTTTAAGTAATATACTTCTTCCTTTAAAGGCAGAGAGAGCTGATAGGCTGCTTGGGGACTCCTTTTGAGGAAACCTCTCCATGTTGCCCCAAAACCTGCATTCTTTTGCATAGTAACATCTTTAGGGACCACTTGCTACATGTTGTTGTAGCTGCAGGAGAGGAGCAGCAAGCGATGAGTTGAGCGTGTATTGGTGGAAAGGAGGTGGAGTTCCCCAGTATGAAAACTCTGAACTGGTTTAAATATGAACGAACAGCAGCTGGAATATTCTCCTTTTTCTGAGAGTATATTGACTGCTGTTGGGATTCCAGTTGGGTGTTGTCTTTTAAGTGTAGTTGTTTCTAAACGATGCTGTGTCACTTAGCCATTGCAGTAGTGGAGCTATCTACTCCATTCAGTCAAGGGAGAAGATGGAAATACTCATCTGACGCAGCCACTGCATGACATTTTTCCAAGCTCTCTCAGCTCTGTTGATGAAACAGGCAGGTAGACAGCACGCTGTGAAAATGGTGTGATTTAAGCAGTCACTGGAAGAAATGATATGTGAGAGGAGACAGAAAATGCAAGTGCACTAGACAAAAAAGATACAGAGTCTAAGAAGAGGGAATGTGCTGGAAAAACAAACGTTGTGGCCTGTGTTGGAAAAAGAGAAGACTGGGATGGGACTGAGAGAAGAGGTGGTAGAAGTTCTGCAGGAAGTTGCGATTAGAGGGGGGGAAAAAAGTGACATGATGGATGTTTTCCTCTCCTTTTTACCTTACCTTTACCTTGTACTGAAGCACTCTGTCAAATTACCCCTAAAATGGTTCTTTCAGAGCCAGATGGAAAGATCACTGTAAATCGTAAGAACTACTTGGTAAGAAAGACATTTCACACATGAAAAGTAACGAGGCTCTTGTGTGCAAAATATAAACTCTGAAGGTTTGCTTGCCATAAATATTTCTAGAAAGGTTTGCCAAGTGCTGAAGGGTAATATTAGAAGGAAGGCTGTTTATGAAGTACTGCACATCTTGGAATATCTGTTACTTAAAAATTACTGCTCTTGCTTACTACTAAAAGCAGGCTGAGTTTCATGAAGAGTATTTCATGGTACATTTTTGAAAGAAAAGTTACCTTATGGTGATCTACTTATTGTTACCATAGGTACTTTGCAAAGATGAAATAAAAACTGCATTTTGGTTTATAAATTAGAGACTGAAAATGGGGAAATGTGCCTCATTTCCTGTAGTTTGACTGATTTTTACTGACTCTTAATGGCCAGGAAAGCATCTGGAGAAAATATCTTTTGCTTGATCTTTAAAGAGAGCTGAGAAGTATTTGGTTTGGATAAAGTTGAAGCTTCTGTATGAAATCTCATGTGAATTCCTTCTTGAAAGTTTGAAAAATAGAAAATGTTGAAGGTTTCAGGTATCCTTTTGTTTTTACTTCATGGGAAGCATTAACTTCATTTTATGAGTTCTAATAATAACTTTATTAGTTTGATAGACAAAGACGTACAACCAAAATGCTTTTACATTTAAATGTTCAAGAAAACTTGAAGATCCTAATTTTTCTTCTGTTTTGAGTACAAGATTTGGGTTTTGTAATTATTGGCTGCATTGGGTTATTTTTGTGTCATTAAATTCCTGCTGGTATATAAAGAAACCCACACCCAAATGGGTTGTGATGAGTGCTAGATTAACAAAGCTATTCAATGACTCCTTGCTTTACAGGAACTCACAGGGGATGGGCTGCAGTACAAATGCGTCTGCTTCATGAACTGGTGTATGCCTCCAGAAGGATGGGGAATCCTGCTCTGTGTGTCAGGCATCTGTCTTTCCTTCTCCAGACCATGCTGGATTTTCTTTCTGATCAAGGTATGGATTTTAAAAGCAAAGATCTTTGCGCTTTCCTTCCGTCCGACGATCAAACGTGATGTGACTTTGCTCTGAGAAGTGGTGGGGAGCACAGAAGTGAGGGAACTGTGTGTATGCATGAGGTGGCTTGTTGATGGTAATCGAGGTACAGTGTTACTAGTTTAAAACATTAGCATTCTGACCTTGCTGTGGGATGTGCTGGATCTAAATGAAAAATTCCTTTAATGTTTTCCATCTGCAGATTGGCTGCCTCAAGCCTAATGCTCTGTAAATACGAAGAATGTGATCAGAGGACATAATTTGTGGTTTGATTTTTAAATAATACTTCTTTTTTTCAAAATCCTAGCAACTTTCCTAAGTGCTGTTGATGAAGAGATTGAGAGGAGTTGAGGTTGAAAAGTAAATTCAGAATAGAAGCGTGTACGGTAGGTCAGGCTGGACCTAGCACAAGTTTTCTGGTGAAGAATGTTTCCTGATGAAACAGTCCTGGCCTGGACCCAGAATTCATCAAAGGGATTCATCAATTCAAATTCGTCAATTCAAATTCATCCCTCTCTTTGTCTTAGAGACAAGGAACTTGTAGAAGCTGAATGTGATGAACTTACACTTCACTAGGACAGCAGACTTAGGTTTCTGTAGCTTTCTGTGATTTCTTTCAAAAAACTAATTCCAATTCAATAATAAATTTCAGTAGGATTTATGAAATTTTTCAGTGGGTAACAGTGGAATGGACGTGTCTGTGATTTTCAGAAGTGCTCATGATGTCTGAGGACCCTTTTGTGGGGGAGGGCTGTGCACCATTTACAGAATCACCTGGAAAGGCAAAAAATGACAACTGTTCTGCTTGTGTTCTGGTTCTTAGGAAACAGATTTCAAAGAGGTTTGTTTATCGCCCAGATTCATGAGATTGAACTAGTGATGAAAGGCTTGAAAAAATGGATTTGATTCACAGTAAGTTAGGTAAAAGTGTTGGGTTTGTTTGTTTGTCTTTCTCAGTTATTCTCTTGTTTACAGTAAAGAGGATGGGAGTAAAATAGTGTAGGTTTTTTCCCTTTTCTCCTTTAGTTATTGCCAAACATCTCTCCTTGGTGATTTTGCTGGTGAGCTGTTGGTCTTTGCCTGCCAGTGACTTCCCCTGGGTTAGTGACTCAAATCAGTAGTGGGGGAAGGAGAGGAACTGATAAACTGGAATCAATTCTTTCTGTCTGCAAATCTTGCTTGTTGTCAAAAAGTCACTGAATTTTCCAGGACCTTTGATGAAGCTTCGTTGATTTCTGTGTGAAAAGTTCTGCCAAAGACAAGGTTTTAAGCTCTTCTAATACACATGTCCACATATGATACAGCTAATCCCTGATTCTAAAAAGGTTTGAAATCTTAAAGAGCATCACTTTTTGTGATTGTTGTCTTCAGAGAGTCTGAGTAAAGCTTCCAGTTTCCTAGGACCCATGATAACAGCGATGCTTAGTGTCTCTGAAAATCAAACTAAACGTTCTCCAGTGTGTTTGAAAAGTAGCTGAATCTTTTTTTCTCCTTTGTCCTGAAGACATCCAAAATAGACCTTGCTGTTGTGTTTTGAAGTCTTTTCTCGGTGGGATGTTTCTCAGACACGGTAAATGTGTTCTGAACGAGCCAGGGTGTGGATGGCAGGACATGCACTGAGATTGATATCGTGGGATGTTGTGCAAGGATCCATTTAGCCTAGAAAATGACTGGAAATTTATAGTTCTTTTTAAAATATTGGGATATTAGGGAAAAAAACCAACCCAACAAACAACAAAAGCCCTTCAACCTTGCACGCTAGCGCAGGACAGAAGGTTATTTGAATGCATAGGATTGTGCTACTTTAGTATTTTAAGCCTGTGAACTGTTTCTCTTTTGAACTTCTGAGGGTTGTAATTAGTATTCTTCTGAAACTTCCAAGTTTTCTTAACTAATTAAAGGTTTAATTAGGAAACTGAAGTAATACAGTAACACCAGAGTTAAAGGATGCTAAGATTTTCTTCTTTTTCTGTGCTGCATAGAAAGTTGACAGGTCAACCAGCTGCTGGGTGGAGGAAAGCTCACTCTTTTTAAATTGAACTTTTACCTGAATGTGCTTTTACAAATACCAAGATTATTTCATTTAAGAAGAGCATGTAATTGAAAACATACGTGAAAATGCAGGTTAAAATATATGTGAAATCCTACCCTTGTATTTAAAATTCAGGTACTTTGCAGATCATCTTTACAGACAGAACAACTTGAATTGAAAACGCCAAGCTGAAATAGTTACCTGCTAAACACCTGACACTGGAACTTGACCTTCTAACCCTTTTTGTCTCGGGAATAGCTGCCTCAATACAGAAGATTATTCTTCTCTCGATCTAGTTTGTTAATTTAATTCTGTTCATTTACTAGTTCAGTTGAACTTGAGATACTGAGACTTCAGAAACCAGAAAAAATTGATTTCTTCAAGTACAAGTTCAGCAGATGAGATTTAGTTGTTACAGTGAAAGATCTCGTAATGAGAAACTCTTGCTTCTGTTCACGGAAGGCAAACGCACGGTCAAAACTGTTTTGTGTTTAAACCAATTACTTTTTATATGTATCTTAATTGAGTGACACTTGATCATTATTTTCAAATACAGCTTTTGTGTATGTTTACTGGAATTACAATTTCCAACTGTGCAGCCTGGCAAATCTGAATAAAAAAATATCATCAAGTAAATGGGAGATGTCAGTCATTCTTTTAACAGGGAAGCTAAGAGTCTGATTTAAAATTAAGCTATTTAGTTACATAAATATGTAAAATGCCATCTTCTGCTTAGCAAAAAGAGGTACCAAATTCTGCATAAAAGCTCTCTAATCTCAAGCCATTATGTTTTAATGCTAACAAGCTCTTGAGAATCACTCTTTCTTTAAATAAGAATTAAAATGTGCAATTGCAAAGTTGCTTGGAATGAAATCTCTCTCTTTTGCATAATGCTTTTTGAAACGTAACGCTGTGTGCGCAGCACAATTGAATTTTGTTTGGGTGAGGTCAGATACTTGGGAAAAACCCCAATATTTTATTGTGGATCTGCACTGGTAATACCCATACTGCTTAAAAGGACTGTGATTTGTGTTGTGTGCAAGTGATTCTGAGTTAGCTCATCTGTTAGGGCCTGTCTAAACACGGAGCTACACTCAGGAGATTCCCAACTGCCAGGCCTGCTGTTTTGCTTTTGGTGGCAAGGATCTCAGGGCACTTTTCTCACTATTCCTGGAGGACCCAGGACTGCATGCCAATGATCTCAGATGGCTTTCAGAACCTTTTCCTTCTCCTTTCAAGACTGCTGGGCTCAGGTGATGGCTGACGTGTCAGCTGCCGTGGTGAGGCCCGTGCCTCTTGCAAAGAGATGAGCTTGATCTCAGTAAAATAAAACAAAAATCCCTGAACCTTGTTTATCTTTAGAAATTATGGTTAAGCTCGGGCTGATTGTAATTTGATGATGTCAGACTTGGTGTCTGACAACTCCTAAAATATGCTTTTCTATCTTGCAGCTTGAAAGAGGAGACTACGCCGTATTTTACAGACATTCATTTTTATTTATAGCACAGATTGCATATGCATTCACTTGGTGGTATTTAAATTTCAAATTCCCCTGTAGAAATATAGGAAATGAGGAAGAATATTAAACTGGGATTGTAAAAATTGGCAGTTAGACCGAAAGCAAATGTGTAAATTCCCTTAAGTGTAACCCTCCTGCTAAGCTTCTATTGGCAGTGGGCTCAATTCCTGATCTTGACATGAAAGGTTGTCTTGAATTTCTACCCAAACTCCTGTGAGAATGAAATAAAAGCTGCATGGGCACTTGGTGAGTTTGACTTCTCCACACAGATGTGACTAAATGGCATTTCACTGGAGAGAGTATCTGAGACTAAGCTATAAACATGTGAAGAAGAGAGCATGCAATGATCTAAAACCACCACTTGTGTAGAGGGGCTGCTGGAGCATCTTGTTCCTGAATGTTCACCAAGCCTTATCCTCTTCTCTTGTTCATGTCTCCCTATGCCTTTCTCATTTTTCCCCTGTTCAGACTGCTGTAGCAAGAGTTCTTGAGAGCTTCTGGAGAGGAAAACTGACATTTGTTGCTGAGCCAGGGTTTTTTACAAGAGTTCCTGGAGTAGACTGGACTGTGATGTTATTTCTTGAGAAGGGGAAGTAAGACATCCTGCTCTGGAAACCTTCTCCTGGAAGGTCTGCCTGTGCTGACTGTCAGGAGTACTCCCCTGAAGCGTGTGTAACGTGGGCACCAACTGCTTTGCTCTGTAGCTTCTCTCCTTTTGTGCTGCAGTTCTTGATAATCTAGCTGTAGCCTGTCAGCACTTACAAATGTTTTGTAGTCATAAAGAAAGTTATTCCCTAACACTGTGTTTAAATTAGGAGAGCATTTCACCAGGGTCCTCTCGAGGGTGTAAATTTTGAGGAAGGTAGAAGTTGGTGATTTCAAGGGCTGAAAAGAATGGAGCTTTAATCAGACTGAGCAGAGAATATAATGCAAATTAAACCTCGATGTAAACTTGTGAGCTGAAGTGAGGTTTACTTAACTGACACTAATGAACTGATTTGAATGCGCTGACTTGTACTTCAGTTGACAAAGTACCTGCAAGTTGTTTTTGCCTAACGAATAAACGTTTCAAAAGGGAGGCAGTTTGGTTGGTCTTATGATATTAGAACTAAGGGATTTCAGGATGGAGACTGAAATCTTCAGTATAATTACCAGGGGATATTTATAGCAGCATGGTTGCTGCTTAGCCATTAATTCAAAAATCTTTTTACAGCTTCAGCATGTTGCCCTATCTAATCTGTATGTACATATATATAAAAAGTATATGCATGTGCATGTAGATGAAAAAAATGGAACTGAAGAGACTTGTCACCTCGTGCCTGCAGTCTATAGCAGTGGCACAGTCTGCTGGAAGAATGAATCTATTTAAAAAAGCTTAAATGTAAATGCTTTCTGACATACTCTAATAAAAGACTTGGGAAATTTTACATGAAGTAGGAGGAAGCTTCTTAGAAGCCTCTTAACTCTTTGTATTCAGCGTGGTACCACGAATTTTCCTGCTTTTTATCTAGTTCTGTGTTTTCTTCAGTTGTGTACTATAAACCTTCAGCAGTGTTATGTACTCTTGTTCCTGGGAGTTATCTGCACCACTTTCTCCTGCTTTTTTAAACACCCTCCCCCTCTTTTTTTTTTTTCCCTTCCCCCCCCCCCTTTTTCTTTTTCCTCCTTTTTCCCCCCAAGTTCCAAATAGTATCATCAGGGTAAAACTCTCTGGGCTTGTTTTATTCTTTTAAAATCTCTCCCTGGAACTGCTCTTTTCCTAGAGACAAACTGGCTTATTCAATAACTTCAAACTGCTTTATTAGAAGGTGTAATTTATTCTCCTGAAATACGTGTCTGTTGGACTGTGTAGAAAATGAAGGTTAGTAAGAGGAAAACTACAACACACGTTTACCTCGCTCACATAATGATCACATCCTAATTCAGCAATTTCTTCTTTTTTTTTAAAGTGGAATAATAAATGAGCCTGAGCAAAATAGCAACAGTGATAAAAGATTAAATTCCTTTACACAGCACAAAATACGAAGACCAGCAGTTTTTTGTCCTGTGTTACATGAAAGAAAAAAGAATGTACTGTGAATAAAATGAAGACTGATTCAAATTGTCTGGCATTATGAACAAACCTGAAAGCTTTTCACACACTGATTTATCTTTGTTTAGACTTGGGTGTCTCTGAGGTACAGACAAAAACTCCAGCCAATGCCATATATAAATTCTTCGGCTTACAGATCAGTCATTACAATAAATTAGCACAATTCCTAGAGCCAAAAGTTTCCTATTAAGTTGTTTAAAGGTATTTATGGACAAAATGCTGTTTCCAAGCTTTAGCTCAAACTGCCCCTCTTTGTGAAGTTACTTCTGATTTTTGAAGAAGCCTGAATTGATTGAGGGAAAAGATATAAGTGTTCAAAGGAAGACAAGTAGCAAAGTTTTTGTTCCAGAAAAAAAAAAGATTACTGTGGGGAAGATGTACTTTAATTAGCAATATGAAGACAAGAAGAATTTGTACTGAATTTTTAAGACCCAATATTTTTATATTGAAGGAGGTGCTATATTACCAAAACTAAAATACATTTTATATCATAGAATGGTAGGGGTTGGAAGGGACCTCTGGAGATCATCGTGTCCAACCCCCCTGCCACAAAAGAGTCACCCAGGGCACATCACACAGGACCAGATCCAGGTAGAGTTGGAAAGTCTCTAGAGAAAGAGACTCCACAACCTCTCTGGGCAGCCTGGGCCAGGCTCTGTCACTCTCTCAGAGAAGTTTTTCCCCCGGTTGACGTGGAACTTCTTGTGTTCCACCTTGGTACTGTTACCTCTTGTCCTGTGACAGGGCACAACTGACAAGAGCCTGGCCCCTTCTACTTGACACCCACCCTGCAGATATTTGTAACCATTCCTAAGATCCCCTCTCAGTCTTCTCCAGGCTAAACGGCCCCATGAATCTCAGTCTTTCCTCAGCAGAGAGATGTTCCAGTCCCTTCATCACCTTTGTAGCCTCTGTTGGACTCTCTCTAATATTTCCCTGTCCCTCTTCAACTGAGGAGCCCAGAACTGGACCCAGTACTCCAGATGTGGTCTCACTAGGGTAGAGTGGAGGGGAAGGAGAACCTCCCTCAACCTGCTGGCCATGCTCACAGAGTGACAGAAGCCTGGCCCAGGCTGCCCAGAGAGGTTGTGGAGTCTCCTTCTCTGGAGACTTTCAAACCCCCCCTGGATCTGTTCCTGTGTGGGCTGCCCTGGGTGACCCTGCTCTGGTAGGGGGGTTGGACTGAGGACCCTTCCAACCTCTGCTATTCTGTGATTTCACAAGGGAGTTATAGTGTTGTGTTCAGGCCATATATTTCCAAACAGGCTCTTTTTTTTCTGGAGACACTATTATATACATTGTTAAAAATAATTATTGGATAAAATTCATAAGCATTTATTGTACATTATTGAGGATAACCCAAATAACACGTTTCTTTGAATATTCTTGTATTTTTAAGCAAAGCCAAAGAAAAAAATTCAACATTTGGTATGATTTAATAGCATAATAAGTACAATTATTGTAGAGTTTTAACTTAGGATTTTTAATTATTGTAAGAGTTTTAACACAAAATAACATCACAAGTAATTTGTTTCTCTTCTTTGCCTTTGGTATTGTTTCAGAGCAGGACTTGTTCACATAATAATGCTATTCTTATTAACCTTAACATGCTTGAGGCCAATTGTATTGGATATGTAGATTTACAAGATAGATTGTAGAAATATTTATTTGGACAATGAGAGAAATTTAACAAAAAGTAGGTATAGACTGACACTTCTGAATGAAGACAAATCCAGAACACTGTTTTGCTTAAGGTCACTGAATTAAATTGGTCCATCCATTAAGGCTTCAGGAGCATAACTCTAAGCAATGTATACAAAAATTAGTTGGCATTCCACTGGAGTTATTTTGTATAAATACAAAAAAACCCAAGTCAGACTTTAGGTTATAAATTCACGTTAAGCTTCTGTTACATTAAAAAAAAAAAAAAAAAAAAAGATAATTCAAACTTCTATTAAATTTACTTTCTAGAAAAGAAAGATGTAACACAAAGCTTGGAGAGCTACACAGCAAAATGCCCGGGTACCATGGAATTCATCACTCTTCCAGATGGTTTGAAGTTGCCTCCTGTTCCCTTCACCAAGCTGCCTATTGTGAGGTAAGACTCCAAAGTGAAATCTTTAGCTTTTCCCCAGTACCTGTCAGATTTTAAAGGATACTTGAAGGATGTGGTTTTCTCAGTTCACGTGAGTCATTTACAATAGCATGGAACAATGTCAACTTGTTTTGAGAAGTTCTTAGGCAGAAATAGAGCCTTTGAGCAGAAAATACTGTCTGTGGCCTTTAGTTTCAGGAGGAGAGAGGTTTGGTTCTCTTTAAGTTGTCATTCAAGGGTTTCTAATACAATCAAAGAAAAGTGTTTTGTAATTGCAGCTGAAATTTAAATTAGATTAAACTAGATACCTGCTCATTCGGAAGGCCCAGAAGTTGGATGTTGTCTCCATGCATGGAGCTTGGAACTCAGCTGGAACCGATGTCTTTCGTGGCTATTCCTTTCCAGATGCTGCACCCTCATTGGCCTGTTCTAAACCTATGTTCATTTTTCTGCCAAGGTACCTCATGCCCTTGGTCCAATGAATAATACCTTCTTTAGATTAAAGCCTAGCATGAAGTATTAGAGTCAGAGAGAAAAACCAGCCCTTTGGCATCAATAATAGAAGTCTAAAGGAAAATCTTAGTCAAGAAGTGGCCTTTTGAAGGAAAGATAATTAATATTCAGAAAAAAATATGATAGACTTTATTGAAAGGTAGAGTTCTGACAGAGATTTCACTTCTCGGTGTGAGGTCATCAAGCATTTAATGAAGCAAGAGTTCTGGTATCACAGAGATAATAAAGGGCATAGACCATTTGCCACGATACAACTGGTTTCGCTACGTTCTCTCCCACTACTTCTACTTCTTTTTTCACATTTACTGAAGAAAGAGACATTGTCTAACTATTTGTAGTGCATAGGTCTGTTCACACTAACAGTTGGTGGTGTGGGAGGTGCTTGCTTAAGGTGCAGGTTTGACTGAAACATATGGTTGTACGTGGCCAGATGGAGTTGTTTGTGCAGTCAGAATGGTCGCAACCCTTTCCAGGGGTGTCCTGGAAACAGTGTTGCTTCTCTGGGTTGGACCAAGTACAAAGCTGTTCACTGGCTTGGCACCTGGGTCACCCCACTTTCAACATGTGCATCTTTCCTGAGGCCTTCTCCAGAGAGAAGGGGACAAGCACATTCTAATTGCCCACTATTCCTGGGCCTAGCTTTAAGAAATTGCTCACCGTCCAAGGGCTTCTTTTACACCATCAGCTCGTGCTGACCTGGCTGTGCTTGGAGTGTTGAAAACAATTGCTGCTCTTTTGCCACGGGGATCAACATTAACAGCTAAGAATTGCTGTTTGTGTCCCTCTCCTCCTTCTCCTTCTTTGTCTTTTGAAAGTTCTGTGAAAGCCATAGTGATAAAAATCCATAATCCAACAAAATACTACTTGTGTCTAAGCAGAAAGCCTCCGGTTACATCTGCACAGCAGACCTAGTGTATGGTAGAGCTGTCCAGCTCGCTGGAACAGAGCTGTGCAGCAGGACTGCAGAGCTCCTGGAGCTAAATCCTGTTCATTTTGGGAACAAATTACAGAAGAGTGGCAATGTGGCTTTGATCAATGTAAAGTCACCTAAGCTTGTGGGTCCTTTCCACGTCAATCCACGCTAGAACCCTCTAGAAGTGTACACGTTTAATAATGATGCTGACGACCTCTGCTGACTGCTGGCATTTCATGGTCTACTAGTTTTTAATCCAGTTAATGTGAGGTGCTTATTTTGGATGCAGGTTTCTCAATCAAAATACCATCAAACAGTGAAATGCCACAATGAAACCGAAACATAGTTGCTCTGTTAGCTTTTTCCTCCCCCATACCCGTAAAGCAATAGAATCTGACTTGGCAAAATCTTTATATTCCATTACTCCTGATAAATAAAGGACAGCTAGACCTTAAATCCTAGTTCAGTGTGGTGTTCTTTAGAGTGTTTCTTTTTTTGCTGTGTATCATGTCTTTTAACTAGATGACTGGTCTATTATTGACGTGCTTTAAATATTACCACATTTAATGTGTTCTGTTTCTCACTCCTTTGAATTTACTTGGTGTCAGTTTTCCCTCTGTTTACTTAGAGTGGTTTTTGGGTTTGCATTTTGTGGGTTGTTTTTTTTTCTGTTTTTGTTTGCTTGATTTGGTTTGCTTTTGTTGTGGTTTTTTTTCCCAAGTTCTTATTTCCCCTCTAAACAAGTTTGGTTTTAATTAACCCAACCTTTTTCCAATACAAGATTTTGATCTTCTGGGTAGCTAGTGAAATAATTTCATAATTCCTAATTGTCACTCATTTAAATTCAATCAGGCTGGGCCAGGGGCTAGAGAATGTATGTTATTGAAGCTTTTCACACAGTGGAATTAATGTTCTCTCTGTGATCTGTGAGGGTATTGTGGCTGAAGAGCAAAGCCCTTCTTTCCATGTATAAAATAAAATTCCTTCTTATTAGCGCTTTATTGAAATGAATGTTTCCTCAAATAAGTATCATTTAGATGTTTTGCTTTAAGTTGCATTCTAATTTGTAATAAAATTCCATCAGAAGAGGATTCAAAACATGAAATATTCAGCAATCTGTCAGAGTTTACTCCTCAGGCTCACTGTCTGCTGTTTTGTATTTGGTTGCGAAGCTGACACCGAGCAGCACCAACAGATAATAGATGGATGTGATTTATTTCTTGTCCCAAAAAATACTTTTAGTGTTATGTAGTAACTTCTTATCAGGTGTTTTATATCACAGAGATAACATCCGTGTGGTGTTACTCTTAGATTTTCATTATTTTTTCAGCAGTAGCACATTATCTTGGATGATTTGGGGAATTGTAATTGGTTTTTTTTCCTTGTAGGTATGTACTTTTTATTAGTGGGATATTGATACAACTGTTCTTTAATGTGCTGAGGACTTAGGCTGTTTTCGTGCTCTCAGTAATAGTTTATTGTTTTGAAAATAAGTATAATTCTGTAACTTTGGCAAGCTAATTGCTTCAGATATATCCTGCAAATAAATGATGCAGAACTACCACGTAAAAGAATACTTACCTGCTTTTCAAAGTGAAGACACTTGATTTTAACTTGTCTGTATGACCTTTATGGCTGAGGAAGGCAAGTTTCTTTCTTAGTGCTCTGGTGTTCTTGTCACAGTATTTGAAGAACGTTGTAAAACATGACAACCTAATGGTGTACTGTAACACTTGCCACCTCTTTGGTTTACAAGGGCATTAGCAAAGAATTCCAGGGAGGTAAGTTTTACTGGGGGAGCTGGATGTAGGAAAGAGGGGGGGAAAAGGGTGGTAATCTTTGAACGTTCAAAGTTGGAGTTTTTGAGGATTCTTGTACTTGGCCTCTCACTTGGTTTTAGGGGTCTCCTTGGGTTTTCTAGTCCCTTCATCATCTTTGTGGCCCTCCATTGGACACTCTCCTGTAGTCCCCTGTCTCTCTTGAACTGAGGAGCCCAGAACTGGACACAGTACTCCAGATGTGGCCTCACTAGGGCAGAGTAGAGGAGGAGGAGAACCTCTCTCGACCTGCTGGTCACACTCTTCTTTAATTGAATCCATGAGTGATTATGAAGGGGAGATTCCTGTCTCTTAGTGATGTTCTTAATTAAAAGCACAAATACTTCAACCTTGGGAGACTGTAGCAAAATAGCTCTGCTACTGATTTCCCTTCATGGTATTGTAGGGATCTGGGTCTAACAGGGCTACAGTCTAAGAAATCATTTATTTTCTGTCTGTTGGTAATTGCTTTCTGGTTTTTCAACAAACCCACTCAAATTTCTGGGATGTTTCCTTCCTTCCAGAAGTGACTCTGTGCATATTAACCGCTTTAAAATCCCTCTTATTCACCTTGGAGAAATCCTTTATTTGTATTACGTTGTCTAATAAAATTTTGTCTTGCTTCTCCTTTGGGTGTAAATCAAATATTTGGTTGCATTCTGCACTGGACTTGTGGTGTATTTGTTGTTCAGTCTGCAGGTAACTGGGAAATTAATAGCTGGATATCAAATCACCGACCTGGCTAGTTTGGGGTTTGTGGGTTTCTGCAGAAGGTATTTCTCCTTTAGTATTTGTTTTTTAGAGAGCTTTCTGAAACTTTGTCTTTAGTTTCCTTGAGTTGGTATTACTTTGTTGTGTACTGTAGGTGCTTACTTCACGTTTTCCATTGCAGGTATTTTAGTCAGTACTTACTTAGAGTCTTATTCATTATTTACCAGTTCATTGTTGACACAACCATCTACTAGAAAATAAAGTAGAAAACCAAAATACTATAAAATTATTTTTGCTCAACAGGTCTGTGAAGCTCTTGAACCTTCCAACCAGTCTCCGACCTCACAAAATGAAAAGTCTGCTTGGTCAGAACGTGTCAACCAAAAGCCCCTTCATATATTCCCCAATTATTGCTCACAGTCGTGGGGAAGAACGAAGTAAGAAAATAGGTAAGAATATTTTGCAGTGTTTTCTGTTGTTTTGTTACATGGGGAAATTTTTCTTGGCCAAGGAAAGCAAGCCTGAACACTTCCTCCTTGTACCTGAAATAATCAGGTTTTTAGCCTGTAGTTCTGGAGGAGCAAAGTTGTTCTCTGTGGGGCAGTTTCAAATTCAAGAGAGGAGAATAAAGTCTCAGAGATTTAAAATTGCTTTTCAGAGAAGATAAACTGGTTTTATTTCCTTCACAAACACATTTTTTCTTCAGGGAAAACTTAGTTCTGATGCATTCTGTCCAAGAGCAGCCAGCTTAGCAAGTTGTCATGTGTGGTGCCCTGAGCCAAAAGCACTGTTGGGGTTTCCCCTTTTCTGATAACCCGTCACGGTATCTTGGTTCCTTCATGGTGATATCATCATGAACATGAAGAAATCAGGGTGAATGAGCTACACTTTCTTGGACAGAAGATGCAAATCCACAGGAGACTGGCTTGTGGTAGTTCATCACTCACAGAATCCCAACGTTAGAACATTTGGATTTTAAAGTTGGTTTTCAGTTTACCTCCTTCGGAAGGAAAAATGCATTCAGTTGATATCCTATTATGATTTAACTTAAACTCAGAATGATGAACTGACTAGTTTTTCTTGAAGACATTTCAGCAAAAAATGAAAAAAAGCCTTATGAACAATGTTCAGAATAATAGTAACTTTCTGCTAGGGGATTATTTCATTTATTATAAAGCTCCTTAGTGCAGTAATTGTGCTGCTGGAAATAGATTACATGGCTTCTTTCAAATCCTGGATTAAGTTACAAATATTGGTAGTCTTTTTTTGCTTGTTTTGTACGTATCACAAGCGTGGTAATTTTTAACATAAACATTAGTGTCTGCACAAAAAGGACTTGTGTGACTATGGAACTGATGTAGAATTGTAGAATCATAGAATGGTCAGGGTTGGAAGGTACCTGAAAGATCATCTCATTCCAACCGCCCTGCCATGGGCAGGGACACCTCCCACTAGAGCAGCTTGCTCAGAGCCCCATCCAGCCTGGCCTTAAAAACTTCCAAGGATGGGGCTTCCACCACCTCTCTGGGCAACCTGTTCCAGTGTCTCACC